>JAJJWW010004503.1:0-315956 GCA_023531295.1 Papaver armeniacum
CAAATAACAACATGCAGATGAAATTTTTTCAGATTAATACCCATCTTGCTAGGCTTGTTGTTATTACAGATCCTTTCAGTTTGTAACTTTGTGTGTGAAGATTATTGAGTAATTGTAATTTAAACTCTAATTCAAGTTCTCTACTAATGTTGTTTTCTGTAATCTGAAATGAAGTTGTTACATTTCAGATTTGTCAAATTAGAGATTTTCTTTCAGATTTTATGAATAGTAACCATCATCGGAAATACACTTCTAAGACTGCAACAACACAACTTACCATTTGTGTACTAATAGAGGTGATTGTTGTGATCACCTTTGGTTGTTATTCATCTTCTTATGAACGATCCGCATTAACAGAAGCAGCAGCTGTAATGGCATCAAATCTGTTTCCATACGAAACAGCTTTATGATAGATATCCAGGGCACTTATACATAGCACTTTGCAATCTTCATCCACCATAAGTTGTAGTTTCTAAGTTTTACTCTAATAATTTGATAAAGATAGGCTGAAATTTTATATGAACAACACCCGAAATTGTTTAAATGTTAATGAGACGCATATCTCTCAAGAAATGATATCTGGAAGTGAATTCGCGCTATCTGCACGAGCAACATCATCATCGTCTTTAGTCCGTATCATCTTAAATCCTTGATAACTCCTCATACTTTCTTGCAACGGGACTAGTGCATCGCATTCTTCTTTTTAATTAAGAGGATGAAATTTCTGTATACGCTGTCTAATTCATTCACGCGCGTTCAAGGTTGCTCTAACTTCTAATATGATGTTTTAGAGTCCTATGTTTACTACTCCATTGCATACTTAAACAACGAATTCATATTCCACCGAACAAATTTATTTCAGAGGATAAATCAATGATACTCCTTCTCAGGTTGGTTGCAAACATCTTTGGGATATTGTTATATGCAATTTAACCATCTCAGCTGAGGTTAATAAAAAAGAATATCAGACAAACCACTTGGGATTTTTTTTCTTCAAATTTCACATAACATCTCAAGCAGGACTTGATCACTGTTCGCATTTGCAGATGCAGGCAGCAGGTGGGTGGGATTTTTATGCAACATCCTCAAGCAGCGGCTATGGCTCTGCAACAAAAAAGCATTCGCACAAAATATGTCCATGCACTTTAGTAGTTCAGTTCCCAACAAATGCCGGATCTGCACCAACAACAGCAGTTAAAGTCTGCGGGGGCATCCAACTCAAAACCAATTGGCAATGAGTGGAGCGGCCCTTCCATATTATATTTTAAGTTAATTAAGCGGATTATAGCGATGTGGGACTATTTGTCCTTTCACAAATGCCAATGAGACACAATAGTTCTGAAAGAATCCACAACAGTGCTTCACATAAGAAGTCTGCATTATTTGTAACCCTGAAGAAAGGATATCTGGAAGTGAATCGGCGCCGCTCTATTGCATATGCACGAGCAACATAATCAAAACTTTGATCTCATCCTTAGTTTTAGGTCGAGCTATAAAAATAATTTTACTGCTCTTTCTCCAAATGTTCCAAACTAGCGCAAAGTGTAGAATACTCCAGACCTTGTTACAGCATTCCCTTGGAACTCTATTATTGCAAAGCACACAAACTCCAGTGTCCACATTAACTCCCTGATTGAGAGAACAATCCACATTTTCTCTGGGCTAAAAGTGATTACGATTTTGATTCGTTGACTAAAAGTCAGCCCTCCTCTGGGCTTCAGTCAACAAATATGAGTCAGTCACAAAAACCCATATCATTCGTTAGATCATATACTAAATGTAATCCAACGATAACAATCTAACCCTAAAATAAAAGGCACATCTCTCTTCTATATAAGAGGAAGAGTAGTTGTCCTCCAATTCTTAGGGTTCAGGGTTTAGCCCTAAGCTAAGGCAGATCTCTAACAGCCATATCAGAAGAAGAGTAGTTGTCCTCCAATTCTATCCAGAGAAGAAAATAAAAACCAAACCCTAAACCTAAATTCAGCAGCCACCAACAAATCTAAGTTGATATGATCCACCCATGGAAACAAAAACATCACAACAAATTCATGGCCAATTCTTCAACAAATTTTATAAGCACAATGATATTTCCTCTCAAAAATTGAAGATTTTATGGTCATTTTTTTCAATATATCCATTAATCCACCCCCCTCTGTAACTTTCATCTCGAATCTGTCATCCCCTAGATATGCAGACCTCTTCTAAAGTTAAATGTTTAGAAAGTATTTCTGAAGAAATTAGATTTATTTTCTGTTTTGCAGACCTTTTCTAAAGTTCATCTTCATTCACATCAATACCCATCTTGCTAGTCTTGTTGTTATTACAGACCCTTTTAGTTTGTGAAGATTTTTGAGTAATTTGTAATTTAAACTCTAAATTCAAGTTCTTTACCTGTTGATTTGTAATCAGATCTAATAATAAACATGAAGTCGCTACATTTCAGATTTGTCAAATTAGAGGTTTTATTTCAGGAATATGAGAGATGGTAATTTCTATTCATATGGTCTAGGCGGTCTTGAGTTACAATTTGTTCTTCAAGTTCTATCTTCAATCTTAACACACAACAACATCAAGATGAAGACTTTGCAGTTAGCAACCCATCTTGCTAGTCTTGTTATTACACATCCTTTTAGTTTGTAACTTTGTATTTGAAAATTATTGATTAATCGTAATTTAAACTCTAATTGTTGTTTCATATAGTCAGATGATTCAGATTTACTGAATGTGAAGTTGTTTCATTTCAGATTTGTCAAATTAGAGATCTTCTTTTAAATTTTCCGAATATCAACCATCATGGGTAATATATTTCGAAGACTCACGGCTTAAACTTAGTGTAGTAACAGAAATTTTCTGTAATCACCTTTAGTTCTTATGAACGATCCGTTAACAGAAGCAGGAGCTGTAATGGCATCAGCATTTCTTCTCGAGGGAGTTCAAATCTGTTTTCGCACAAAACAACATCTTGAAAAATATCCGGGGCACTTATACATAGCAATTTGTCATCTTCATCCACCATAAGTTGTAGTTTCTTAGCTTTACTCGAATAATCTGATTCATTTATAATGAACACGTATGCATAAGTAATTTCCACCGGAGTAGAAGCTGCAGTCACATGCCATTTCAATCAATCCAAAGTTTACTAGTTCAAACACGAACCAATGGTTTCTCTTGTTGTGTATTGCGCAGCAGGTAGATAAGCAATGTCAATACAATCCTGAGAACAATAGTCTGCAATTCTGCATAATTATTACGCTCCATAGCGTCCCTTATAACATTTATCTCATGCATCACACTCTTGATGAAAAGTAGCTGGCGTAATCCATGAGATTCTAAAGGCTTTCATAAACACTTCATGGGAAAGTATATACTTTGTAGGTGTAAATAATCCACAAGGACAGGTGGAACGATCCCGAGCCATGGCGTACCAGAGCAAACATGCCTCTCCGAATCTGGGCGCAAGAAAAGAGGAGCAGGGACAGCTTGGAAAGTCGACGAAAAAGGGGAAAAGTTGTGATGCGATGGACATCGGGCGCTGGAGCAATAAATGCGCTGACAGAGTTGGTAAGAAGATAAGAAGAGCTCGGTCAAGGAAGACTCGGCCAAGGATCCTAAGGGCGACATCGATCATCACCACCAAATGGGCGACATCGGGTGACGAGATGGCAGAAGAAGGCATCGCTCGGCTTGACGTCCCGACCCGAACAAATAAGAACATCGGCTGAGACATCGACTGATCACCCGAGAGGAACATCGAGGAAGCTACGCCAGGCCTAACATCGTAGTACTGATGTATCATCATTTATAACTATAAATAGAGACCATGTAGGGAGGGAGAACTTAAGTGAAAAGTGAGGAAAGAGAGCATACACATAGCCTTGAGAAAGAGAGACATCCATCTTGTAACCTTGAATCGAGCAATAACATCCTCCTTTAACCTCGTGGACGTAGGTAATCATGCCGAACCACGTACATCTCTTGTTCTATTACTTCTCTTGTTTGCTTTGCTTCCTTGTGTATGTGTTTAGTTACCTTTGGATGTAGAGGTAGGATTTTCTACATCTACATTGCAGCGCCGACTAAGGGGACCGTATAACATCTCCGGATACCTTGAACTCGGACGCTAGAAGGGAAACTCCGAGCTCCTAAGCCACCTTGTGTGCTGGTTGATGCTAAGGAGAAACCCTTTCGGTCCTTTGTCTTTGTTTTCTTTAGTAACGCCTTGTTGAGTTGATAGAGGTTAACTTTGTGTTCTTGTTTTATTATCTTCGTTTTCTTAGCAACATTTTGTCGAGTTTGATAAAGTTAGCCTTGCGTTCTTGCTAGTTATCTTCGTTTTGTTATCCTCGTGTCGAGCTGATATAAGTTCGTTTTTGTGTTTTAACCGGAAGTCTCCATTTTCCAAGCAAAACAAGTTTTCCGCTCAAGCGAAGTCGTCAAGACCGCTCCGTCAAGATGGGCTGTTTGTTTGAGACACCTCAGAGAGTCATCGGATGACCCATGAGCTCCCTAAATAGCATCTTTCGATGTTGGTAGAAGCTAGAATGGGATCCCATCTCGATGACTATGATCTGTGGCTTCAAACCCCGTTATAAGAGAGATTCAACAGCTCCTATCGACACCTAGTGAGGATAGTCGATGCTAAGCGAAAGACTCTAATAAGCGCAACATGTAGGTTGCTAGGACTATTTCCTAGGGAGAAATATTGCCACATCTATCTCCATTTCACACCTGCTTTTATTTTAGCAAGATAAGAGACACACGATAATGGTGGAAACAGGGGACTGGCTCGAGAATCGTTGAGTCTAGTTCTTGGAAACCATGGCAGGCGAGGATTGTAGAGAACGGTCCGAGTCTCACTATAATCCTACGCTAAGAGCCCCACAACATCGGTAAAAAACTATAGGAATCTTGCGGCCATCGAGCGACGGTCGTCAAGGGTTGTCGTTGCTTGATCACCACCATGAAAGAAATCTTCCGATTCAATGCACGGATGATTAATGATTTGGCGGTAGGAATGTCGGGACAAATAGCGATTAATGCATAGGAAAATCTTTGAAAGCGATGTGTCAAGACGACTTTTCAAAATTTGTCCTTTTGCGGCAAAAACAATTTGACTCTTTGAGACCAAACACGTTGGCGTAAAGGGAATCGTACTAAAATTCTTTTTCATTTTCGCTTTGACTGCTGTACTCCATCCTTAACCTTTTCGAAAGAAGTTCGAAGTAAGGGCTGTTTGCTTTCTTTGACGTAGGAACGAAGCGGATAGGCGGCCGAGGAACGAGGACGATAGCAAAGGCAATGGCAAGTACCTCCGGGACGAGCATGATCACGAGGAACCGAGTCGCGGCGGGATCCAGCGGGCAAGAGGACTTACGGACTCCGGCACGGAGATCGTCGACCTAACGACCGGGCGAGACTCGGGCGTTGATCAAAGGCATGACTACGGTCGACGAGGAAGTCGATCAGGCCGAGATGACGATTTCCCACCCGAGAGATTGCGGATTAACCCAAGTCGGATGGGGCCGAGGAACGAGGGCGGCATGGAAGACGGGAGGGCGGCATCGGATTCGGAGGAGGAGGAGGAGGAAGTCCAAACGATACACGAGGAACGAAGAAGAGAAAGACAACCTACGGAACACCAAAGAGATTTGGAACGAGAGGCCGAAAGACTTAGGCAAGTACACTTGGCGGAGGGAACCCTAATCGAGATGTCCCCCCAGAAACGGCCAACCGCCCCCCAGCTTCGGTTGTTCCCCGTAGTGGTCGATCACCCAACGGCCCCGATCGTCCCTCCTATCGCTCTCACTACGAGACCCCCAACCGCACCCCCTAACACAACGGGACACCAAGTAAAGCGGTCACTCTAGTCACGAGAGCACCCGACCCGATGTTACTCGCCATCGGCAAGCCAAAGAAGACAAGAGGACCTGATGAGAGAATTGCAGAGGAGAAACTTGGCGCTAGAATACGAGAATCACCAGCTCCGCAATAGGAGGACGGGATCGAGGGGATCATCAAGCCGAGGCGCCTCTAGCAACCACACTCCACCAAGGGACGACCCACCCCCTTCACCGAGCCGAGGACGAGTACCCGATCCTAATCGACCAAGAGAAGGATACGGGCCATCCGAGGATTCTTCGGCCGACGAGGAAGCAACCAACGAGAGTACGGACGCGTCCACCAAGCAAAAGATCGAACGACTTCGGCGGATAATTAAGAAAGCTATTTGGAGACAACGAGGATGACAAGTTAGCGAAGTAATCAATGAAGCCCGAGAAGACACCGTTTACCGAGGAACTGGACCGAACACCATTTCCACCAAAGTGCACGTTGCCGATCTTCCCATCTAGGTTCGGCGGCACGGGCGTGCGGGAGAACACATCAAGATGTACGGCATGTCCTTACTACAATGGAAAAATCACGATGTGGTCATGTGCAAATTCTTCCCTGCTAGTCTAGAAGGAGAAGCGAAGAGTTGGTTCTACACCCTGCCCGACAAATCCGTTGGAAGCTACGCGGTTTTGGTGGAAACCTTTCTCGAGACATACATGCATAACAGCATATCCCGGCCCAGAGTCGACAAGTTATTTACCCTGGCGCGAAGGCTCAGGGAGCCGCTGCGGTCCTTAACAGACGAGATGGAGGAAGTTATGCACGGATATAGGGAAAGCACCGGTCGACCAACGAGATATTCGGCTTCGAGAACTCGCTAAGGAAGTCGGATCCCATCGCAGGTGGCAATGTACACAGAGAAGCCCAAGACACTAAGGGAAATCCGGAAGATGCGGGAGCACTATATCGCCTTGGAGGAGATCCGGGAAGGAGCGCAAGATGGGGGAATACAAGAGGCGAGCACCGCAGAAGAGGCTACCCGAGAGAAGCCACGAAACGATCCGAGAGAAAGGCGGTGCCGGCCCGGGCGAAAACAAGAAAGTTTGGGTCGAGAGGGGAAAGAAACCTCGCCACGAGCCAAGATCGTACACTCCGCTCAATGCACCCTTGGAAGAAGTGTTCAAGGAGGTTGTAAAGAGGAGCGACATCCGTTATCCCAAGACTCGAGGGATCAATTCGACAGGACAAGGAACCACCGGAGTTCTGCCATTATCATCAGTTCCGCGGCCATTCGACCAATGATTGTAGAGAAGTGAAGGACATCGTCCAGCACCTGATCCGCGATGGGTATCTACGGCATTTCGTCAAAACACCGTCGACACCGGCCCAGCCCGAGGTCCCGGTACATCAAATAAGAATCAATCGCGGCGCTCAGTTCACTTGTAATACCATATCGCACTCGGCAACACAAGGATACGATTTAGGGACCGGTATCACCTCAAGGATACACAAGAGGGACAGATCGGGCAGAGAAATCTTTAGCGTGGCCAAGACCCTCCCTATGGAGCCATGGATGATGCAGCCGATTACCTTTTCGGCGAAAGATGTCCCATTAAACGGGCAAGCACACGGGGATCCCTTAGTAATAACCCTGATGATCGAGGAATGGGGTGTCCGCAGGATACTAATGGACAGTGGTAGTTCAGTCGAGGTTCTATTCTATGACACTTTCAAGAGGATGGAATTGTCTGATGACATCCTGATCCCGTCGACTTATCGGATTTACGGCTTCAACGGTACGGTGACAGTGCCAAAGGAGAAGTCACTCTCGGAGTATCGGACGGGAAGGGTTCCTTGACACATTGACCACCTTTTGTGTAGTCGATGTCGCCTCACCGTATGAGGCGATCCTGGGACGACCTTGGATCGCAGGGATCAAGGAGTCGCCTCGGCCTACCATCAGAAAATGCGCTTCCCTTCTTATCGCGGAGTAGTAGAGGTGCTAGGCGACCCCCAAGCGGCAAGACGGTGTGTGCGAGATAGACATCCCAGAACGAGGAAAGACGGTCGGAAACGCCAAGAAAAGAAGAAGTCTAAGGAAATGGAAGCGGGAGAGGTGGAAAAGGTGATGTCGAAGCCATCGCCACCTACGAAGCGGGCGAGACAAAGTCTTATAGCAATCACGGGAGCCGGCAAGCCGTCGGTCGCGAGCCAAAGCAAAACTTCTCGGCCCTAGAACCAACCCGGCAAGTCAATCGGGCACCGAGGAGGAGCCGAGATTGGTGAGAATAGGGTCACGCTTAACAAACGAACAGTCCCCGGTGATAACCCTCTGAAGGAGTACATGGATGTATTCGCTGGCAAATGCACGACATGGAAGGAATCGACCAGTTTGCTCACACCATCTGCGGATAGACCCCAAGTTCAAGCCGATTAGACAAAAGATGAGAAGAATCGCACCCGAGCTACAACCGGCGGTGGAGACGAGTTGAAGAAGCGTACGCGCGGGAATCATCCGAAAGGCCCAATATCCGCAATGGATATCTAATATGGTGATAGTCCCCAAAAGGAATGGGGGCGTCCGAATTTGCGTCGACTACAGCGACCTGAATAAGGCATGCCCAAAGGACAACTTCCCTCTCCCCAGCATCGACCAGCTGGTGGAATCCATTGTCGGGTATAAGGCGATAACACTCATGGACGGGTACTCGGGATATAACCAAATCCCCTTGGCCCCCGAAGATCAGGAGCATACATCTTTTTTCACGCCTAGAGAATTTGTGTTGTTACACCAAAATGCCATTCGGGTGAGAAATGCGGGCGCTACATATCAGAGGCTGGTGGAGGACATGTTTGAGGACAAAATACACGACACCATCGAAGTATACGTGGACGATATGCTAGTCAAGAGTAAAGTAGCCGATACCCACATCGACGACCTTAGAGACATCTTCCAGACCATGAGGAAGTACAAGATGAGGGCAAATCCGTCCAAGTGCACCTTTTGGGTCACCTCGAGCAAGTTTCTAGGATACATAATCACCGATAAAGGGATCGAAGCAGATCCAGATAAAATCAAAGCAGTAACAGAAATGCCTTCACCTGTACTTGATTAAGGGCGTGCAACGGGTGAACGGAAACTTAGCGGCTCTAGGACGATTCATCTCTCGATCGTCGGACAAGTGCAAGGATTTCTTCGGGACGTTAAGGAAGGGAGAGAAGTTTAAATGGACCGAGGAGTGTGAGGAAGCATTCGAGAAAATCAAGCAACATATGGCGAGTTTCTTAGGTGTTACAAAGACCCGAGCCCGAAGACGTACTAACGCTATATCTCGGGGCAACCGATCACGCCATCAGTGTTGTGTTGGTCAAGAACGAGGGAGCGGAGAGGAAAAGCCGGTATACTTTATAAGCAAGACCATGAACCGGCGGAAAAGAACTACACCGAGAATCGAGCAACTCATCCTAGCGCTAGTGTTTGAAACACGAAGCTCGGACATATTTCCAAACTCATAAGATTCGAGTACTTACCAAGTCCTCCATAGAGTCGATACTTGACAATGCGGCGAGATCGGGCGGATCTCCAAATGGAGCGCACAAATAAAGCGATTCGATATCTTTTATGAAATGAGGACGGCGGTGAAAGCGCGAGGCAGTGGCCGATTTTTGGCGGACTTCCCCTCGGTGACGAGGACGAAGTAGAGGACATCCCGGGAATGGAGGAAGATCGAGAAGACTCACCCGATTTACTCGATACTGCGGCCCGACACGATGGGAGGTTTTCGTCGACAGGTCATCAATAAAGACGGGTCGGGTTTAGGGCTGGTCTTCACGACACCGAAGGGAAAGAAAATGGTCCATTCCTTTAGGCTTGAGTTTAAAGCAACCAACAATGTCACGAGAATACGAAGCGGTAATACATGCCCTACGCTTGATCGTAGAGATGGGCATCAAGAGGTACGGCCCGACAAGCGACTCCCGATTAGTTGTGCGGCAAATCAACGGGCAATATGCCATACATGACCCCTTGTTGCGAAATGCGGGAGCTCGCCCAATCTACATCGGGCAAATACCAAGCATCAAATTCCGACATATCTGCGAGGAAAGACAATCGGCATTCGGATGCCTGGCATATATTGCTTCCATGTTGGTAGCGCAAGTATTGAGGGTATCGAGAATCATGAGGATCCTAATGCCATCGGTGCCGAGAACGTGGATATCGGCGCACAAGTCGCGGCGGCCACTACCGTCGATGCGGGCCGATGATTGGAAAGCCGATTCATGAGTACCTCGAAGCGGGAAGGTTGCCCAAGGGGAGGCCTGAGATCAACAAGATCAAGAGCAAAGCCGCCGCGTACGAACTTAGGGATGGCACCCTATCCGAAAGTCATACACAGGACTATTGCTAAAATGCTTAAGTAAAGAGGAGGGGCAGATGATCCTTAACGAATTACACTATGGGGCTGCGGGAAACCACAGCTCGGGCCGCAGCCTAGCGGCACGAGCTAAAACCATGGGATACTTCTGGCCGTACATGAACGAGGACGCGAAGCATATGGCCACCGTTTGCGGCGAGTGCCGAAAGTCGGGAAGAAGATACATGCGCCATTGTAACATTAAACTCCGTCATCGGTCCCGGCCCTTTGCTAAATGGGGAATCGACATCGTGGGACCACTACACGTCGGATCGGGACAAAGGAAGTATTTAATTGTGGCCACCGATTATTTCACCAAGTGGGTTGAGGCCGCTCCGCTAAGGCACATACGGGATAAGGATGTTTTTCGGTTCATCCTGGAACACATCATATGCCGCTTTGGGGTTCCGGCAGCAATCGTCTCTGACAACGGGAAACAATTGCAAGGCAAAAACATCGACCTACTATTCAACACTTACAACATCCGAAAGAGCAAGTCCACGCCCCTATACCCCCCAAAGCAATGGACAGCCGAGATCACAAACAAGACCATCGCCGATAACATGAAGAAGAAACTCGACGGGGAATATGGGGAATGGTGTGAAGAGCTTTACAATGTCTTGTGGGCATATAGGACACCCGCGAGGAGGCAACGGGACTGTCACCCTTCATGCTAACATACGGGACCGAAGCCATCCTACCTACGGAGGCGATGATACCTACCACGAGGACCGAAGCGTGGAGGCGAAACATCTCGGCGGACCTTATCTTGGCTAAACTTGACGATTTGGAAGAAACGAGAGAGATGGCCCTGCAAAAGATGGAAAATTACCAACGAAGAATCAACGGGAATACAACAAGCGGGTCCGACCAAGAGAATTCCAACCGGGGCAGGCTGGTACTAAAGCTCCTACCTAGTTATGAGCGTGACAAGAAGGGCGGTAAACTTGCGCCACGGTGGGGAGGACCCTACACGATAGTTGAGAAAGCCGGAGAAGGGGCATACAAGATACTGAAGCCGGACGGAAAACTCGAGCCACGACCGTGGAAGGCGCGACACGACTAAAGATCTACCATCCGTGAGATCGGGTAAGATATCTTGTCATCTATTTCCGTGAAAAGCCGCGTGGGGTTGGAAATATGACAAGTGCGTACGAATGGTCGTTTCGAACCCGGGCGATGGCATTGTGCAAGTGCCGGGCGACTTACACTAACACGGACTATTCGAACTCGGGGCGATGGCATTGTGCAAGTGCCGAGGTAGTTGGGGGCCACTGGCGGTTGGAAACCGGTGGCGATTTTCGAGCATGAGTACTCGGCGGTCGAAGCGATCAACATTGCTCTCCTCGCAAGTGGCGAATCACTTGCCCAAGAAGGTGTCGATAACTTCTTGGGGTGTCGATCCCATAGAAACTAGGCAAGACCAACTCCCCTTCCACTAGATCTCGAAAGACGGTGATGAGATGCCTCGGTCAGGACATGGCATCGGGCCGATGACCCTCCTTGTTGAGTGTGTTCGACGAAACGGCATTTGTGACTAACTTTGTCTACTCATGCGAGGCATAAAAAAGGACAATAACGAGGCTACGACGAGAAAAGCCACATATGGGCAACCCAACATAAATAAGAATAATGACATCGGTGAGTGTAATGACATCGGTAGCAAGAAGAGCAAATAAACCGGCGACGCAAAGCACCCCGTAATAAGTTATGCAAGAAGTTAACAAAGTGTTCAAACGAATTACAACCCGAGTAAAAAGGGCAAGACAATGACGCGAGCGCTACAAAAGAAATGATCACTCTTTGGAGGAAGTAGAACCCAGGACATGCCTTCTTGGCGGCGGCATCGGCTCGTTTCTTATCAAGCCTTGCCTTCACACCGGCTTTGACTGCGAGGCAGGCTCCTCACCGAACTTCGCTTTCTCGGCGGCAAGATCCCGCGCTATTGCTCCGCCGCCGCTTGGCCGGTGGCCACTCGATCAGCGAGATGAGCCTCCTTCCCCTTCAAGCGAATGTTCTCCTCCTCCAGCGAGGCCACTTTCTTACCTTTCGGCTGCCAAGACAACAAGAACGGTCGGTCACACAACAACGGCAACAAGATAACAACATGGAAGGCACGACACAAGGCACACCACCTTCTAACAAAGGGGCAATTATTCTAATCGACTCCTCGGACTCGGTCGAGGCTACACTCGAGGCGAGACACCTTCGAAGAAAGTTCTAGGTATCATTTGTTCATTAAACTCATTAGTGGGGCAATACTTCTTGTGATCACTCCATTCCTCCCCTCTGTCGAGAATGGGCAGCCTGCAAACCCGACAATTGAGCACGCACCCAATCCAACTCATCAGAAACCTTTACGAACTCCTTAAGCTTCTCAAGAGCCTCTCGGCTACGCTTCTCGGTAGCGTCCCTCTCCCCCAAGATCCGGAGGCGATCTGCATGCAGATCCCGAACCTGAAGTCTTAGCCGACCACATTGATCTTCTAGGTTGTCGGCTAATAATGTTTTCTCGGCCGCTATACCTTGGAAGTGAGCTAAGTCCGCCCTCAAATTATCTATTTCCTCGGGAACATACTCAAACGTCTCGTACCGATAAAGTTTGGATTGAAGATCTTCAATATCGGTTTCTAGACGATCAATTTTAGCATCCTTATTGACTATTCTCTGTTGTAAGTTCGAGAAATGATCTCGTTCTATGTTCGCTTCCCTCTTGACAGACGACACCTTGTGGCAGCGTCGGCCTCCGCAATAGAAGATTCGGCTAGCGCGGGAGTACTAAACTTAGGATATTGGCACTACAATATCAATCACAACTAGCTGCGAATAAAATGCATACCTTGGGTTTTGGCCAACTCCTTCTCGACCCTCGAGACCGTTCACGCTCCTGCTGCAGACAAGAGACGAAGATTCTCCCTCTCGATGGCCTCCGGCGTTGGATGGCGGTATTCAATAGCGGCGGTTGACATCCTAAAAACAATACCAACATAGTCAGCCCTAAACAAGTACAAAAACGAAACACCCGAACAGTTCAACTCACCAGGAGGTCGAAGGTGCTTTTCAGGCCGGCCTCATACAACGAGACGGCATTGACCTTCTCTTCATCGGACAAAGAGGCGAAATCGGGAGAGATGGCGCCCCAAGCGAGTTGCACATAGCGCCCGAAATAGTGAAGGAGGTACGCCACTGGAATTAGGAACCACGGTAGGAAAGTCTTGACGGTTGACCCTCGGCGACAACGTTCTCCACATCACGGTCAATCAAACCGCCCCCACCACCACCCGATTTCTCCGCCTGACTCGACTCCCCCTTCTTACCAAGGACATCGTCCTCATCATCAAAAAGATCTTCTTCATCATCACCATCAGACACAACATACACAGTGCCATCGGCAAGCACAATCCCTTCACCAGTCACTTCCAGGGCACATCCTTCTATAAGGCGGGCACATCCTCCCGAGGTTCTTTACCCCTACCCTTAGGCTTCCCACCTACAAAGGCGGACGAATCGTCGGACGATTTAAGAGGCGACCTCCCCGGGAAATGTGACAAAGGTAGTCGATCATCGGGATCCTCACCATCCTTCGCCGAAGTACCGGCGGCCTTGTCAACCTTCAACACGTGTATCGGCCGACGTCGAGATCCATGCAAGGCAACAAATAGGGGCACGTACATGTACGTTAAATAAAAAACAATAAGTATATTTGTTACCTTCCTGTATCCTCCTCGGCTCGGCGATCCTATCCCTCTTCCGATGAACGAAAACCTCGGAAGGAGTACCACAGGACTTAGTCGAAAAACACCACCAAAACAAAACACTACCCCGTAAGTCTCTGAGCCGATCAACCAAACTAGAGAGACAGAGAAATACACTGGACCCGATCAACGTTGACTACCCGAAAGGATAAAATTCGGCCGGAGGAGGGAGCTTGCCACTCAAAAGAGGGTAGGAAATGGCCAGCGGAACCCGGTCCCAAGCCGTATCATTGGTATGACGGGCGTGCTTGTTGGAACTCTTTCCCTCGGGGTCCTCATCCAAAAGAAGTCTCCTGACTCCCTCGGGAAGAGTCTTATGACGGTGAGGGCTGGCAGCAAACCCGGCGAGATCGCCATTAGTAGTGGTCCCGCTCCGATAATTATCGGCGAAGCTGGCGGGAGTATAGTCACCCGCTTGAGAAGGATCGAAGGTAGACCAAGTAGTAGGAGCGCACTCGCCTCGACTACGCTTCTCCCACTCGGACAGGATACGGGAAAGTGTTACCATTCCATTGGGCCAAGGCACGGCACGGACGGATCTTAGAGAGGGCCTCGTACGAACAGGCGACTAGGATCGTATAAAGGGAAACGCAGCCCGAGCTCTAGGCTGACCCACGGTGACAACGGTCACCTCGGCCGAATGGGGAAATCTCAAAACATCCTCCTTCCTCGAAACGCCCCTACGGCTTTGACAAGAGCCTGACGTCATACCCGTGGAGACCGAACTCATCTTTCAGTTGTTGAACATATTGCTCGTCTGTTAAGTCCCTAGCAGTCCTCTTGTCGGCCCCTACAAGAAAACGAAGACGGGTTATCAGGAAAGATAGAATCTAGAGCGCGATAATCATACTTGGAAGGACTCTCTACGACGAACAGGGAATCAAGCGATACGCCATCGTCGTCGGAAAACACATAACTCACACACCTTCTTTCTGTCATTTGAGGAGTTGAAGATGCCATGCAAACTAATAAGGAAAACGACAGAAGAAGCAAAAACACGACCGGAACCGGAGGTTGCAGCGGCAACGGAGACGGAGAAGACGACGGATAACGGAGAAGAAAGGGAAGAAGTTTGTTGAGGAATTAGCCAGCAACAGTGAAAAGAGGATGGAGGAAGAATGAAGTTGCGGAGAGGAGGGGGAAGGATGAAGTAGCGAGAGAGAGGATAAAAGAATAGGGAATGAAGTTGCGAGAGAAGGAAACAAGAGGGAAACTAGGTTTAAGCGTCGGATTTATAAGCCCCCCGTGGTAACCGCGAGAGAAGGTGAACCGGTTGAAGTAAGCTGAAGCGAGTGGGGAACAAAGCATGCGTGAAAACCGGCATGACCGAGGACGTGGGAAGGCAGGCGGTTATTCTTCCCACGTGTTGACTACGAGTGAAAGAAGGGGCATAAATGTAGGTGTAAATAATCCACAAGGACAGGTGGAACGATCCCGAGCCATGGCGTGCAGAGCAAACATGTATCTAGAGTACCGGATCGCCTCTCCGAATCTGGGCGCAAGAAAAGAGGAGCGAGGACAGCTTGGAAAGTCGACGAAAAAGGGGAAAAGTTGTGATGCGATGGACATCGGCGCTGGAGCAATAAATGCGGCTGACGAGTTGGTAAGAAGATAAGAAGAGCTCGGTCAAGGAAGACTCGGCCAAGGATCCTAAGGGCGACATCGATCATCACCACCAAATGGGCGACATCGGGTGACGAGATGGCGAGAAGAAGGCATCGCTCGGCAGCGTCAGACCGAACAAATAAGAACATCGGGTGAGACATCGTTGATCACCCGAGAGGAACATCGAGGAAGCTACGCCAGGCCTAACATCGTAGTATTGATGTATCATCATTTATAACTATAAATAGAGACCATGTAGGGAGGGAGAACTTAAGTGAAAAGTGAGGAAAGAGAGCATACACATAGCCTTGAGAAAGAGAGACATCCATCTTGTAACCTTGAATCGAGCAATAACATCCTCCTTTAACCCCGTGGACGTAGGTAATCATGCCGAACCACGTACATCTATTGTTCTATTACTTCTCTTGTTTGCTTTGCTTCCTTGTGTATGTGTTTAGTTACCTTTGGATGTAGAGGTAGGATTTTCTACATCTACATACTTAAAGAAGAATAACTTGGTTTACTCATGAGTCTGGAATTAGACTCCACGTAGACATGTGGAATTGTGCTTATGATCTAGCTATTCTGAGAGTTTTTGACAACCTCTGCAGAAGAGTTAAAAGCTGCGTTCAAGGTTGCTAATATGATGTTTACGTTTCCTTAGAGTCCTATGTTTATTACTCCATTGCATACTTAAACAACGAATTTCATATTCCACTGAACAGATTTACTTCAGAGGATAAATCAATGATACTCGTGGTGATTTTTGTTTTGACAATTTTTGTTTTTTTAATGGAAAAATACCAATTTTAGTTGCAGGTACCAAGCCTTCCTTCAAAAGAATCTTACAAACATCTTTGGGATATTATTACGTAGGAAATACCAATAGGTCCTAGGAATAATATATTAGAGAGAGTCTAGTCCAATTGACCTAGTCAATTGTCTGTTTGGTCCTTTTTGGGAAAATATATTATAGTTTGGTCCTAAGGTGGACAATACCCACGTGGGATGACGTCATAGATGATGTAATGATGCAGTTTTTCAAATGGTAGTGGCAGAAATACCCTTTTAATGGGAACCATATATGGGGAAGGATCCGTTGACATGGTTATAATGACATAATCCGTTGACATGGTTATCATTTTTTCTACTTAACCCAATCGGCAATGAATTTGACGTTAATATTTTAATGACATGTTCCTCATATAAAACTCTACATTCCTACTAAAACTGAGAGTATTCCGAAATACGAAACTTCACCATCCATAAATTTTAATTTCAACCGCTAATTTTCAACGGTTGATATTCAAAATGGTAGATGACAGTCTTATACATCTCAGAATGCTCTCATTTTTGGTGGGAGTGTAGAGACCTACAAGAATAACATGTCATCAAAAAATTAGCTTCAAATTCATTGCCGGTTGGATTTGGTAGAGAAAATGACGCCAAAACATCAAGATAATGTCATTATAACCATGTCAACGGATCCTTCCCCACCATATATATACTCATTATTAGGAGAGAAGATAATAATTTTCAGATTTATTTTCTCTCACCTCTTTTTTTTTTCCAGATTTTTTTTTTCCTTTCTGCTACTGTTTAAGATTAATGATGAAGATTTATTTTTAAAGATGGATTTGATTTGATTATAGAAACCGATTTGGTTATTTATTTTAAAGATTTTGATTTTTCAGTATGGAGATCTTATTTGATTTATAAAAATCGAAGATGAACTCGTGTTGAAGATGATGATGATGATGATGATGATGATGATGATGATGATGATGATGATGATGATGATGATGATGATGATTATGATGATGACGAAGATGATGATGAAGACGTGATAATGAAGACGATGATGAAAAAAAAATCTTCTTCTTCCATTTTTTCTAAGTTTTGACGATGAAGAGGATGATGAATGATGATGATGTTTTTTGTTCTTCTTATCTGCTACTGTTGATGTTGTTGAAGAATTTATTTCTGCTGCTGTTGAAGACGACGAAGATGATGAAGATGATGATGATGCGATCATTTCTGGAATGAACTCTGTTTTTTTAAAGTTTTTATATGGAGTTCATTTCTGAAATGAACTCTGTTTTTTTAGTTTTTATATGGAGTTCATTTCTGTAATGAACTTTTTTTTTTAGGTTTTTATATGAAGTTCATTCCTGGAATGAACTCTGGTTTTTTAGGTTTTATATGGAGTTCATTCTGGAATGAACTCGCTTTTTAGGTTTTTATATGGAGTTCATTTACGGAATGAACTCGTTTTTTAGGTTTTTATACGGAGTTCATTTGGAATGAACTCGGTTTTTTTAGGTGATTTCGAAAAATAAGTAGAAATTAACAGAGTTCATTTTCAAGAATGAACTGCTCCAAAAAAATAAGTAGAAATTAACACGGAAGGGTACTTTTGTCTATTTAATATTTTTAAATAATTATGGACCAAACAGTAAAGGCGTTTTCCAAAAGGACCAAACTGACTTGGGACCACCTAAAAAAGGACCAAACGATATTTTTCCCTATTATTATAGGTAATTTAACCATCTCAGTTGAAGCTAATAAAAAAGAATATCAGACAAACCACTTGGGATTTTGTTTCTTTCAAATTTCACATAACATCTCAAGCAGGACTTGATCACTGTTCGCATTTGCAGATGCAGGCACATCCAGGTATCCAGCAAGGGGTGTGTCTTTTATGCATCATCCTCTGGCAACGGCCGTGGCTCAGTAACAACAAGCATTCACACAAAATATGTCTGGTCTGGTTGTTTGTACCCCTAATATTCTACACAAATAAATGGGCTAACCTAGTCATACAAAGCTCCTACTACTAAAAAAAGGAGGGTTCATTTGGCTTAAGGTGCTTCCCTTGTTTGCCCAAGTATGACTAACTAGGCCTTACAAACACCCCATGTACAAGCCCATGGGCTAAAAAGTTTCACACAAGCGCTCCACGTCACCATTGTAAAGTCATCAGAAGTGCCACGTCATCACATGTGCCACGTCAGCAAAGTGGATGACACGTCAGCATTGTACATAGTTCCACAGTGCCGCGTCAGATGAAGTGATGACGTGACAGCAAAACAGGTGCCACGTCGCGCAAAACAGACTCCCATAAAGCCACGTTAGCAGAGTGATGCCGTGGTAGCCGCCACGTCAACAAATTGAGGGCCACGTTAGCAGACAAGATGACATGGCAGGTGCCACGTCAGCATATCGAGGGCCACGTCAGCATACAAGATGACGTGGTAGGTGCCACGTCAGCAGATTGAATTCCATATCAGCGGGTGAGATGACGTGGCAAGTGCCACGTCAGCAATGTGAGTGCCACATCAGTGGCAGCCGACGGACCGAGCCGGCGGCCCAAGCGAGCGGCAATCGTCGGCGATTAATCGGCGAGTAATTGGAAATCGACAATTAATCGGCAGCAGGAAAAGTTTCGGTGTACGTCGATGCAACTTAAATCTGTAGTCTCGATTCGGTGTGGTACGTCGCAGCTTAATTCCGCGGCCCTTGGATGATTACACCCACTTCTCTAACACCTCTGGTTATCCACACTCCATTGTAATTCCTTAACCATAATGAAAGTTTCCGAAATATTCTGGGAGCCATGCAGGGGATCAATGCCAGAGCCATGCAAACATGCATTCATGCAGGAGAATAATGGCAGGGAGGCACGTAGGGCCAATTACTACAAGAGGCATGCAAGGGCCAGTTATAACAGCTGGCATGCAGGACCATTTACTGCAATTCATGCCTGCATCTAGAACGGAAATTGATAACCTATAAATGGATGGTTTGACAACCAAAAAGGTAAGCAATCTTCCCCACTAAAACTCATGTAAAAAATCTCTTGCTAACTTAGGCATCGGAGGTTTTTTTGCAGGTACCCCCCCTACTCTGTTCAATTGAAGATTGGAGCAATGATCGATTTCCAGCAAAAACATCATACAAATTCGTGTTTGGGGTAGAAGAAATTTTACCATACAAACAGTGGCGCCGACGAAGGTTTTCGAGAAAAGATAATCGTGTTTTACCAAATCAAGTTATGGCGATGTCAGACGAGATCGCACGAAGGGCCGATTCGATAGCGATTCCCACATCACGGGAGAAGCAATCTTTGAAAGGCACGAAATCGAGGTTCAATCAGCTCCAGCAGTACCCACTAGAAACTGGCAGGGTCAAAATCGTTCGCATGACGAGAACCCCGGATCGTGATCGAGATCAAGAACATGCTCATAACGAGATCACTGGATCGAAGGCGAGATGGAGATCGTTTCGTGACGAGAACTACCGATCTAAATCGGAGAAGAGAAAAACAACCAGTGATCGATAACGAAGGAATGGATGTTGATGGGGATAACCCACAAGTTCGAGGAAACAGAGGGCGTGTGTTCGACAACCCCGTCTAGGAGGAAGAACGATGGACATGACTGCGAGATGGACGTACCGCGACTCTAGTATGCGAGGAAGAATCGTTGCGCAATCGGCTAGAAGAGTTAGAGAAGGAGAACGCACTCCTGAGACTAGAACGTGAGAACCAATCTCGACCTGAGAAGGATAATCTGTACAAATGAAAAGGTCGTTCGGTATGGCAGCGGCTTGGAAGTCGCATTATCCCTCAGGATGCAAACCCTAACAGAGAGGTGATCGATCTTGATCGACCGGAGAGAAATCTATCGCCTTTGGATATTTGCCTAAACGAAGGCCTCTACGACCCGGTCGAGCAAGGACCCGGCCAGCTGCAACTCTCTGCAGAGTGCGGCTAGAACTACCTCCCATTCAAAACGCCTCAGGAATGACGAAGATGAGGCTTGAGATTGGCATGATGATGAAGAATTTTCGCATGATTACAATGCTCGTTCGGAGCAAGGCGGAGCTGGAAAACAACCTACTGGACCGCAGAGGAAAAGAATGAGATTTAAAACTCATATTCCAGAGGACCAAGATTATGAGCAGGGAGACAGTTCCTCAGAAGGCGATATTGGCGCAATAACAGAATCTCTCCTTTGCAAGATGATCGAGAAAGTGATGTCGAAAAAGCAATCCAGAGAAGAAAAGATAGACCGGTTGCATCGATCTTCTAGAGCCCCTTTTAAGCTGAATATCATAGAATTACGACCGCCAATGAATTTTCAAATTCCGAAACTGCCAGAGTTCGACGAGAAGATAGGTGACCTAGATCAGCATGTGTTGCACTATGAAACTGCCATGACTCTGTGGCAGCACAGTGATGAGTTGATGTGCAAAATGTTTCCACAGTCACTGGCTGGAGGAGCAATAAAGTGGTTCAATAAACTCCCGGCACAGTCGATCGGTACTTACCAAGAATTGGTTGGAGAATTCTGTTCCCACTACAAGTACAACAGACGTGATCATAAGGGATGCCACGATTTGTTCCTTCTAGGAATTCGGAAGGAAGAATGCATCAGACAGTTTACTCGACGCTTCAAGCAAGAGTTAGCAGATGTATATGGTGCCAACGATCAAATCGCCATCGAAGCTTACAAGTAGGCATACCAGCATGATCAAAGAGTTGCGTACGGTTCCTTAGTCAAGAGACCACCAAAGACTCTGGAAGGACTGCATGATCGAGTGGAAGAATATGCTCGAGTGGAGGATGATTCCAAATCTCGATATACAAGATATGTTAGCAAATCATCCAATCATCCAAATGATGGGAGGAAGAACAAGTCAAAGAACCGTTCCAGCGGCCAACACAATGATCGAGGTGAAGGCCGAGAGAAGAACCAAAGTGAACAAATGGAAATTGGATATCAGAAATTTCATGATATGAAGCTGACACCATTGAACATACAACTTGAAGAGTTGTATGAGAAAATCAGCAAGGATTTGAGCCTCCCTCGTCCTTTTCCAGCAGAGACACGTGATAAATGTGACAGGAGCAAATACTGCAAGTTCCATAAAGACCATGGCCACAAGACCAACAATTGCCGCTCCTTACAGATCAAGGTCCAGCGAATGATCGATGCTGGAAAGCTGCACGAATACGTCAAAAAGGACTTTAGGAAGGGTCCTGGATAGTTTGGCACATCACATATGATTAACGCTGATGTGATTAACGTAAGTCACGCCAGGATCCATTCAATGCCCAGGCGGGTATCGGAAGATGAGACCAGAAGAAAGCTCAGACAGTTGAAAGAATGGTACTTGACAAACCACATCAATTTTGTCAGCGGTATTGGAGCAGAAACTAGGGAGCGCGGGTGCACAAAGATCGAGTTCTCTGAAGCAGACATGATAGGTGTATATGCTCCACACAATGATGTTATCGTTATAACTGCTTGGATTGGCATGTTTCGTGTACACCGGATTCTAGTGGATACAGGATGCTCAGTGAGCGTGCTGTTTTCAGGAGCTTATTCCTCTATGAATCTCCCACACGAATTGATCGAGGAGGATGAAAATCCAATTATCGGGTTCAGCGGCGAAGTTACAAAGGCGATCGAAAAGGTGAAGATACCTATAACAGTGGCTGAAAAGTCCATTTTGGGCACCTTCTTGTTGCTGGATTGCCTAGCACCCTACAATGCGATTGTAGGACGAGACTGGCTACATGAGATCTGTGGAGTCACATCATCTAATAATCAATGCCTGAAATTTATTACCCCAGAAGGAGTCGTGAAAGTTAGAGGCGACCAGATGGCCGCCCACAAGTGTCACGAGAGTGCAATGGATGAGTACAAGAAGTCAGAAGTCAGCGGGAACCAGATCATGCGAGTCGAGCAGAAATAGCAATTACAGAATCCTCTCCCTCCAGAATCGTATAAGGGAGAGGACGCAGCTGAACCCCCAACGATCGAGAAACTGATCGAGGTCCAGATTGGAGATAAGGAGCACAAAACAACATTCGTAGGGGTAGATCTGCCTGCACATGAACAAGATGGTTTGATTACATTTCTAAGGGCAAATACCGACGTTTTCGCAAGGAGTTTTGCTGAGATGCCTGGGAAAGATCCGAATGTAGCCTGTCACAGGCTAAATATCGATGAGAAGTTCCATCCTGTTCGACATAAAATCAGGAATATGGCGCAAAGCAAAAAAGATGGAGTTACTGCAGAAGTCGAAAAGCTATTGGAGCAGGCTTTATTCGACCAGTGCAATATCCACGCTGGTTGTCAAATGTCGTACCCGTTCCGAAGAAGAATGGTAAAATTCGTGTCTGTATTGATTTTACTGATTTGAATAAAGCATGTCCGAGTGATCCGTACCCGCTGCCACGGATAAGAGATTTGGTGGATGCAACCACAGGGTATGAGAGATCATCATTCATGGACGGCTTTTAAAAGGTATAACCAAATACCTTTGTTCGAGGATGATCAAGAGCATCTTTGCGTTCGTGGATCGAAAGAGGAGTTTCTTGTTATCTTGTGATGCCCTTCGGGATAAAGAACGCAGGGGCGATCTACCAGCACTTGGCGGACCATATGTTCAAGGATCTAATTGGGAAGTCGATGGAAGTATATATCGATGATATGGTAGTGAAATCTGAGCAAAAGGAATCGCATTTTCTTGATCTGCAGAAGACGTTCGATATCTTAAGACAATATCGTATGAAGCTCAATCCGGCAAAATGTTCATTCGGGCTGTCATCGGTAAAGTTCCTCGGATACTTGATGACGCACAGGGGAATCGAGACGAATCCGGAACAAATCAGAGCCATCAGAGAAATGCCATCCCCAAGGACGAAGAAGGAGGTCTGATAGGTGTAGAATACACCGTATTAACTATCTATTGGTTATGCTTTCTTTGTTATTTTTCTTGTAAATTATGCATTTTACGCGTGTTTTTGAGTTATTAGGTACTTTGGAGTCATATTGAAGAAAAGGATAAGAAGTCATTCAATTAGCCAAAGTTGAGGGCAAAATCGTCATTAGCTAGGCGAACACAATTGATAGCCCTGCGGTTGTTAAGGGATAACCGGTCTTGTGTTTGAAGGAAAGTGCTAAATACACCCCGAATTAATTATGGGCTGCCATTCAAGGTATCCCTTATCATTCATGAGTGGGTGTAATTATCGAGTGCAAATATCTGGGGTGTAATCATTCATTCAACCCCAACCCTAAATCGAGAAGAGTCATTTCTTTCTCAATCATTTGTTCATGAAATTGAGAACAGGGAAAAGGCATGCAAGCAAATCGTTGATACTGAAAATGAGAAAAGTGAGGAGATGGAATTGATAAAGGGGATCTCGTGGTAAATCGAGATTAAGAAGAAACAAGAGTTGAAGCAGATCGAGATATAGGAGAAGAGATGATGTTGCTGTTCGGAGGTAGATCTCGATCCGAGTATGGAATTGGCTAGGCAAATCGGCGAAAGAGGATGAAATTCACGGCGAAGCAATGTTGTTGTCGATCTCGGAAAGGGTACTAGTTGTTTTGAGATCCGAGAGAAGATCTTGGGAGATGGGTTTGCGGTTCATCAAGATTTGTTGTTCTTTGTTATGCGAAATGATGAGGAGATTATGAGTTTCGATATCGAGAAGATGGGTTCAATGAAGTACAAGAAATGGAAGACGGTGATGAACTGCTTTCTTTGTTGAATCGAAGATGGGTATGTCGAAGTTGGTTTTCTGTTCTTTGTTGGGTGTAGAATTGATCTTTGCTAAGAAGAGAAATCGATCTTGTTGAGAGTGAAATTGAAAGGAAGCTGGGGAAGATAGCGAGTGGGTTATAATCAATTTGATGATTTCGATTTGAGACTTGGGTTAGCGATCTTGTTGGTGGTGCTATTGATTTGGTCTCGATGAGTCAGGTGATAAAAGCTATTTGAATTGCAGTTTAACTACAACAACTGGATTGAGTATGAATGGATGGGTGGTATGAAGTGAAGCTGTTTGATGAATGATTAGGTTGTGCAATTGCAAGAATGAATGGCCTGAATTTGGCCTGGGAATGTCGGAAAAATGTGTAAGACCCAGTAAGACCGAGTAAGACAGCTAACTCAGCTGACTCTCTCCATCGTTGACCCCCTTGACTGACGACTGACCGTTAAGTTTGACTTTTGACCGTTAGTCCTAACGGAGGACCTGACGGAATATTCCGTCGAATATTCTCTCGACGGAGAAATTTCGGGTGACCGTGGCGACGTTTTAGGCCAAATTCGGCCACAATCCCGTTTTCCGGCGAGCAAAATTCCAGAACTTTCTATGGACTTCTCTCATGGGTATGAAGACTTGGGCTAGGAATTGGATGGAGAATTGGACTCAAATTTGGAAAGAGAAGGTGGAAGAGTTGAGAAAAGCTTGATTTGGAAATTGAATTGCAAAAGGAAAAGGATTCTAATCCTTGGAAGAATTGGAGAATATTGAAGCCTATAAATAGAGAAGTTTTCTACAACTTCTACACACCCTCTCTACACACACATCACTTGTGTTTTTGCTTGTTTTTCTAAGATTTTTCTTTTTAATTACTTGTGTGAATTTGAAACTTCTTCTTTTAATTATTATTATTTGTGTGAATTTCAAAAACATGAGTAGCTAATTTTCTTATTGATTGAGGATGAATTCCTAGTTCTTAACATGATTTGAGTTTTTGTTTTCAATTCTATCTTGAGATTTTTCACATGATTATCGATTGTTTTTACTAATAGGAGTGATCTTAAAGACACTTATGATTGATTGATAGATTGTTTGGAGTGCACGCTAAATTGATTTGTTAATTGATCTATATCTAGTATAAGTTAGGGAATACGTAATCGTTCTCGACACTTTACACAAGTAGAAAACACGAGACCTTGCGGAGGGATTCCGTGGAGCAATTGTGTGTAGAAACAACGCTAGAAAGTGAACCAAGCGAACCGAGTTTAACTACTAGTACTAAACCTAAATTCATAGATCTTAATGCATTCGGGGAATTACATCTTGTAAAGCGGACCTCAAGGTGGTTCTTTTGAATAGAATCGATAACTAAGCGGACCTGTTACTCGGTGAAATTAGGGATTTTGGGGCTAGCTAAGCGGACTGCTATCCTACGGTTGGTGATAATCTGTGACTAATAACAAGTAGAAAAGAACATAACTTTAATCATTGTTTAAGTAACGAAGAAGGATTCCTTGATCTTTCTCTCTTATTGTTTTCATCTTTCAACTTTCGATTTTAATTGCTTTGTTTATTTTTATTTTGCTTTTTACACCCCCCTTTCGTGACAACTTTTACAACTAAAGATCACTTGCTCCTCGTGGGAACGAACTTAACTTCCATTATATTATTTTTAATTGAGTGGAAATATTGAATTAATTTGATTGCACCTACGACACGCATCAAATTTTGGCGCCGCATTGCCAGGGAGCAACGGGCGATTTTTAGTTGTTTTTATTCTTTTTGTTTTGTTAGATTCTTTACCGTATCTAACTTAGTTTGTGAGAATCTTGTTTCAGGTGTTATTCCTTTGGTGAATGCTAAAAGGGGGTAGACCGAGTCCAATACGTCTTCGATCCGGCACTCAACTAAAGGATTTCATTCGTGCGATTAACACTCCACTTTCTCCTTCTTCATCAAGTGATTCGGACAAAGAGGAAGACACAATGGCTGATCGTACACTAAAGGACCTAGCTTCTCACAGGCTTGATACCCAACAATGGTGTATCCAAACTAACTCAACCTTCGAGATCAAACCGGGGTTGATTAGAGAGTTACCAAAGTTCCATGGCATGGTGAATGAGGACCCAAACAAACATCTTATGGACTTCTACACCATAGTTATGGCCATGCTTCCACCGGAGACTAATGTGGATGGAGCAATGTTGAAAGCTTTCCCGTTTTCTTTGGCGGGCAATGCTAAGGAATGGTTATATTATTTGCCTTAGGAAGTATCACAACATGGAATGGGATGAAGAAAATTTTCCTCGAGAGATATTTTCCCGCATCCAAAGCTACTCAAATTCGCAAGGAGATTTGTGGATTGAAACAACAAGTGGGAGAATCATTGTATGAATGTTGGGAGCGATACAAGAGGTTGGTGGCAAGCTGTCCACACCATCAATTTAGTGACGTTATGATACTTCAATACTTCTATGAAGCTCTCCACTCAAGTGATAGGTCTCTTCTTGACGCCGCATGGTGGTGGTGCACTAATGAACAAGACTTTGACCGAAGCTAGAGAGTTGATTGAAAGTATGGCGGCAAACTCGCAACAATTCTACAGGGGATGAACCAATGGTTAGGCGAGTGCATGAAGTTAGTGATTCTTCATCACATCTTGATCAAAGAATAAGTAACATGGAGATTATGATGCAAAGGATGGCCGCGGTAATTATTCCGGATGATGAGACCGAACAAGTGAATGCTTTATATCCAAATCAAAGGCCAAGGTACGATCCATACTCCAATACCTATAATCCCGGGTGGAAGGATCATCCCAACTTTAGTTATGCAAACAAGCAAGCGGCGGCTCCTAATCCATATGCACAACAAGGTGGTTTTCAACAATCACGATTCCAACCTCAACAACAAGGTGGTTATCAACAACAATTCCAACCACAAGTGAAAGAACAAGGATCTTCAATTGATGATAAGCTTAATGTCATGATGCAAGGTATTACGTCATTGTTTCAACAAAATCAACAAAAGACCGATTCGGCTATCAAGGATTTACAAACTCAAATGGGACAATTGGCGACCGATGTGAATTTATTGAAATCTCAAGCATCCACAACACTTCCTTCACAACCATTTGTGAATCCAAGAGAGAATGTTAATGCGGTTACTTTAAGAAGTGGAAGGCAAGTGGAGGGTCCAAGTCATCATGAGGAAGTTAGTGAAGAGGTAGTCAATGACAAGGAGGAAACCGCACCAAAGGAGAATTCCACACCAAACGACCAATCCAAGGAACCGGTTTCTACTTTCACTACTCCACCTCCTTTTCCTAGTCGTTTTGCTAAATCCAAGAAAGAAGCTCAAGACAAGGCACTTATGGATATCTTCAAGAAGATTGAAATCAATATACCATTCATTGAGGCTATTAAGACAATTCCAAGGTATGCCAAGTTCATGAAGGAATTATGCATCAAGAAGGATAGGTTGCTTGATAATGAAATTACTAAAGTTGGCGAGAGTGCGTCGGCTATGCTATTGAAGAAGATGCCTACAAAGTGCACGGATCCCGGTGGTTTCACGGTGCCAATTACTATTGGTAAACAAAGGTTTGAACATGCTTTACTTGATTTGGGAGCTTCCATTAGTGTGATGTCGGCCGAAATATATGACTCCTTGAATCTTGGACCTTTGAAAGAAACAAGAGTTATTATCCAATTGGCAAACAAGTCTAACATATATCCTAAGGGGCTTGTAGAAGACGTGCTAGTGCAAGTAAATGAGCTTATTTTTCCGGTGGACTTCTTTGTGGTGGATATGGACAACAATGAGAACCGTTCATCTACTTCTTTACTTCTTGGGAGGCCATTCATGAAGACCGCAAAGACGAAGATTGATGTTGATAAGGGTACACTCACTATGGAATTCGACAAGGAGATAATACACTTTAACATATTTGAAGCCATGCGTTACCCAAGTGATGTGCATTCCGTTTACTCCATTGATGTGGTTGATTCATTAGCGCAACAAATGGTGGAATTGAACCAAGAGGATGAACTTGATGTGGTGTTGCAAAATAGCATTGAATTGGACGTCCATGGCTTATCTAACTTGGATGTTGAAATCTCTAAGGAATTGGTGGAGATGTGTGGTGCTTTGGCGACATTGCAAGAAGCTAAAATGGGTGATGTTTCGTATATTTCTTTACCCGTGAATGATGAAATACTTGTACCATCTATTGTGAAGGCGCCCAAACTAGAATTGAAGCCACTTAGGACCATTTGAAGTATGCTTTCTTGGGGATGGAGATGAGCTTCCGGTGATTATTTCTAAGAACCTCACACCGGTACAAGAAGACCGTTTGCTTAGAGTCTTGAAAGAGCACAAAACGGCTATTGGGTGGACAATTGCGGACATCAAAGGTATTAGTCCATCCATGTGCATGCATAGGATTCTAATGGAAGAAAACGTGAAGCCGATACGTGATGCTCAACGTCGGCTAAATCCTCCCATGATGGAGGTTGTGAAAAAAGAGATACTCAAATTGCTAAGTGTGGGGGTAATCTACCCAATTTCCGATAGCAAGTGGGTTAGTCCGGTGCAAGTGGTACCAAAGAAATCCGAGTCACGGTTGTTCGTAATCAAGACGATGAACTTGTTCCTACAAGAGTTCAAACCGGTTGGAGAGTGTGTATTGACTATAGAAAGCTTAATTCCGCAACCCGCAAGGATCACTTTCCTTTACCTTTCATTGATCAAATGTTGGAGCGGTTAGCGGGGCATTCTTATTATTGCTTCTTGGATGGTTATTCGGGATACAATCAAATTGTTATTGCACCGGAGGACCAAGAGAAGACCACTTTCACTTGTCCGTTTGGAACGTTTGCATATAGACGGATGCCGTTCGGCCTTTGCAATGCGCCGGCTACTTTTCAAAGATGCATGGTGAGTATATTCTCGGATTATGTGGAGCGCATCATCGAGGTATTTATGGATGACTTTAGTGTTTATGGCAATTCTTTTGATGGTTGTTTAAATAACCTTGAACTAATTCTTAAACGATGCATAGACACAAACCTTGTCCTTAATTGGGAGAAATGTCACTTTATGGTAAACCACGGCATAGTACTTGGTCACATTGTGTCCTCTCGAGGGCTCGAAGTGGACAAGTCAAAGATAGATTTAATAAGAAACTTACAATATCCCACTTCGGTGAGGGAGATCCGTTCTTTTCTTGGTCATGCAGGTTTCTATAGGCGGTTTATCAAGGATTTCTCCAAAATCTCCATGCCGATGTGCAAGTTATTACAAAAGGAGGTACCTTTCGACTTCAACAAGGAATGCGAGGATGCTTTTGACAAATTAAAGGAGATGTTGACAAGTGCGCCAATTATCAAATCACCGGATTGGAATCTTCCATTTGAATTAATGTGTGATGCTAGTGATTATGCGGTTGGAGCCGTTTTGGGTCAAAGGGTGGACAAGTTGTCCCATGTTATCTATTATGCATCTAGGACCCTTAATGATGCACAAATCAATTATTCTACCACGGAAAAGGAGTTATTGGCTATAGTTTTTGCTTTGGAAAAATTTCGATCATACTTGGTGGGTACAAAGGTTATTGTGTATTCGATCATGCCGCGCTAAGACACTTAATAAAGAAGAAAGAAGCTAAGCCAAGATTAATTCGGTGGATCCTATTGTTACAAGAGTTCGACATAGAAATTCGTGATAAGAGGGGTGTGGAGAATACCGTTGCGGATCATCTTAGTAGGCTTGTTATGTCTCAAGAGGAACTTCCATTACATGACCGCTTTAGGACGAACAACTTTTCTCCATGGAAGAATCAACTCCTTGGTATGCGGATATAGTGAATTACTTGGTGACAAGGAAAGTACCTAGTACAATGTCTAATTTCCAAAAGATGAAACTTAAGAAGGTCGCTAAGCAATATGTGTGGGATGAACCATACTTATGGAAATATGGCGTTGATCAAATAATGCGAAGGTGCGTGCCTAATTCGAATTTCAATCAATTCTCTCCTTTTGCCACACTTTTGCATGTGGTGGCCACTTTGGTTCGAAACGTACCGCTCTCAAAGTTCTCGAGAGTGGATTTTATTGGCCCACCTTGTTTGAAGATTCATATGTTTTTGTAAATCGTGTGATAGATGTCAACGAACGGGCAATCTAGGTGCTCGAAATCAAATGTCACTCACACCAATTCTCACCGTTGAGATTTTTGATGTGTGGGGTATTGATTTTATGGGCCCTTTTGTCAATTCGAATGGGAATTTTTATATACTTCTTGCCGTTGATTATGTTTCGAAATGGGTGGAAGCTAGAGCCACCAAGACTAATGACTCTCAAGTTGTTTGTGATTTTGTAAGGGAAAATATTTTCAATAGGCATGGAACACCAAGAGTGGTGATAAGCGATGGAGGCTCACATTTCAAGAAGGCTTTCCACGCTCTCCTCAAGAAGTACAACATAACACACAAAATTGGTACGCCTTATCATCCACAAACTAGTGGACAAGCGGAAATTTCGAATCGTGAGATAAAATCCATTCTTGAGAAAACGGTGAATACCACGAGGAAAGATTGGAGCTTTAAGCTCAATGATGCACTTTGGGCGTATAGAACGGCGTATAAGACACCGATTGGTATGTCTCCATATAGGTTGGTTTATGGCAAGGCTTGTCATCTTCCGGTTGAACTTGAACATAAGGCTTATTGGGCGATAAAGACATTCAACATGGAGTATGATGAAGCAGGGAAACAAAGAAAGTTACAACTACATGAGCTAGAGGAGATACGTAATGATGCTTACGAGAGTGCCCGGATTTACAAGGAAAAGACTAAGCTTTTTCATGACAAGATGATTTCGCGGAAAAGTTTTGTTGTGGGGCAAAAAGTCCTTTTATTTAATACTCGTTTTACGTTTATTTTTAGGAAAGCTTAAGTCCCGTTGGGTGGGACCATTTGTTGTTACTAATGTTTATGCTCATGGTGCAGATTGATATTGTTAGCTAAAAACAGGACAACAATTGAAAGTCAACGGCCATAGGTTAAAGCCATATTATGAAAACTTTCCGACGGAGCATGTGGACGTAATTGGACTTCAAGATGTACTCCCTCTGGAGGAGTAATGTGCCGCAAGAGCTAAGTCGGGCCGTCGACTTTAAAACAAGCGCTTAATGGGAGGCAACCCATCGGTTTTGTATTTCTTATCCTTTTGTTTTTTGTTATTTTTTTTTTTTTCTTGTTTCTTATCATGTTACAATTTCCCACCTTGACTTTACTAGGAGGATTCAATTACATTGAGGACAATGTAAGGTTTAAGTGTGGGGGAGTGGTTAAGCATGTTTTTTTTAAAAAAAAAAAAAAAAAAGTTTTACATAAAAATTCCAACTTTTAAAGATTTTAGAGTCACTAGCATACTTCTAAGTATGTTTACATAGAGTTTTTGACCGACATAATTGAACTTGGAAGTGTTAGAGAACTACATTCGGATTTCTTGTTTGTTAGAGTGTTAAATAATGGATTTAATCATGCCGGTGATGCGAATTTGGTGCAGGGAGAAGTGCGTTATTAGAGTTGCTGATCAATCATTAGTGGAGACTACCCGATTCATATCATGAGAGGCACCGACCAGAAATCTTCCATCTACTAAAGAGCTTCTTTTGAGTGTGTGTCACCGTAAGTTAATTCCGGGTAGAATGGTGAGCTACCCAACTTCCCACCACTAAAAGCACTACTCTTTGATCTCTTGAGTGCTAATTTTGTCAATCATGAGGGTGACGTCCATGGATGAAAGCTCCCTTCTTGTAGTTCGATTTGCAGTTAGCACCATTCTCTCTCGCGACAACAACGGATCCATAGAAACACATTCATCATCAACAAGGAGCGACATCAAAATCTACAAGGAAAGTTGGAAAAGTTTAAGGTTTACAAGCAACGGAATGAGAAAAAGAGCAAATTTCAAATTCAAGTAAAGCAACATACAAATGAGCGGATTTTACATATATGTTGAAGACTTACAATACAATGAGGTAATTTTATATTTAAGTATGAAGACTTATTCATGAAAGCGAAGAAAATTAAAAGGTGAGAATTTTTGAAGTTTATGATTTCAAGACAAAACAAGTTGTGAAGAATCAAGCGGTAAAATACTTCTTCCACGGCTATGGTTTATTTTTGTATTTAATTTCTCTTGTTAAAAAAAAAAAAAAAAAAAAAAAAAAAAAAAAAGAGAGAAAAACAAGAGAAATATTTGTTTTGTTAATAAGCCGTGGGGAAGGAAAATATATAAGGTAGTTTCAAGCGACAAGGATTTTTAAGGTAAAAGAGTTAAAAATTGTCAAGGATTTATGAAATTTAAGGGTTTATCATCAATAGTTGAAACCAAAGACGAAGACCAAGACGAGGAGCGAAGACGTTTCTATTGGATGCCGTGAGAATGGTGTTATCATAATTGGCGATCGGATGTGAAGGTAAGTAAGTATTCTCATCCTCGATAAAAATGGTTGATTTCCTTTCTTAGAGATCGTCAGAAAAATGGTTTTTCAAAATATTAAAAGATGTGAGTTTTTCAAAATTTCGGAAGTTATCCTTCCCACCATTCAACGTGTCACAGGAATTCTCTCTTCATTCCTACCTGCACACATGTGAGAACCATAAAAAAGTCTGTCTTTTGAGTGCAATTATCATAAAATCCTTTTTGGTGAGGCAGAAGTCGAGGCGAAATGCTTATTGATCGTTTCTCAAACACGCATTCTCTCATTATGGTGTGGTTATTTCTCACTCAACATTTAAGAATGAGAATATGTTCTTTGGTATTTCTAACTTCTTATTACTAGCATGCAGAAATTCTATGTCCTCATAACTCTTTGGATGCTTGTGACGCTTTGAACGCTTTGAAGTTGTGAGTTTGTAGTTTGATTTGCTCGAGGGCTAGCAAAGTCTAAGTGTGGGGGAATTTGATAGGTGTAGAATACACCGTATTAACTATCTATTGGTTATGCTTTCTTTGTTATTTTTCTTGTAAATTATGCATTTTACGCGTGTTTTTGAGTTATTAGGTACTTTGGAGTCATATTGAAGAAAAGGATAAGAAGTCATTCAATTAGCCAAAGTTGAGGGCAAAATCGTCATTAGCTAGGCGAACACAATTGATAGCCCTGCGGTTGTTAAGGGATAACCAGTCTTGTGTTTGAAGGAAAGTGCTAAATACACCCAGAATTAATTATGGGGCTGCCATTCAAGGTATCCCTTATCATTCATGAGTGGGTGTAATTATCGGGTGCAAATATCCTGGGGTGTAATCATTCATTCAACCCCAACCCTAAATCGAGAAGAGTCATTTCTTTCTCAATCATTTGTTCATGAAATTGAGAAACAGGAAAAGCTGCGCAAGCAACTGTTGATACTGAAAATGAGAAAAGTGAGGAGATGGAATTGATAAAAGGGGATCTCGTGGTAAATCGAGATTAAGAAGAAACAAGAGTTGAAGCAGATCGAGATACAGGAGAAGAGATGATGTTCTTTGTTCGGAGGTAGATCTCGATCCGAGTATGGAATTGGCTAGGCAAATCGGCGAGAAAGAGGATGAAATTCACGGCGAAGCAATGTTGTTGTCGATCTCGAAAGGGTACTAGCTGTTTTGAGATCCGAGAGAAGATCTTTGGGAGATGGGTTTGCGAAGCTAGAAGATTTGTTGTTGTTGTTATTCGAAATGATGAGGAGATTATGAGTTTCGATATCCGAGAAGATGGGTTCAATGAAGTACAAGAAATGGAAGACGGTGATGAACCTCTTTTTGTTGAATCGAAGATGGGTATGTCGAAGTTGGTTTTTTCTTTGTTGGGTGTAGAATTGATCCGCTAAGAAGAGAAATCGATCTTGTTGAGAGTGAAATTGAAAGGAAGTGGGAAGATAGCGATGGGTTATAATCAATTTGATGATTTCGGCGAGACTTGGGTTAGCGATCTTTTGTTGGTGGTGCTATTGATTTGGTCTCGATGAGCCGAGGTGATAAAGCTCGCTGAATTGCGGTTTAACTACAACAACTGGATTGAGTATGAATGGATGGGTGGTATGAAGTGAAGTGTTTGATGAATGATTAGGTTGTGCAATTGCAAGAATGAATGGCCTGAATTTGGCCTGGGAATGTCGGAAAAATGTGTAAGACCCGGTAAGGCCAGAGAGTAAGACAGCTAACTCAGCTGACTCTCTCCATCGTTGACCCCCTTGACTGACGACTGACCGTTAAGTTTGACTTTTGACCGTTAGTCCTAACGGAGGACCTGACGGAATATTCCGTCGAATATTCTCTCGACGGAGAAATTTCCAGGTGACCGGCGGCGACGTTTTCCGGCCAAATTCCGGCCACAATCCCAGTTTTCCAGCGAGCAAAATTCCGTAACTTTCTATGGACTTCTCTCATGGGTATGAAGACTTGGGCTAGGAATTGGATGGAGAATTGGACTCAAATTTGGAAAGAGAAGGTGGAAGAGTTGAGAAAAGCTTGATTTGGAAATTGAATTGCAAAAGGAAAAGGATTCTAATCCTTGGAAGAATTGGAGAATATTGAAGCCTATAAATAGAGAAGTTTTCTACAACTTCTACACACCCTCTCTACACACACATCACTTGTGTTTTTGCTTGTTTTTCTAAGATTTTTCTTTTTAATTACTTGTGTGAATTTGAAACTTCTTCTTTTAATTATTATTATTTGTGTGAATTTCAAAAACATGAGTAGCTAATTTTCTTATTGATTGAGGATGAATTCCTAGTTCTTAACATGATTTGAGTTTTTGTTTTCAATTCTATCTTGAGATTTTTCACATGATTATCGATTGTTTTTACTAATAGGAGTGATCTTAAAGACACTTATGATTGATTGATAGATTGTTTGGAGTGCACGCTAAATTGATTTGTTAATTGATCTATATCTAGTATAAGTTAGGGAATACGTAATCGTTCTCGACACTTTACACAAGTAGAAAACACGAGACCTTGCGGGAGGGATTCCGTGGAGCAATTGTGTGTAGAAACAACGCTAGAAAGTGAACCAAGCGAACCGAGTTTAACTACTAGTACTAAACCTAAATTCATAGATCTTAATGCATTCTCGGGGAATTACATCTTGTAAGCGGACCTCAAGGTGGTTCTTTTGAATAGAATCGATAACTAAGCGGACACATTACTCGGTGAAATTAGGGATTTTGGGGCTAGCTAAGCGGACCCGCTATCCTACGGTTGGTGATAATCTGTGACTAATAACAAGTAGAAAAGAACATAACTTTAATCATTGTTTCGTAACGAAGAAGGATTCCTTGATCTTCTCTCTCTTATTGTTTTCATCTTTCAACTTTCGATTTTAATTGCTTTGTTTATTTTTATTTTGCTTTTTACACCCCCCTTTCGTGACAACTTTTACAACTAAAGATCACTTGCTCCTCGTGGGAACGAACTTAACTTCCATTATATTATTTTTAATTGAGTGGAAATATTGAATTAATTTGATTGCACCTACGACACGCATCAAGGTCCAGCAGCTAGCGAGACGATTAGCAGCTCTAAACCATTTCATTTCACGCTCATCGGATCGATTCAAGCCATTCTTTGACGTTTTGAAGAAAGCAGTGAATTTTGGTTGGACGGATGAGTGCGAAAAGGATTTTGATGAGATCAAGCAGTATTTGTCAACTCCCCCAGTTTTGGTGAGTCCAAAAACTGGACAACCTGTCGGAGTTTATCTGGCTGCAACAGAGAACGCTGTAAGTGCAGTGCTGTTTGTTATGGACCCACATGAAAAACTTGTTTACTTCGTCAGTAAATCCTTGACGGGGGCGGAAACACGGTATAAGAAAATTGAGAAGATAACACTTACGCTTTTCCACGCATCTCGTCGCCTCAAGCCTTATTTCCAAGGGAGGCAGATCGTAGTCCACTCAGAATACCCACTAAAGAGAATCCTGGAACGTGCTGATGATTCCAGTCGACTAGCCATATGGTCAAATTTTCTGGGGGCGTATGAGATCAAGTACGAGACCAGAACTGCAGAGAAGGGACACGCCCTGGCTGCACTGCTAGCAGATTTTCCTGTGGACGATATAGAAGCAGTTCTTTGGCGAAGAAGAGGAGTTGTTAAAACCCATAGAGCCGATCCACCGATCAGGCCGGGGCGAGTCCGCAATGGATATCGATACACCAGAACCATTATGGACCGTATTTACTGATGGATCATCAAACGTTGGTGGTGCTGGAGTTGCATGCGTCATCCTTACTCCCGAAGGTTCGAGGATCGAGAAAGCGACCAGGCTGGGTTTCCAAGCATCAAACAATGAAGCTGAATATGAAGCTGCAATTATCGGTTTAAAAGCTATCAAACAGTTAGATGCGAAGAACGTGAAGCTGGTGACTGATTCCATGCTAGTAGTTAACCAATTTCTGGGGACCTATAGAGCCAAGGAAGAGAGAATGCCCATGTATTTAGATCATATGAGAGAGCTGGCAAATGAGTTGGACCGATTTTCTATTGGGTAGCAACCGCGGTTAGAAAACAGGCACGCAGATGCTTTAGCATATCTTTCTTCCGCAGTCGAAACTGATACCACCCGTTTCGTTGTAGTAGATTTCCAAGAGTTACCTAGCATCTCCGACAACCACTTTGTTTTGGCTCTCGAACACACTAGTGGGGGCGAGAGGGCAGCTACATCAGCACGGGGAGATATTGAGAACATTGACAACAATATGGATGTTGACAGTCCAGTGACAGATAATTCAGGCAATCATGTCGAAAACATTGCTGACTGGCGTCAACCTTACATGAAGTATCTGACAACCAGCAAACTACCAGAAGATGAGAAACTAGATGCAAAGGTGAAAAAGAATTCATGGAGATACTCAATGATCGAACGGTTGTTATACCGCAAACCTGTAGCTTTGGAGCCATTTTTGCGATGCATATCAGACGAGGAAGGACAATAGATACTGGCAGAGGCTCATGAAGGAATATGTGGCAACCATTCTGGTGGGCGCAGTCTCGCGCACAAGATACTGACCCAGGGATACTTCTGGCCATACAAGCAGAAAGATGCTAAGGAATACGCGCAGAAATGCGTACCATGCAAAAAGCACACTCCAATTCCAAAAAGGCCCGCCAACGAATTGCATCCATTTTTTAGTCCTTGGCCATTCTCTATGTGGGGACTAGACATCGTCGGACCACTTCCCAAAGCTCCTGGAGGCGTTAGATTCGTACTAGCCGCTACTGATTATTTCACTAAATGGGTCGAAGCAGTGGCACTGGTACACATTACCAGACATGATGTGAAAAGGTTCATATGGGAGAATATCTTCTGCAGATTCAGAATCCCAGACGCAATAATATCAGACAATGGGAAGCGATTCGATTCAGAGTGATCAAAGATTTTTGCAAGAGCTCGAATATTCGCCACAATTTCTCATCTCCTTACTATGCTCGAGCAACGGGCAAAGTGACGACCAATTGCGTTATTATGGATAATCTCAAGAAAACGCTGGAGAAGGCGAAAGGAAAGTGGACTGAAGAATTCCCTGGAGTCTTGTGGTCCTATCGAACAACCCCAAAAAGATCCACTGGATTTTCACCATTTACACTGGCTTATGGGACAGAAGCAGTCATACCCACCGAGATACATCTCAAGACAACCAAAACTCGTCTTTGTCAAACTGGGAAAAACAAAGATACCGGCTTTAGACAAAGAGTTGCTTGAAGAACAAAGAGAAACGACCTTGTAGCGATTAGTCCGATACCCGGCAGGCAATCAAGCTGAGATATGATCGTAAAGTCAGAGAACGGTCAATCAAGCCAGGGGAATATGTCTTAAAGAAAACCCGAGCAACCACAATGGAACCAAACTGTGGGAAGCTCGGAGCAAACTGGGAAGGTCCATACATAGTCGATAGGCCAGCATCTCGTGGATCCTACTACTTAAGGAACCTCGATGGAACTGAAGATTCAAAGCCATGGAAACCGTGGAATTCGTTCCACTTGAAGAAGTTCTATAATTAGAAGTATTTTCCAATCCTGCGGTGCTGTAATCTTTTTCCTTTATGATGGTTTTATCACATTGGTTTTCCACGTAAAGGTTTTAATGAGGCAGCTGTTGTCGAAGCAGTATGTATTTATCTTATTATTTCTATTCACAAATTTAATTCATCATTATTTTGGTATTCCATACTTTATCAAAATTGTTCGTGTTAATTATATGCTGCTGCGGATGATCAAATATGCAGTCAGTGTGGCAAAACAGTACAGCTCGGGTGTGCTGTCAGCAACGTCTCTGACACCTCGCAGATAGGGTGAGTGCACATTTCGAGCATTTTTATCCTATCTCAATTTTATCCCTATCGTACGGGCAACAACAAATGTGGCGAACATTTTTCATCTGTCCAGGCACGTGAAAATGTACACATCACAAACTCAAGACACATCTTGAATAGCAGGATTGGCCCCCTGCGCGAATTCAAGATAGATGAAAAACTCAACTTTTCATTCCATGCGCGAGCAAAGTGCGGCAGGAGGTGCACCGCGAGCATTGAGCAGCATGACACAAAACCTACTGGGGGAGAGTTATATGTCACCTCAACCATTTGGGGGCGAGACATATAACACTCCCGCGCAATCAACACATCCCTGGGGGCGAGTTGCATAACACTCCGAACAACATGTTCGGGGGCGGGTTACGAAACACTCCAGAAAAATCCAAATTCAGAGGGAAACCCGAACTTCTTAACCCATAACAGGTTATGGGTTAAGAGGGGGCGATGTTTGTTCCCCTAATATTCAACACAAATAAATGGGCTAACCTAGGCCTACAAAGCTCGTACTACTAACAAAGGAGTGTTCATTGGGCTTAAGGTGCTTCCCTTGTTTACCCAAGTATGGCTAACTAGACCTAACATATAGCCCATGTACAAGCCCGTGGGCTAAAAAGTTTCACACAAGCGCTCCACGTCACCATTGTAAAGTCATCAGAAGTGCCACGTCATCACATGCGCCACGTCAGCAAAGTGGGTGACACGTCAGCAATGCACAGAATTCCACAGTGTCACGTCAGAAGAAGTGATGACGTGGCAGATGACGTGTCAGCAAAACAGGTGCCATGTAAGCGCAACCCAGACTCCCATATAGCCACGCCAGCAAAGTGATGACGTGGCAGCCGCCACGTCAGCAAATCAAGGGCCACGTCAACAGACAAGATGATGTGGCAGGTGCCACGTCAGCAAATCGAGGGCCACATCAGCAGATGGAATGCCACATTAGCGGGCGAGATGACTATGGCAAGTGCATCAGGATTTGCAGGGAGTTCAAATCTGTTTCCATACAAAACAGCGCTATGTTAGATACCCAAGGCACTTATGCATAGCACTTTGTATGACTAACCCCCATACAAAACAGCGCTATGTTAGATACCTAGGGCTTCTTAGCAACATCGTCTTCGGCTGATTCATCTGTATCAGCATTGACATTATAACTGTCAGCTTTTTTCTTTACAAATTACAATGCTGATCAGGGTCTAGGAAGATTATTTAGTAAGTAGGGGGTTAGTCACAATGGAAGAAGTACTTCACGTTAGTTGTCCCAGACAATAATGTGGTCTTCTCAACCAAATCAATTATGAGAAAGCAATTCGGGAGACCTTGTTTACATTGGTACATAACTCGATCGGGTGCACAGAAGAATAATTACCCTTCAAATACCTGAGTGTGCCTTCAGTCAACAAATATAGTCACAAAAGTGCATATCATACGTTAGATCATATACTAAATGTAATCCAATGATAACAATTTAACCCTAAAACTAAAGGCAGATATCTCAGCTATATTATAAGCTATATAAGAAGAAGTGTTGTCCTCCATTTCCATGCGGAGAAAGTAAGAAACCAAACCCTAACCCAAAATTCGGCCGCCACCAACAAATCTGTGTAGATCTAAGTTGATCACCATGATCCATCAATGGAAAGAAAAACATCACAACCAATTTATGGCCGATTCTTCAACATCATCATCAACAACAACTTATCAGTTAGCACAATGATATTTCCTCTCAAAATATTAAGACTTTTAGATCAATGTGATCAATTACACCCCAATTTACAGTCTCTACTAGAATTTATGTGGAAGATCAAAGTGCATTCAATCTTGATTTACAATTTGTTCTTGAAGTTCTATCTTCAATCTTTACAGATAACAACATCAAGATAAAGATTTTTGCAGTTAACAACCAATCTTGCTACTCTTTTTATTACAGATCTTTTTAGTTTGTAACTTTGTATGTGAAGATTATTGAGTAACCGTAATTTCTAATTTAAACTCTAATTCAAGTTGTTGCTAATGTTGTTTTATATAATGAGATGATTCAGATCTACTATATGTGAAGTTGTCACATTTCAGATTTGTCAAATCAGAGATTTTCTTTGAAATTTTCTGTATAGAAACTATCATAGGAAATGCATTTCTAAAGACTCCAAGAACACAGCTTAAACTTATTGTACTAACAAAATGGATTTTTTTGATCACGTTTAGAGTTCTTATGAATGGTCCATTAACAGAAGCAGCATCTGCGATGGCATCAGCATTTCCTTCACGACACAAAACAGCAACCTGAAAAATATCCGGAGCACTTGTACATAGCACTTTGTCATCTTCATCCAGCATGAGTTGTAGTTTCTTACCTTTACTTGAATAATCTGCTTTACTCTAATAATCTGATCCATTTACAATGAACACGTGTGAATAAGTAGTTTCCAGTCCACCAGAGTAGAAACTGCAGTCACATGCCATTTTAATCAATCCAATGTTTAACGGTTCCAAAACGAACCAATAATTTCTCTTGTTGTATATTGCGCAACAGGTATGAGATTACGATAAGCAATGTCAATACAATCCAAAGAACAATAGTCTGCATAATTAAAACTTTGATCTCATCCCTTAGTTTTAGGTCGAGATCCCAAAACCCTATTATTAGCGGGCGTAACCCATGAGATTCTAAAGGCTTTCATAAACACGGCCTGTTTTGGTCGATACACTCACTTCACGGGAAAGTACTAAAAGAAGAATAATTCAGTTTACTCATGAGTGTGGAACATGGTGCTTCAAGGTGGAGAGCCAAGATTTCTAGGTTGGGTGCAAAAATTTGACTTGGGGGTGAACTTTTCTTTTCAAGGGGTGCAAAGTATAGAAAAAATAGTCTTGTAAATAGCATAAAATTTGTAACTGGCCCAAATTAAGCTTTCGAGCCAGTTGGGCTGGGGGTGCATGTGCACTATTAGATAATATGTATGATTGTCAAGTCAACCTTAGTTGACTTGACTTAGTTTTTATACTGTAAGTGTGTGAGTCGTTTGTTTGACTGTAATAACACTACATACATCATATGTTGGCTGTATTAATAGTCAATAATAGTTTTGTAATAAACACATTGAATAATATTCAGATTATCAGTTTCTCATGGTATCAGTGGGAACGATCCTACTCTAAAATTTTCTTCTCTGCAAATAATCTTTCAAACACAATCTTTTCAAGCAGATCAAAGAATCAATCACATTTTTTTAACAACTTTTAGAGATTCTTCACAGATTTATATCTGATCTTTTTCTAGGTTACACTTTTCATATCAAGAATCGAATCTGATTTCTTGATAAACAACAATTCTAGATCGAGATTGTTAATGTCAGTAATCGTTTATCAATGAAGAAGAAATATGGCTTCCGCTGCTACAACTCAAGATGGTAACTCTCTCAATTTTTCATTACCATTCTCAAATATTTCAAATTTTGTTTCGACCAAGTTAGATTCAACAAATTTTCTTCTCTGGAGAGATCAATTTGAGCCAATTTTAGTTTCAATTGATTTGTATGGTTATGTTACTGGTACTGAAAGAGAACCATCCAAATATAATACTGTTCATGGTGTTTCTGTGTTAAATCCAAGATGGGTATACTGGAAGAAAGTTGATTCTTTTATTATGAGTTGTTTGAAAGCAACTTTTACTCCGTCTGTTTCTGGAGATGTATTGGGTTTGTCAACTGCAAAAGAAATTTGGTCTTTTCTTGAGGTTAGTTTTCAAAATCAATTCTTGGCAAGGAAAAGTATGTTAAGGAATCAATTGTTTAGTTTGAAGAAAGGAAATCTTAATGTCTTAGTTTATCTGCAAAATTTGAAGACAATAGCTGATTCTTTGGCAGCCATTGGTGAAAAGATTAGTGAATCTGACTTAGTAATGCATGTCTTGAATGGATTAGGGAGAGAGTATGACAATTTTGTGATTTCTGCACAAAATAGAGAAGTTCCTTTTACTTTTGCAGAATTGAAACCTAGATTGCTCAATCATGAGCAATGGCTCATTGATCAAAATCATGACACTAACTTGTCATTTGATGCTCAAAATCCTACTGGTCTTTATTCAAGAAATATGCAATCTGGCAATGGGCATAGTAAAAGTAAAAGTAAGAATTCAGGAAGTGGCAGTTATGGCAATAAAAACTCAGGCAATGGAAGTTTTAACAACAAGAATTCAAGCAATGGTACTTTTAAATCTAATACTTCTTATGATGGTGGCTCTACTACTGGAAATGGCAGAAGAGATTATTCTCAAGTTGAGTGTCAAATTTGTAGAAAGAAGGGACATTTTGCTAGTAGGTGTCACTTCAGATATTATCCTCCACCATATGCTTCTGGTTCAAGCTCAGGAAATGTTACAGCTAATGTAGCACAACAGTCTGCGTTTACATCTATGGGTGAAGACATGGGTTATTCTGGTGCTTTCAATAATTGGTGCTTCTACTTCCTGACTCCACAATGGCTTCCGATTACGGTGCAACAGCACATATGACTGGTGATGAAAATTTACTTCAGCATACTTCTAGTTACAAGGGCAAGGAGCATGTACAAGTAGGAAATGGTAAGTCTCTTGTTATTTCTTCTACTGGAATGTCTAGCATCAAAACACCTGAGACTAGTTTTAAGTTGAACACTGTCTTATTGGTTCCAGAGATGAAGCATAATCTACTTTCTATAGCTAGATTTACAAGGGATAATCATTGCTATTTCAAACTCACTCCAACTACTTATGAAATAAGAGATCTTTCTACACATGCTTTGCTTGCTCAAGGAACTGTAGTTAATAATCTTTATCCTATATATCATTCCATTTTTTCATCCAATGATAGCTTTGCTTTATCTGCTGCTATTTCTGCTTCTTCAAATGTCTGGCATAGTAGGTTAGGTCATCCCTCACATGGTATTGTTCAAAAATTACACTCTTCCAAACACATTTTTTTAACTACTCCTCATTCTGTGTCTTTATGTGATCCATGTCAACTTGCAAAAAGTAAAAAGTTTCCTTTTCAACTGTCAGATTCTCATGCAGATAAACCTCTATCTTTGATACATTGTGATGTTTGGGGTCCTACAATTCCTTCTTTAAATGGTTATAGATACAATATTGTGTTTATAGATGACTTTAGTAGATTTAATTGGATTTATCCAATGGAGCTCAAGTCAGATGCCTCTAAATGTTTTACTCATTTCAAAACTCATACTGAAAATCAATTTTCAACAAAAATTGTTTCTTTTCAAGTGGATGGTGCTGCAGAGTTAGTTAAAGGTCCATTCAAAACAATTCTTGAACAGAGTGGTATTGTTGTTAGAATTTCTTGTCCTAAAACACCTGAACGAAATGGTCTAGCTGAAAGAAAGCATAGACATATTACTGAGATGGGTAATACACTTTTGTTCAATGCTTTTTGTCCTAAGGAAATGTGGTATGATGCTTTTTTAACTGCTACATATCTAATTAACAAAACTCCCACTAAAATTCTGAATTATAAATCTCCATTTGAAGTTTTGTTTGGCTCTGCTCCTGATTATTTTTCTAAAAAATTTTGGTGTTCTTTGTTATCCTCATTTAGATCATCTTAGAACAGATAAGCTTTCTCCAAAATCTATAAAGTGTATTTTTCTTGGTTATAGTTCTTTGCATAAGGGCTATAAGTGTATTAATCCTGTCACTAGAAAAACTTACATATCTAGAAATGTGATTTTTGATGAATCCAAGTTTTATTTTGCTGATCCTGCACTTTCTACTTCTTCTCATGTTCCTTCTGTCTCAGAAAATCTTATTTCTAATTCTTCTTTATCAATTCAAAATTCTTCTAGTTCTGATAATGTTACCTCCACTACTACTATGATTACTAGATCTCAAAAAGGGATATCCAAACCAAAGTTATTTCCAGATCATGTTGCACATGTTTCAATGAAATATCCTATTCCTTCTACTTTTCTTTTCTTGTTAACTACAGTTTCTGAGCCAAAAACTTTTAAGCAAGCTATGAATGATCCTAAATGGCAAGTATCAATGAAAGATGAGTATGTAGCTCTAAGGAATAATGATACTTGGGATTATGTGGCTCCTGAACCTCATATGAATATCCTAGGTTCTAAATGGGTGTATAGGGTGAAGCAAAAGTCAGATGGAACCATTGATAGGCTGAAATCTAGATTGGTAGCAAAGGGATATGATCAACAGGATGGCATTGATTACAATGAAACTTTTAGTCCTGTTGTTAAATCAACTACAGTTAGAGTTGTTCTGTGTATTGCTATTACATATAACTGGTCAATAAGGCAATTGGACGAAAGTAATGCTTTTCTTCATGGCTACTTAGATGAAAATGTCTACATGTCACAGCCTCAAGGATTTATTAATCCTGACTTTCCATCCAATTATGTTTATCATCTTAAGAAAAGTCTATATGGATTGAAACAAGCTCCTAGAGCATGGTTTCACAGATTTAGTTCTTTCCTTCTTAATTATGGTTTTAAGAAAGCTATTTCTGATAATTCAATGTTTGTATTCTCTTCTCAACATGGAGTGCTTATTTTATTACTATATGTGGATGACATTTTGCTGACTGGAAGTTCTTCTATGCTCATTGATACACTCATTATTTCTTTAAAGAAGGAATTTGCCATGAAAGAGCTTGGTGAGTTGAGTTATTTTTTAGGGATTGAAGCTGTTAGAGGTTCTGATTATATTACATTGACACTGAATAAGTATACTTTAGAATTGTTATCATAAGCTAATATGCTAGATAGTAAGCCCTGTGATACTCCAGTAACTAAAGGAGCAATAGTATCAGTACATGATGGTGTCAAATTACAAGATGCTGCTGGATACAGAACACTAGTAGGAAGCTTGCAATATTTAACCATTACTAGACCAGATATATGTTTTGGTGTGAACTATGTATCACAATTCATGCATTCACCTACAGATGTGCATTTACAGTTAGTTAAGAGGATTTTAAGGTATTTAAAAGGCACAGTTGGTTTAGGAATTACTTTGAGAAAGAGCAGTTTACAGGATTTAAAAGCATATCTGATTCAGATTGGGCAGGGTGTCCAGATACAAGAAGATCTACTTCTGGATATGCTGTGTTTTTGGGTTCTAATTTGGTTTCTTGGTCTTCTAAAAAGCATCCCACAGTTTCAAAGTGTTCAGCTGAGGCTGAATACATATGTTTATCTGTTGCTTCTGCCGAATTGAAATGGCTATTTGATCTCTTGTCAGAACTGCATATTACTGTTTCTACACCAACATTACTTCTCTGTGATAATACAAGTGCTTTAGCTTTAGCTTCTAATCCTGTTTTTCATGCCAGGACTAAACACATAGAGATTCAATATCATACTGTGAGGGAGCTGGTGGAGAAAGGGTTTTTGAAGCTTCAACATATTTCATCTGAAGATCAAATAGCAGACATTTTCACAAAAGGACTTTGCTCTCCTACTTTCTCAAAGTTATTGAAGTTTTTAATGGATACAAATTTACAGTTTGCTTCTTCCAGTGGTTCTAAGAAATAATTCTTCTAGTTCTGATGCTTCTACTTCTGCATAATGTGCTGCAACTATACTTGAACTGTGACTCTAAGAACTGTCTTGCTTCTACATTCTTGTTCTGAAAGCTAAGTCATTATGGTGTTTCTGCATGGTTGCTTCTGTCAAGAGCACTACATCAGTTGATTCTTTGTAGTTTGTCTTCTTAATGTGGCTATACTTGTTAGCTACTGTTGTTTCTTTTAGCATTTTCATTTTGCTTCAAACTGTTTTTGTTAGCCCTTAACAGTTTGAGGGGGTGTATTAGATAATATGTATGATTGTCAAGTCAACCTTAGTTGACTTGACTTAGTTTTTATCTTTGTAAGTGTGTGAGTCGTTTGTTTGTTGTAATAACACTACATACATCATATGTTGTTTGTATTAATAGTCAATAATAGTTTTGTAATAAACACATTGAATGATATTCAGATTATCAGTTTCTCAGGCACCCTCTTTTGCTGGGTTGGCTACCCACTGCTTCAAGGGAGAATCCAGGCTCTGCAGGCTATGGTTTTACCGGAAGAGATCACACTAGAGAGTTTGTTTTTGCTGAATGTGGTGGTTTAGGTGTTAGTACTTCTTAGCTGAGATAGTTGTTGTCATCAGAGCTTTGGATTGGGCTGTTAGTACTTCTTTCCCATCATGCAATTAAAGCAAAATAAAGGATTGGGTTATATCTACTTACTTATATCCACGATCAACTCAACACCAGTCGTCTGCATCTTCAACTTTCATCGTCTGCAACTACTTCTTCCCCATTTTTTCGAGATCCTAATCACTGCAACAGTAAAGTAATAGATTCTTAATCATAATATTAACACTATAATCGACCTGAAATCAACACCTTACCTAATCTTCTCTTCCCAGTTCTCCCCTTCTTTCACTTCTCTCGTTTGTTTTCTTTACTCTTTAGATCCAAAAAATTAGAACGAAGAATGTGTTGGGCAAAGGTTGATTTTAGGGCATAATTCGCATATGATGTGGACACGTTCTGCTCACATGCTTCTGGTCTTCCTCTTAGTCCCTCGGATTGTTTGTATATATACGTGGCAAGATCTCAGCGGAAGTGGGTATATTTGTCTTCTTCCCGCATGTGGGAACTCGCACATGTATACTTAACTGTTATTTTTAACAGTTAGGTATTTTTCCAACTATTTTTAACATTAGGACAGATTTATTGGCGCATTTTCCTCATTTTCCTCATTTTCCTTATTTTCCCTATATCTTATCGCATATAGAAATGAATGGAAACTACTGCTTATAAAAAAAAACAAAAAAAATAGAAACTACTAGGATGCCAGTCTATCTTCTGGCGACAAGCTAGTGTTTTTTATTTTTTTTCCGAAAAGAAAAAAAAAAAAGTCGAAACTTCGAAAGTAAAAGTATACATTAACTCACAGATGTTGGATCTCTTTGCCCACTGGGATTAGCACGGACCACTTTTTTTTGGTGGTGGGCCCCATAAAATGTGAGATGCGGGAGGTTTCGTCGGATTTTCAGCACGGTAGGTTTATCATTTCCGGACTAAAAATGATAAAGATTTTGATTAGTTTCTTCACAGACTAAAAGTCATCCTTCCTCGGTCAACAAATACGAGTCAGATCATATAAAAGGCAGATCACTTAGCTAAATGTAATCCAACGATAACAATTTAACCCTAAAAATCCATTAGCAGAAGCAGCAGGAGCTGTAATGGCATTATCATTTCCTTGTCGAGGGAGTTCAAATCTGTTAACACAAAAAACAGCATCCTGAAAAGTATCTGGGGCACTTATACATAGCACTTTGCCATCTTCATCCACCATCCTTTACTCGAATAATCTGATTCATTTCTAATGAACACGGTAGTTTCTAACTATATACAGTAGAAGCATTTTTATAATGAACACATATGAATAAGTAGTTTTCCACCAGAGCAGAAGCTGCAGTCACACGCCATTTTAATCAATCCAAAGTTTACCAATTCGAAAACGAACCACAAGTAGGAGATTTGTCGATCCCAAAACGATACTACAAGAATGAAGAACACGATGGATGTTTCAAATATTTGTACGCATTAAACACTCTTGTCCATATTATAATTTTTTTTTCAAATATTTGTACGCATTTGGATGTTATAAAAAAGACCCAAATATAGCACACCACTATCTCTTGTTCGTGTGTACACAATTTTAATTAAAAAGCTGCGCAAAGGGAGCTGCTGCTCACCATTGGAGTACTGGTGCCAAATTTGGATCGGACACGTATGGTCACGCCCAGAAAATAGTTCTGTTCAATCTTTATAAATAAATTATCTGTGCAACTACCCTTTGGTGTATACCGTCTCATGGTGCATAATGTCTCGTTATGTTAGTCATGTACATATGATACGGTGAATAAAAGAAAAGCACTCGTACGGGACCCACATAGTAAAATTAATTATTGTTTGTGAACTTTTATATCGGAAATGCTATTCTCAGCCCCACTAAAAAATCAAAAAACACGTCATTTCCGAAGTTTAAGCGCGTTTGACCAACTTTAGGCGGAAACCAAATGTCTCGCACGGGAACCAATTTTTTTGAAATCTGAATTATTATTATTTTTTAAGTCATCTTATGTACGTAGTTTGTAGTCCTAAATTCAATTATTTTTTTCACGAACAAAAGGCAATATGACATTTCCATGTTATATGATGGCTTCTAATTAGTGAACGGTGAGCTGGTGAGTGTTGCCAGTTTTAGATGCAGCATAAGAAAGCACAACTGTGTTGTCTCCACTTAGCACACACAGTGCACTAGCTAACATTTTTGTTGTTTGCACTTCTTGTGTTGCTATCATTCCCTCCCAGTTGAATGTACAATCCAATAAAGAAAAAAATCATCTCGCAGCTTGCAAGCACCACCAAACTTCAAAATGTAACTAGCATTATCAACACAAAATAACTTCAAATGAACAACAATTAAAACTGCATCACATAATTTGCACTGTTATAGACCCATACAGTTAATAAGTAAGGTTGCAGAGTTTTGTTGTTCACAGTCACACAATAACTACCAAAAAACCCAAAATCAGCACAAGGTTCAATATTATGCACTATCCAAAAGCGTCCTCCAAACATCCATGGATTAAGCACCGCGGACGAGATAAGAAAACAGCGACCACGGAGTCACCGCATTCGGGTCCTACAATAATCGCAACAAGAAGTTCATTACCATTCGGGTCTCACTATTACTAAGTGATCTAACTGAAAATAAGAAAGTTTAATTTTTCTAATATCTTACCATCGGCAGTCCTGCATAATTTGAATGGGGAATTGGATATAATCCCCATGGTTGGTATACAGGCGCTTGTGGTGGTACTCCATTGGATACGACACTCTCTTGTGTGGCATATGTTGCTTGAGATTGCTGAAAAAAAACATAAATGATCCAAATCATATTAGTTAAGAAACAAGACAAAACAAGGACATCTATAACGTAAATGATGCTACTAAACGTGGGAGTTCTAACACTAAAGTAGGCATGAGAACTTACAACAAGGAAAACATCCACTAACGTCCTAATATTGCACATATATACAAGGATTATTCGAATCATATTAGTTAAAATAATTAGATAAAGTTGTAACTGATAGAACTAGAAGGATGCTAAGCCATGAAATTTACCTGCACAATTCCATCTACTGCCAGATTGGTGTTCATATTTTGGTTCTTATTTTTGCTACCTGGAGGTCTGCCTCGTTTCTTTTTCGTCATAGTAGGAACTGCCAAAGCTACATCTCCATCACCTTCATTAGATACACTTGCATCATTGGTTGAAGAATTCTTGTTACTGGGTTTCCATGTATTTTTATATGCCGTGCTCCGTGGTCTTCCTTTCTGTCTCTTACTTGTCGGATCAAGTACACCCATTCCAACCGAATCCATGGCTTCTTCATGCAAATTATTTTCTTCCCCATTTTTTTCTATCACATCTGTTTCTTCCCCTTCTTTACACTCACTGGTGGAAAGACTTTTTGGTTCAATCTCAGCACTTTCTTTTTGTTTCTTTAACATCTCCAGTTTCGTGACTAACCACTATTTAATACTATCAAACTCATCACCATTTTTTACTGCCATGTCTGCAACCTCACTGAACAAAATAGTCAAACTATTATAACGTTCACGTTCAACGGGATTCTCCCAAAAATTGACATTAACCTTCATAGATGTGTGGGATCTTTTCACATCTCTTCTCCATCTTCTAACAATATATTTTTCAGGTAGTAACTCTATTCCTTGACGGGTTAATATACTAATAGCATGTCTGCAGAGAATTCCTCTAAAACTAAAATTCTGGCAGCTGCAAGCAACTTCACAGTCTTTTGAATAAAAAATCACATCAAAGTTAACCAGTTTCTTACTTTTCTGTTTGTCAAACCTTTTAAACCACACACTTTCACGAACCACATACTTGAATGTTCCTGCTGGATCCTCTTCTTGACGGATTATTTCACAGTAAATTTTCTTCACTAATTCTGTTTGGAATATTTTGTATTTTGATAAAGTATATATTTCCTGAATTTGTTTATCCATATCAAACTCGGTGGCAGTAGTTATCATTTTGGAAGCAGACTCTGCATCAGCTATAGCTTCTTTTTCTACCTTGTCCCTTAATGCCAGCTCATATTGCTCTACAAGCTGTTTTAGAGTTGTTTGTGGACGAAGGTATCCGTCGAAAAATGAATTCATACTTTCAGACCTTTGTGTAGAGGACATTCCATCCCAAAAAGTGCCTTTCAAATAACAAGGTATCCAGCGCTCCCTATCTTCATACAAATCCTTTAACCACTTATTATTGGACAAGTTATACTTCTCTATCATTTCCTTCCATTTAGTTTCGAATTCCGACGGATATTGTGTATCATAGACTACTTTCTTCATTGAATACTTAATGCGGTCATAGTTTTTATAGTTTTTAAACTTCTCCGGCAACTTTTTCATCACGTGCCATAAACACCATCTATGCCTGCTATTTGGCAATACAATTTTTATTGCCTTTTTCATGGCCAGATCCTGGTCAGTAATTATTGCTGGAGGTGCATGTCCAGACATACAATCAAGCCACTGAGAAAATAACCACTCAAATGAATCTGAATTTTCATGGGAAACCAACCCAAACCCAAGTAATATCGACTGTCCATGGTGATTTACCCCGAAAAATGGGGCAAAGGGCATATAATACTTGTTCACCAAGTATGTAGTGTCAAATGAGATAACGTCGCCAAATTCCTTGTATGCTTCTCTAGACCTACCATCTTCCCAAAACACCTTATCCAAGTGACCTTCCTCATCTAAATCCACCTTATAATAGAAATTAGAATTTTGCGCACTCATCTTTGCAAAATATTTAAGAATTGCAGCGGCATGTCCTTCCCCAAGCCTTATACGCCTTAGCTTATCAACCATATTTCTGCAATCCTTAGATGTACAAGTCATTTTCTCAGGACCACCATGTTCAATTGTGCATATATTATAAACTTTGTTCAGCCTAAGACCTGCTATATCAAATAGATCAATCTGATTCCTCACATGGGCGCTAATGTACCGATTACAACGAAAAAATCTTGTATCATCAGGGTTTAGTGGATGATTATGAACCAACTCAATCTTGCTGATCACATACCCAACTAAAGTATCTAACCGTATCACTATCCTTGCTAGGCATTCACATTTAATAGTAACTTGTGGGTTTAATGGTTTCTCACCGCTACTATCGCATTTACCCGCTCGAGCACAAGTAAATGTGTAGCTTCTTATCTCCCCTAGAATGTTCTTCTTAACTGAGCTTTTCATAACAGGAAATCCAGTTCTTTGCGCAATTTTTTTATAAAACTCATATGCATCAGTTGTAGTTTTAAATTTCATACCAAGTTGGGGCTCTGTTGGTCGAACTTCATCACCATCTCCTTTGGTAGCAATGTAATCAGACTCTTCATAGAAGTTCTCCTATCACAATGAAACATTATATTAAGTACAGTTGAGACGTATTCATCTCAAACTTTATTACATATCTCAGACATTTATTCGAACAGTTAGTGAGCAAGACACAATTTATACTTGATTGGAACAATTTTTGAATCGAATTACATAAACCCTAACAAATCTTCCAAAATCTAAAACCCAAACAGAACACTTACATTAAATTAGGTATTTCTTATGCATTTCCTTTCCTTTGGCCTTCAGAGATTCTTCATTTTCTTCGTTTAGGACCACCATTAGTTAGTTATCAATGGCAAATAACTTTCAGTCTTCTATTCCATTCATGTGCAGGAGTATGGTGGGTAGGAAATGAGTAAAAGAATTGGAAAAAAAGGACTTAAAAAGAAAAAGAAAAAATCAAATTTCAAAACAAATTTGCTTCCCGCGCAAATTTCGGTCAAACACGCTTAAACTTCAGAAATGACGTGTTTTTTGATTTTTTTTTAACAGCCTGTTCCGCCACGTCATTTGGGCGCTGAGTAGGGCGTTGAGTGGGGCTGAGAATAGCATTTCCGCTTTTATATAATTAGTTTAATTTAATAAGGGTAAATATGGAATAGTCATTTCTAGGAATAACAAATTTTTATTTCCAAAAAAGTTTAAAATATCAAAGGAGAGGTTACAACTTTCAAAATCATTAGTGCAAGAAAAACAAATTTCTAATAGAATAAGACAAAAAGACCCAATTTCCAAAGACATAAAATAATTCTTTATTAAACCTTAACATGTATACGGGTATACAAGTTAACAAAAGCCATATAAAAATCATTCTTAACATGTACTCCCTCCGTCCCTAATGTATAGGCGGAGAAGGTGAAATCTCTTCATTTAAGAAATTCTTTGGTTTTCATAAATTTTCATGTTTTTTCCTGTTTTTACCCTTTGTCTTATTCTCACTACAATTTTTCATACAACATAAATAAGGATATATATGTCAAAAGTCTTCTTGGAATTAGAATTCCGCCTATTTAGTGGGACTAGAAAAATCCAATATTCCGCCTATATAATAGGGACGGAGGGAGTATCTTAGGATATGAGTTAACAAAAGCCTTCCCAAATTACACAAAACAACTAGTGAAATGAGCTTCTTGTTTTCAGTGCTGATGATTTTTCATGTTTTATTTTTCACTAAGGGTGAACTCCTATGTTGTTAGGTTTCGAGCATATCTCTGTCAGTTTTTTTAGAAATGAAATACCAAGAAAACGATGGTCCAATGGATTTGAGTTAGCTGGATCTATAAGATTGTTGAATGGTCAATCACCCTTTTACAGTTGTAACACTGAGGGCTGCCACCATCAAACTGTTGTGTTAGCAGTTTTATAAGTTTCCTTTGTAGATACCTAGATACATTTTCTCTGAGAAACATATTCAATTTACAACTAAAAAGATTGTCTACTGTTGAATGTCCTTTGCGGGACCTGGATGAGAAAAAGAAGCTGATTTTGGCTATATAGGATAACCAGAACCTCGGGTAACTAACCTAAGCTGATTTTGGCTATATAGGAGTATTAAACATGGGCATTTTATTAAATACTTGTTGGAACTTGGAATGAAATATTAGAGATTATTTACATACTTTCACAATAGATTTAACAAAAATGATTTCACAATTTCATAAGAACAAACAGAATTATTAAAAGGTAAATATTTTTCTTTTTTAATAAACTTCAAAAGGTAAATGTGAGGGAGGGTATATTTTGGACTTTATACCAATCTTTTCCTACTTCTCTTGCAACCCTGTCTCTGATCCTTGGCATCCCAACGATATATAATTTTTTGAGTGTAGTGAGGAACCTCAATCCTTCAGGAAGCATACTCAGTTCCCTTAAGTAACTTAAGTGCAACTCTTTTAGACTTGGCATCCCACCTTGGTTAACTGTCCACTTCTTTAGTCGTCCAAATCCAAATATGCGCAAAACTTGGAGTTGAGGAAATCTTTCGGCAGAACTTATGATTTCCACCCCTGTATATGCCCCATCCAACTCTAGTAACTTAAGGTTCGGAAGATATCCAAGAGTTTCCATGGGGTCTTCTGCCAGCTTGCTGCCATACAACTTTAACTTGCGGAGGTTCTGTGGGTATTTCTGGAGGTTAAGAACATCGAGTCTACCACTTAACTGCATTCGGTAGAGATTATGGCAACAAGAGAGTAAACCAAATATTTTGGTGTTAAAATTATCTTTACTTTGAATACACAAAACTCTAATGGGGTTCTGATAGCGGTCATCAAATGATGTACTCTTGTTGTTAACAATCTCATGTATAAGAACATCAGTTTGTGCTCGTGAGATACTATTAACACTCAAATTTCGAAGTTTTGACAGCTTACTGAAACAACCTTTTCTTATCCATTTCCCAGCTTGAATATATTTGAGAGTCTGGAGGTTGACCAAATTTTCAAATTGAAAATTTTCTGTCACCTTACAAGATCCTACCTCTAGGTGTCTTAGTTGTACCAAATTTGTTACCGTCTCCGGTAAAAGTAACCATGGGAAAGAAACTAACTTTAAGGTTTGTAAATTTCGTAAGTTACCTATGGATGATGAAATTGGAATGTATAATTGACCTCCTCCTAAAGCTAAATACCTCAAGTGAATTAATTTGCTAACTTCTTTTGTTATATCTGTGTTAAAGTTTGTTACATTTTCTAGATCCAAAACTCGAAGCAGTTTGATGTGTTGGTACTTTAATGGAGCCAGAGGATTACCTTGAGGAATCTCTATCCGAAGAGTACGAAGTGCGCAAGCTGAATTATTGAAATAAAAATCATCATACGTCTTCGTTTTGTCATTAAGATGGATGGCATACCTCCGCAGTCTTCTACAAGTGCTCGAAGAATTAATTGTTATGCCATCGTTGCCGTGATTGTAAATATCAAGGAAGTTTATCTCCTTCGATTTTGACAAACAAAGGTCTCGCATCAAATCATGCATCCGACATGTTTTTCCCTGCCATGGAGTAATATCTTTGTCAGCTTGAATCATACACCTTTGAATCAACTCTGCATAATATTGGTGTTTCCCTATGTCCTCCAGAGTAACTAGTGCGTCTTCTTTTTGACGTTGTATTAAGCCATCAGCAATCCACAATTGGATCAACTTTTTTCTTGAAATTGCATAATCTTCCGGAAAAAGACCTAGATAAAGAAAGCATGGCTTCAAGTGAATTGGAAGATCATTGTAGCTAAGCCCAAGTATTCCCATCACACCACCATTCTTTCCTTTATTAATGTTTGAGGTGATATCTCTATTCACAAATTCCCATTCCTTGATATCTGCCTTCTTTGTTGCTAGTATCCCTCCAAGAACACATATTGCCAAGGGAAGACCACCACATTTACGCACCATATCGATTCCTAACTTCTCCAGACCTGTTGGGTAGCAATAATTACTTCCCATATTTTCTGGAAATGCTTTTTTACAAAGTAATCCCCAACTGTCTTTGTTATTTAAAAGCTGTGGTTCGAGTTGAAGGCTCCATGGATCTGCTTGCAACGCTACCACTCTGTTTCGAGTGGTTAGCAATACTTTACTTCCTGTCTTCCCATTCGGAAAGGCAGAACTTAGGCAATTCCAATCTTCAGAACTCCATATATCATCTACGACTATGAAGTATCGCTTATCTTTGAGATAGTTGTACAGTATTTCAATAAGATCCTCATCGTTCAATTCTTTAATCCTTCTGAATTTATTGTCATTTGGATTCATAGACTTTTTTATAATTTCTAATACTGCATATCTCATGTTAAGCTGTTGAGATATAGAACTCCAGGCGCGACAGTCAAAGCGACTTAACACAGTATCATGCTTGTATATTTTCTTTGCTAGAGTGGTTTTTCCTAGACCTCCAACACCGACCACAGATACTACACAACGTCGTCCGTCATCTTTTAGCAATTCAGTCAGCAACATCTTTGTATCTTCCTCCAAGCCGATAACGTCTTCATCCTCAACATGGGGATAGCGATTTCTCCACTGTTGTTGCATTTGAAGCACTTTAGAACTTGAAGCTTTGGTGTCACATAAATTGTTTATTCCATATATAACTCTACTCTGGAAGATGACTTTGAGTCTACACTGGATAACTTTGATCTCCTTCCCGGCTCTATACAGATGTTTCAAGTTCTTGACCATCAACGCTTTCCTAATAATAACATTTTTGATTCCTCTTGTTTTTGGGGCCATATCAATCTTGAGGATGAAGGTGTCGATTATATCTTCTGCATCATAAGAAACATCTCTGATATCCGCAACCCAATTGCGAACACGTTCGTCTCCTTGTTGTTGCTTTGCATCAGCATCTTTTAAGAAGCACTGCATTCTTCTTAGCTCATCACGCAACTCTTCGACTAGGCTGCGGATACCAAGTAAGAAACTTGTTTCGTTTATAAGTGCATCACCTAATTTCTCCACGACAAATGAAACAACAGCGTCTACCATTTTGCAACTAAGATAAAGAACTTTAAGAACCAGAAGATGAACAAGCTTTTGAATAAGTGTTATCCACTACAAAAGCCTAATTATAATTATAATTCTGAAACCAAATGACATAATTGATTAGGTAATTAGATTAGCTGTCAAGCATTATTAATTTAGTAAACTTTCATCCGTCGATTGTGGTTGTTGAGTCCATTAAGAAAGAGTAGTGCTAGTGGCGCTAATGCAGTCGTACTTGGGAGGAAGAGTCGTCGTCGATCAGAGTGGTTGGCAGTTGGGTCCAAGGAATCCTCAGTCGTCACTCTACCTACTACCTAACAACAAATTGATGTTTTTGGAATATCTCTGATAAGGATATCGAGGATTAGTTAATATTCTATTTCCGCCCTAACTGCATGCAGGTGAACCTTGCTTGATCAGAAGCCAGCTTTTCTCCAAGCCATTTTGCCTTTCCCAATAACAGAAAAATTTCCGTTGCAGCTTCGGTTGGAAAATTTCACCGTATGTTTTTGTTGAGGCTTTCCCTCGACAAACTCCAACGTCGAGGTTTCAGACTTGCTAATAGGTACAGCCTTTGTCTTCTAGGGTATTTTTTTGTCGACCGTGCCGACTAGTATTAGTCGTTATCTTCCTAGGTTGAATATCGTGACGATTTTTCATCTATGAAATTTGCATTTACAGGGTCGTCAAGGTAATCCTTATACCTTGACGACTATAGTTTAGTCGGCAGGTTATAAAATTAATATGTTGCCAACTGATCATGCATTTGAAACACCTTTCTTTTTATGTGATCCTATAGTCGGCATGGTATCTTTTTGTCGACCTTGCCCACTTTTCATACTTTCAGAATTGAAAGTTCGTTCGGGTTTGATTGTGTCATAGCTCTATAATTCAATTCGGGTTAGGTTTATCGTTGGTGTTGATTCCTTCTGTAATTTTGAGTATGAAATCACTCAGCTTCTTTGCAATCCTCTTTGTAGAAGTGTTTGGCTAGAGTGGTTACATTTCCGTTACAAAAAAAGAAATTACACAAAAAAAAAAAAAAAAATCCTCAAAAATCATAACACATATTCCATGAGTTCAATCCAAAAAATACCTCATTTAAGAATTTTAATTCAACTAGTTAACTAACTATGTTAATTAACCCAAATACATTATTAATGTTAATCAAGTAAGGGTAGATTGGGCATTTTAAAAAAGTTGGTTAAGGGGTGTTGTGTTTACTTCGCAATAATTTGAGTTTTGCCTTATTAGATGTATCCCAATTAATCTGAGTATACCCGAATTTGACTTGGAAAAATATGTCAGCTCTTATCCAAAAGGAAAAAGAATCGTCACTCTCTACCTAACCACAAATTGATGTTCTTGGAATTCTCTCACAAGAGTATCAGCTCAAAATTCCCGTTGCTCTAGTCCAGGGAATTATTGATGCCTAGTTGCCCACTAATTAATATCACGTCAAGATATCACTTTTCAAGGATGACCTATTTTACCTTGGAGTGGGTGAACATTTGCAGGCCGGCAGATGTATGTGGTAATAGAAATAGGTTTAACATTTCTTAGTTATAGTGATAAATTTTACATAAAATTGGTCAAAAAGACCAAAATCAACAAATTCTGGGTGAAAAAGGCACTTAGGTTTTGATACTGTTTAAATAGCCAAAAATTAAAAAGATACTGTTTAAATGGACAAAATTTTAAAAAAAGCGGGATGTAACCAGTTTCATCCCGTCCATTTTCAAATATTTTTTCTTATTTTTTTTTACACAGGATGCATCCGGTTTCATCCTTGCTATTTTTTAAGTATAAGCCAGGATGAATCCAGTTTCATCCTTTTTTATTTTTTTTGGCTATTTCACTCGTACTTTTTTTTACTCGTCCATTTGAACTGTGTTTTAAATTTTTTGGACAAATGACCCATTTTCTCTAAATTTTAATGTAGAACCCCCAAACCTGAGAGGGAACTGGGAACGTACGATGATTATATAAGAAGCATGCATGAAATTTTGATGATGGGCTATATTGTCTCGGGAGGAAGGTGACTATATAATTCCAGGAAAAACAAGTGTGGCCTATTACTAGCTTAAGTCGGTTTGTAAGGACATTGTGCCTTAGAGCATCTCCAACGGAAGATGCAAAAAAATCCCACGTGGATTTATTATATAATCTTTTTATTTATAGGGTCTATATCCGGAGAAAAAAGTTGGGACCTTATGCCCAAAAAAGTTATCTACAACTGTATAGAAGTTTTGATGTCTTAGAATTAATTAATATAAAAGAGAAAACATGACGTGGATGTGCATCCAAAGGTGTAGTTAACACTTTCTTCAAGACCTTCTTATTTAGCATGGCATCTCTCCCGGTTTGTAGGACTCACTGTTGAAGATGGTTTTAGTTTAGAGAAAATGGGTCATTTGTCCAAAAAAATTTAAAACACGGTTCAAATGGACGAGTAAAAAAAAGTACGGGTGAAATAGCCAAAAAAAAATAACAAGGATGAAACTGGATTCATCCTGGCTTATACTTCAAAAATAACAAGGATGAAACTGGATGCATCCTGTGTAAAATAAAAAAAAGAAAAATTATTTGAAAATGGACATGATGAAACTGGTTACATCCTGCCTATTTTTTAAATTTTTGTCCATTTAAACAGTATCTTTTTAATTTTTGGCTATTTAAACACTATCAAAACCTAAGTGTCTTTTTCACCCAGGAATTATTGATTTTGGTCTTTTTGACCAATTTTGTGTTTAGTTTAAATGAGGGTCTAAAATCCAACGCGTCATATAAAAATAAAATTATAACCTTCTGTTGGAGATGCTCTTAGAGGTGTACATTAGGTCGGGCCAGCACGTTTATGGCATAGCAAAGCACATTAAAATTCGAGCACCACACGACACGTTGGGTGAACGACACAGCCGGGCACATCACGTTAGCTTAATGTGTTGTGTTGTGCCAGATAAATAGGGCACATTATCACTGCACAACACAGCACGACACGCGAAGAAAGCATGCCATATCATGCATAAGATACTACATAATACATCACATTTTATGCATATTTTACAAAAGAATCATTGTTTTAGCCAGTTTTTGACATTTTATTTTCGTTATGCTAATTTATTTCTATAATAACACATATACTAACTAAAATATCTAAAAAATGTTTACTATGGAAAACATAAAATAAGTGTCCTAATACAACACGGCACATCACAACATGTTTATTTTAATGGTACAATACAGCACGGCACGCCGTTTAGCACGGCACGCCACATCACATATGAAACTCTGGCACTACCCCAATCCAGCAGTAGCACGCTAAGCATGTGACTTCGTGGGCTGGGCTGGGTCGGACCGGAACGTTTTACACCTCTACCGTGCCTTTCTTAACTGAGACCAATATGCCTGCGTTTCGGCGATCAGGAAAACTGCCTCTATATATATATTAAGAGTGTGATTTTGATATGTTACAGTATTATCAATAACTCAAGTGAAAATGTCACTCAAGAACTCAAGTGAAAATGTCACTCATTTTTAACATATATAAGTGGGACTTTGTTCACGTTTTCTCATAATCCAAAATATCATCTTTCTAACTCAGATTTTTTTTCCTTTTTTTTGTGAATAATTAACTCTGCTTTGTTTGTCAGGGGTTTGTAATTCGTGAAATTCGACTAAATGTAGTGAATTTGTTGCTAAATAGGCCAAACACGGAGAAAAAAATTGATTGAAATCTGAAGAGTACTTTTACAACAGAAGTTTAGCAAGATTACAACTACCTGTGATTGTTAACCATGATTCAGGGTATATGTTGGACTTTATATCAATCCACTCCTATTTGTCTTACAACCCTGTTTCTATCCTTGGCAATGAATTAGCTATTAGGATATATGTACTGGTCAAAGTCATGTTGACCTTGACTATATCTGTCTGAGTCTCACTGTATAAATACCTCTCCTCAGTGTTTGTGTGTTATACCGAAACCATTCTATTGTAAGAATATATTTATTGTTTTTATATCATTTTCATGGTATCATTGAGGGCAGTTTGGGAATCTTCTCTACAACAAGTTTTAACAAGTATCTTCCATAAAGTTGTGATTCAAACGAATTTAGATCAAATTCTTGATTCTGATTCCAATTATCTTTCTGATGTCTTGGAATTTTTATATCTTTTCAATAACTTTTAATAATTTTTTAACAACAATTTTCATCATCTTCTTCGATATTCATGCCGAGCACTAGAGGAATGATGAATAATATCCAAAACAAAATTTGAATCAAGATGATGGTTCTACATCTCCCGCTGCTGATAGTTTTGCTAAAGGCGATCTGGGGTATTTTCCTTTACCTTTCAACAATATTGGTATTTTCATCTCGTTAAAGTTAGATCATACCAATTTCTTGTTGTGGCGTGACCAATTTGAAGATGTATTGATATCCATGGATACGTTAATGGTGAAATTGTTGAACCTCCTTCAGAAGTGTCTATTAATGGTGTTAAAAGTGTTAATCCGAGATGGGTTTATTGGATAAAGGAAGATCGGTTTGTGGTGAGTTGTCTAAAAGCAACATTTACACCAACAATTTCAGGTGTTGTTCTTAGTATGAATTCTTCTCGTCAAATATGGCAATATCTTGAGTCAAGTTTTAGATCTCAATTTGGTACAAGACGCAATATGCTAATGTTTGCACCCAGAAATATTTCCAGGCACTAAACACGATAATTTTGATGTTGTTGATGAAAACAGGGATAATAACAGGAAATAATAAGGAATGCCAGACACACGGATTTAATGTGGTTCAGCATGGTTTGCCTAAGTCCACGGACGAATCCCCTTGGGGAGTGATATTTCATTGATATTTGAATTACAGTGTATCTTTTTCTATATATATTAGCTACCTCTCTCTCCTTTTTCCCCGCCCCCTTTTCAGAATTACATTCCCTTTATTGATACAATCCTGAACATAAATGGTATTTACTTCCATTACATTAATTCTGCATGAAACTGCCCTCCTCCACTAATTCTCCTGGCCATAAACTCCCCTGCATTAATTCTGCACGAAACTGCCCTACATGCCTCCTGGCATTAATCTTCCCTGCATGCCTCATTGTATTGATTTTGCATGAAACTGCCCTACATGCCTCCTTGTATTGATTTGTCATGAAACTGCATGAAACAGCCTCATGTATTAATTCTGCATGCTGGCAGACTGGATTCATGGTTGATAGGCATAATGGACTGGCGGTATGGATGAAGGTGGGCCGACGCGCATCCGGCAACATGGCTGAAACCGGTTTGGCAAAGACAACCGGCAAGATGGCTAGAAATGGATGGCGGTGCGATAAAGTACTTGGTCGGAAATTCGTTAGCAGCATTGCTGGTAACATGACTGATAATTGGCTAGAGGTGCGACTTGCAACCTGACTTTGACAGTTGACCGACGGTCAATTTGACCATTGACCGGGCGTTGACTTTCACCATTGACCGGTCATTGAATTTATGTAATACTGGGCAGGCTGGTGGGCTTCCTCGGTTGAATGGTTAGCGGGCTTGGATGACAGTCGAACAGTGGCCCAGGCAACATTCTGGCCCAATGTGTGCCAATTTTACTCATGGTACAAACATCACCCCCTCTTAACCTCCAACTTGTTGCGAGGTTAAGAAGTTAGTTTCCCATTTTGTATTAACAGACTATGATAAAATTCGCCTTCAAGTTTGGATTATTGTTGTTTGAATTAAATGACAACATTCCTTGGTCGCTTGCGGAGATCAAGACGCCCCCAAGAGTAAATTACTTTTATTTGAAGCATAAAGCAAGTTTCCTTCGTTGATTGTGGAATCATAACCAAGTCGCCCCCGAGTGAGGCTATTGTGACTGGAAGATTGACGGGCAATAGTTGAGTATGAACCATCGTTGTATGCAAAAACTGGACTGAAGGCTGAAGTGGTCTGTAACAGAAGCGTGATACTAGAGTTGAGTAGTGTTGAAAGTGAGCTGTATCTGTTGATGTAAAACTGAACTGAGGAAGTTGCGTGGAACTAAACTTGTAACAGTTGTTGGAAAAGATGAGCTATATTTAAAGTCACTTAGCTGGAATCTGTTTCGGCTGCTGCTTTAAGCGAAACTTGAATTTGCAGACTATCAGTAATTTCCGACTAAACTGGGTAATAGTAGCTGTTCGTACTAGACTGGGTAGAAAATATGTCTCATCTGAATTTAGTTTATCTTCATTCACAACAAATAACAACATGCAGATGAAATTTTTTCAGATTAATACCCATCTTGCTAGTCTTGTTGTTATTACAGATCCTTTCAGTTTGTAACTTTGTGTGTGAAGATTATTGAGTAATTGTAATTTAAACTCTAATTCAAGTTCTCTACTGTTGTTTTCTGTAATCTGAAATGAAGTTGTTACATTTCAGATTTGTCAAATTAGAGATTTTCTTTTATATATTTTGAATAGCCATCATCAGAAATGCACTTTTAAGACTCCAACAACATAAGATTAACTTTTGTGTACTAACAAAAATGATTGTTGTGATCACCTTTGGTTGTTGTTCATCTTCTTGTGCATTAACAGAAGCAGCAGCTGTAATGGCATGAAATTAGTTTACATACGACACATCTTTATGATAGATGTCCTGGGCACTTATACATAGCACTTTGTCATCTTCATCCACCATAACTAGTAGTTTTTAAGTTTTACTCGAATAATCTTATAATAGATAGCCCGAAAATTTTATATGAACAACACCCAAAATTGTTTAAATGCTAATGAGACGCATAACTCTGAAGAAAGGATATCTGGAATTGAATTAGGGCTCTATTTGTTGGAAGTTAAACCAAGATATTTTAATTTGGTTCGTGGATCAACATACGTTGTTGACACACTGTGCGATATTTGGAAGTTAGAGTTTACTTGAGAAGCAAGGTGTTCGAGTTTTAGAAGAGTTCTATTTAGAGTTTGCTTTATGTTAGGAAAGTATCTTTGTTTAGAGTTTTATCTTTGTTAGGAAAGTTTGCTTTGAGTGATCGTCAAGTTTGTGAGACTATAAGTAGGCTATTGAGCCATAAGAATTGTACACCGAATTTGATTATCAATGTAGTCTTTTATTTGCTTCCGCGTGTGCTCTCATTTCTCTTGCTCGATCCTACATTTGGTATCAGAGCAAGGTGAGAGGAGAAGGAGTTAGAGAATATTCATAAATTTTCGGTGTTAGAGAATTGTATTTCATTAAAAGAGAAGTAGCTGCGCAAAGCTCTAATGAGAAAAGTTATAACTTGTGACAGAAGCATAACAAGAGTAAAGAAGTGTGAAGCGACTAGAACAAAGAAATAAAGATTAAGAGAAAAAAAAGAAAAGTGAAGAAGAAACAACAAAAATGTTGTGAAGAAAGAGAAGTAATCACAAGGAGGTGATGAGAGAGTGAAGAGAAGAGACGTCACAAGGGTGTGATCGTGAGTAGTGAAGCAATCCTAGCATGGGGATTTGAATAGAGAAGTGAAGCAATTCCAGTGTGGAATGTCGGAAGAGAGTGATCAACAAGAGGAGGTTATAATACCTATGAGTTGAGAAGAACATCACAACAATTAACAAGTTTGTGATCGTGAATTAACATGTGTACTTTAGAAGATAAGAAAGGTTTGTGAACTGTGAAAAGATCAGTTCTAGCAGACATCACTAACTAACGGTTGTGACTCTTGTTAAAGTAACATGTGAAGAGAAGATTAAGATATGAAGATGAGTTAAAATGCTCGGTGATGAGTTAAAGAATTTAGTAGTTGTGTTTGGTTAGGAAGTTGAATAGAGCACAAGAAGGTGTTTCTAGCTTGTTAAAGAGTTCCGCTGCGATGAAGAAGAATATGAAGAGAAGTTTGATGATTGTTGTTAAGTAAAAGAAGAAGTTTTGTTTTTTTGTTTGTGAATTGAGTTTGTTGATTGACGAAATTCCGGAAGAATCATGAAGTTGGGATAAGCTATAATCGAGTATCAAGGAGTAAGGGTTTGTTGGTGGTATCTTTGAGGAATGATAAAAGACAAGAACGTGCTACTACTTATCTTTGTATGTTGACGTTTATCAATGGAAGAAGAGGAATAGAAAATGAGAAAAGACAAGGACGTGATGACGTCGATTTATGGAAGAAGCAAAGGAGTAGAAGAGGGTTACGGAATTCTTGTTGAATGATATCCTGGTTTAAGGTAGGATGTTGGAAGTTAAACCAAGATATTTTAATTTGGTTCGTGGATCAACATACGTTGTTGACACACTGTGCGATATTTGGAAGTTAGAGTTTACTTGAGAAGCAAGGTGTTCGAGTTCTAGAAGAGTTCTATTTAGAGTTTGCTTTATGTTAGGAAAGTATCTTTGTTTAGAGTTTTATCTTTGTTAGGAAAGTTTGCTTTGAGTGATCGTCAAGTTTGTGAGACTATAAGTAGGCCATTGAGCCATAAGAATTGTACACCGAATTTGATTATCAATATAGTCTTTTATTTGCTACCGCGTGTGCTCTCCTCTCTCTTGCTAGATCCTACACTATTGCATCTGCACGAGCAACATCATCATCGTCTTTGGCTGATTTATCTGCATTGGGATAATAACTGTCAGCCTTATTGTTTACAATGCTGATCAAGGAGGGTTTATGTAGATTGATCAGAAAGTTGGAGGTCAGTGTAGCTTCAAAGTGAGTCACAACGGAACAAGAACAAGATATGCCAACAGGTCGGATATTGCAATTGGGAAGACCTTGTTAAATACAATGTTACTTAACTTAATTAATGGGGTGCGCAGAAAAAGAATTACTTCCTTGGTTTCAAAATAATAAACTGGTTTCATTTTCAAAATAATTAGAGACCTTGCAGTATGCCTTAGAATATATCCTATCATAGATAGTAGTAAGGGAACTACAAGGATGCCAGGCAGTGCGCATCCATCATCCATTTATCTTTTGGTATCGAGCAAGTTTATTGTAAGCCAATGAAAGATGATTAAAAATGCAAAATCATGTCTGGTTCCAAACACCGATGTGACCCTTTGGAACCCTCGAAGTCAATAAAATTCAAGATCATAGCCGTCTATCAAATATTCATTCGATTATATAATCCAACGATGACAATTTAATCATAAACTAAAAGGGAAAATCTCCTGGCTATATAAGAAGAAGAGTTGTCGTCCCGAGAAACCAAACCCTAAACCCAACTTCAGCAGCCACCAACAAATCTGTGAAATAAATCTAAGTTCATCATGATCCATCAATGGAAAGAAAAAAGACATACAACAAATTCATGGCCGATAGCATCAAAAAAAAAAAAAACAACTTATCAGCTAGCACAATGATATTTCTTCTCAGAAATTTAAGACTTTTAGATCAATATAATCAACTGCACTCCTCTGTCATGGTTTCACATCTGCAGTCCCTTAGCCATGAGGTAGAAGATCAAACTGCGTTCATCAGGGTTTAGCATAATTCCTTAAACCTGTTTAGCAGGTATTGATTTACAATTTGTTCTTGAAGTTCTATCTTCAATCTTCACACATAACAACATCACGATGATTCGATGAAGATCTTGTAATTAAAACTCTTTCTAGTTTTGTTGTTACACATCTTTAAGTTTGTGACAGTTAAAACTTAGTAATGGTAGAATGCCTTCCACAGTTTACTTGTGGAGACAGAGAATATATTTATATTCATTCTGTTATCAATCTGTTACAGATTTGAATTATTGTTTCAACAAAAGAAGAACGAGTTTAATGCTAGTCATAATGACCAGACTTCAAGCCTAAAGACTAGAACTTCAGTTAACTCCTATTCTGGCTGATGCTGTTGAGAAGTTATAGGAGCACAGTCAGCTATGCTAACACCTCCCCTCAAGTTGTACTGTAGTTGACGAATGTGCAACTTGGATCGAAGAATTTGAAACCATGGTGACGCAAGTCCTTTGGTGAAAATATCCGCAAGTTGATCTCGTGAACTTATGAACCTGACTTGTAATTCTTTATTTGCCACTCGTTCTCTTACAAAGTGGTAATCAATTTCTATATGCTTGGTACGAGCATGAAACACCGGGTTTGCTGTTAGATACGTTGCGCCAAGATTATCACACCAAAGTACTGGTGCTGGTATTGCAATGCCAAGTTCATGCAACAAAGATTGAATCCAGTTACTTCGAAGTTGCAATAGCTATCCCCCTATATTCGCCTCCGTACTCGATTTTGAGATCAAGTTTTCTTTTTCGCACTCCATGATATTAAGTTGCCACCAAAATAGACACAATATCCACTTGTTGATCTACGATCATCTAAACACCCAGCCCAGTCCGCATCAGAATAGGCTTGAAGCGAGAAATCTTGAGAAGATCTTAGGTGCATGCCAAAGTCGACCGTACTTTTGAGATAACGAATGATGCGTTTGACTAACTCCCAGTGTTCTATATAGGGGTCATGCATGTATTGGCATACCTTATTAACAGCAACCGAGATGTCTGGCCTGGTAAGATGCAGATACTGCAGCGCTCCAACTACACTGCGATACAAAGTAGGATCTTCAAATTTTGCAGAGCCTTGCTGCCGGAGTTTCATGTTCGGAGCCATTAGAGTGCACACTGGTTTAACCCCATCCATTTTTGTCCGTTTGAGAAGATCTGTGACATATTTGCGCTGTGTAAGAACCAATTCATGGGCCTGCCTTATTACTTCAACACCCAAAAAATAGTGTAAGTCTCCCATGTCTTTGATAGCAAACTCATTACCAAGGTCTGTGATGAGTCGAGTTATACGTATGACATTAGATCCTGTTACAATAATGTCGTCAACATAAACAAGCAAATATGTGACAGAACTGAGTTTTCAAGACAAACAATGGTGTGTCAGCTACCGATCCTTTGAAGCCAAGCTGAAGTAGGTAACTACTTAATCTATAAAACCATGCACGAGGCGCTTTCTTTAGTCCATATAAGGACTTGTGTAACTTACAGACATGATTTGGATAGTCAGGGTCCACATAGCCAGCCGGCTGTTTCATGTAGACATCTTCTTCAATTTTGCCATGGAGAAATGCATTCTCAACATCTAACTGCTTCAACGGCCAATTGTTCGTCACAGCTATGGACAAAACAAGCCGAATTGTACACGGCTTTATCACCGGACTAAACGTTTCTCCGTAATCCACACCTTCTTGCTGGTTGAAAACCTTTGCCACAAGACGGGCTTTGCGTTTTTCTATGCTTCCATCAGGGTTTTGCTTCACACGGAATACCTATTTGGATCCAACAACATTCATGCCAGGTTCATATTTCACCAGGGAGTAGGTACCATTGCGAATAAGCGCATTTATCTGAACATCCATGGAATTTCTCCAGTTCGGATGTTTTCTTGCTTTCGAGTATGTGACTAGGCTCCATAAAGTCGGTATCTTGCAATGGGTGCCAGTAGTGAGATAAGCACAGCTTCTGAATTGGTTTGCTGATGCCAGATTTCGCCCTGGTCCGCATTGGATGAGAAGTTGTGTTCATACGAGCAGATTGAGCATCTGAATGATTAGTATTTGCTGAGCTTGATATAGAGGGTACTGAGTCATTGGTTGATGAAGTAGTAAGCTGTAAGCTTTGTGCTAGTGACGGTTCATTAACCGCAGGTGGTACCATTGCATCTGACGAGGTAGATGCTGTTGACTGTTCTGGAGATTGTAGAACACCATGTTGCTGTGCTTGCAATAACCTTCTACATCGAAAAGGTGGTGATAGAAAAATACCAGTATCTGAAGGAACATTACCTGATGATTTATCAGGTTTTTGCTGCTGCATAGGCATGAATGGGAAAGACTGTTCTTCAAACCTGACATGTCGAGTAATATATATCCTACCAGTTTCTCTACGAAGACACAAATAACCCTTATGAGCACCACTGTACCCAATAAACACACATGGTAAAAAACGCGGCTCAAGCTTGTTTGAGTTATATGATCTCAAACAAGGATAGGCAAGACACCCAAAAACTCTTAGAAAGGTGTAATCTGGAGTTTTGTGGAAAACAATTTCTAATGGTGTTTTGGTTTCTGATGAAGATTTTGGCAGACGATTTTTCAAGTAACACGCGGTCGTAAAAGCATCAGACCAGTAAGAATATGGCATATGGGCTTGAAATAGGAGTGCTAACCCTGATTCTGTGACATGATGAATGCGTCTTTCTGCTAAACCATTCTGGGGTGAAGTATGAGTACATGAAAACCTATGTTGGATTCCAGACCCATTAAGATATGTCGTAAACTTTTTGTATTCTAAGGCGTTATCTCGTGAAAAATCTTAATTTTATGTTCCAGAAGATTTTCAACTTTGTTTGCGGAAGTGTATAAAAGTTTGTAAAGCTTCAGAGCGTTGAACAAGTGGAAAAACCCAAGTGAAATGCGAGTAAACATCCATGATTAACATATAATAACGGAAACCAGATTTAGAAAGTTTTGGTGACACCCATATATCAGAGACAACCAAACTTAAGGGTTTATCATAACTTGAACTAGTTGGAGAGAAAGGCAATTTTTTGCTTTTGCTAACATCACAGGAATTGCAAAAATCAAAATCTTTATTTGAAACAGGTAAGGAAAAATGCTGGCAGATTTTAGAGACCGTTCGGATCATGGGATGACCCATACGTTGATGCCAAATTGGTAAGGATGACGCTACATTTTCTGTGGGCTTTTGCTGGTTAGTCAAGTTTTTCCAAGCCTTCAAAAATATACAGTCAATTCCTATTCAGCCTTCGCAGAAGCTTTGTTCCCGTAAGCTTGTCCTTTACAAAGAAATGAGTAGTGTGAAACTCAAAGAAAACATTGTTATCTTTGCAAAATTGAGACATAGATAGCAAGTTTGTTTTAATCTGAGGAACATGAAAGATGTTGTTTAAACTGAACTGTCTAGAGTTTAGTGTAAAAGATGCATTACCAACATGAGCAATGTTTAATGCATTGCCATTACCAACTTGCACTTGTTCAGTGCCATCATATTCATGAGGAATTGTGAGGTTCCTCAGATCAGCAGTAAGATGATGAGTAGCACCCGTATATGTAACCCACTCATTGTTTGCATCACCTCCTGATAGAGCTTTGTAAGCAGCAGGCGGCTTTGGTTGATTATTGGATGGTTTGTCATATCGGAACCAACACCTATCTGCCTGATGGTTATATTTTTTGAATATCTGGCATGGCTTTTCAAATTTTTTTGGACCAGATTGATTGCGGCGCTGGAAGTTGTTATTTTGCATTTGCTGATACCCACGGTTTTGCTGATTGTTATTTCGAGTACCAGATCTGCTAGAGGAAGCTGTGTTGGTAGTCGCAACATTGGCAATGGGTTGCTGAATTGAAGACAACTGTTGGTCAAGCCGCATATCAAAACTAAGAAGGTGAGAATAGAACGTTTCCATCTCCATATCCTCGTGGGTTCCCAGTGTCGTGACATGGGGTCATAGGACTGATTCAGTCCATTGCAGATCGATTGTTTCTTCTCATCATCAGTGGTAGCATACCCTGATGCTGCAAGCTGATCAAACAGATTCTTAGCATCATTCAAAAAACTTTTTAAAGACTTGTTACCTTTGCTCAGGGAGTGAAGTTGTTTCTTCAAGTTCATTAGATGAACCTTTGTTTTGGGACAAAGTATGCTTCAAGTTTGTCCCAAACTGGTTTTGCAGTTTCTAATCCCCTGACATGGCAGAGAACTTCTGGAGTTAGTGTTGAATTCAACCAGCATACTAGCAATGAGTAAGCTGATTCATATTCTTTGAATGCTGGGTTTATGGTTTGCGTATTTGGCAGTGTTATGGATGGAATTTCTTCTGAGCCATCAATAAAACCTTGTAATCCATATCCTTTCAGGATAGGTTTAAACTGAGTTTTCCAAAGGGAATAGTTTGTTTTGATAAGTTTGAGGGTGACAAGGTGATGGATTTGAATGTTTCTGAGAGTATTGGTATTGGTATTGTTGGTTGTTGCCATTTTTGGGTTTAGGGTTTTTGAGTATTTTTTTTTTTGTGTAGAAGCGCAGATTGGATCGAAGGATGATACCAAGTTAAAACTTAGTAATGGTAGAATGCCTTCCACAGTTTACTTGTGGAGACAGAGAATATATTTATATTCATTCTTTTATCAATCTGTTACAGATTTGAATTATTGTTTCAACAAAAGAAGAACGAGTTTAATGCTAGTCATAATGACCATACTTCAAGCCTAAAGACTAGAACTTCAGTTAACTCCTATTAAGGCCGATCTTTGTTGAGAAGTTATAGGAGCACGATCGGCTATGCTAACACCTCCCCTCAAGTTATACTGTAGTTGACGAATGTGCAACTTGGATCGAAGAATTTGAAACCATGGTGACGCAAGTCCTTTGGTGAAAATATCCGCAAGTTGATCTCGTGAACTTATGAACCTGACTTGTAATTCTTTATTTGCCACTCGTTCTCTTACAAAGTGGTAATCAATTTCTATATGCTTGGTACGAGCATGAAACACCGGGTTTGCTGTTAGATACGTTGCGCCAAGATTATCACACCAAAGTACTGGTGCTGGTATTGCAATGCCAAGTTCATGCAACAAAGATTGAATCCAGATTACTTCAGAAGTTGCAATAGCTATCCCCCTATATTCTGCTTCCGTACTCGATTTTGAGACTGTTTTCTGTTTTCTCGCACTCCATGATATTAAGTTGCCACCAAAATAGACACAATATCCACTTGTTGATCTACGATCATCTAAACACCCAGCCCAGTCCGCATCCGAATAGGCTTGAAGCGAGAAATCTTGAGAAGATCTTAGGTGCATGCCAAAGTCGACCGTACTTTTGAGATAACGAATGATGCGTTTGACTAACTCCCAGTGTTCTATATAGGGGTCATGCATGTATTGGCATACCTTATTAACAGCAACCGAGATGTCTGGCCTGGTAAGATGCAGATACTGCAACGCTCCAACTATACTGCGATACAAAGTAGGATCTTCAAATTTTGCAGAGCCTTGCTACCGGAGTTTCATGTTCGGAGCCATTGGAGTGCACACTGGTTTAACCCCATCCATTTTTGTCCGTTTGAGAAGATCTGTGACATATTTGCGCTGTGTAAGAACCAATTCATTGGCCTGCCTTATCACTTCAACACCCAAAAAATAGTGTAAGTCTCCCATGTCTTTGATAGCAAACTCATTACCAAGGTCTGTGATGAGTCGAGTTATACGTGCAGCATTAGATCCTGTTACAATAATGTCGTCAACATAAATAAGCAAATATGTGACAGAATCTGGAGTTTTCAAGACAAACAATGGTGTGTCAGCTACCGATCCTTTGAAGCCAAGCTGAAGTAGGTAACTACTTAATCTAGAAAACCATGCACGAGGCGCTTGCTTTAGTCCATATAAGGACTTGTGTAACTTACAGACATGATTTGTATAGTCAGGGTCCACATAGCCAGCCGGCTGTTTCATGTAGACATCTTCTTCAAGTTTGCCATGGAGAAATGCATTCTCAACATCTAACTGTTTCAACGGCCAATTGTTCATCACAGCTATGGACAGAACAAGCCGAATTGTACACGGCTTTATCACCGGACTAAACGTTTCTCCGTAATCCATACCTTCTTTCTGGTTGAAACCCTTTGCCACAAGACGGGCTTTGCATTTTTCTATGCTTCCATCAGGGTTTTGATTCACACGGAATACCCATTTGGATCCAACAACATTCATGCCAGGTTCATATTTCACCAGGGAGTAGGTACCATTGCGAATAAGCGTATTTATCTGAACATCCATGGAATTTCTCCAGTTCGGATGTTTTCTTGCTTCTGAGTAACAGCTAGGCTCCATAAAGTTAGTATCTTGCAGCGGGTGCTTCGTAGCAGATAAGCACAGCTTCTGAATTGGTTTGCTGATGCCAGATTTCGCCCTGGTCCGCATTGGATGAGAAGATGTGTTCATACGAGCAGATTGAGCATCTGAATGATTAGTATTTGCTGAGCTTGATATAGAGGGTACTGAGTCATTGGTTGATGAAGTAGTAAGCTGTAAGCTTTGTGCTGGTGACGGTTCATTAACCGCAGGTGGTACCATTGCATCTGACGAGGTAGATGTCGTTGACTGATCCGGAGATTGTAGAACACCATGTTCTTTGTGCTTGCAATAACCTTCTACATCGAAAAAAGGTGGTGATAGAAAAATACCAGTATCTGAAGGAACATTACCTGATGATTTATCAGGTTTTTGCTGCTGCATAGGCATGAATGGGAAAGAATGTTCTTCAAACCTGACATGTCGAGTAATATATATCCTACCAATTTCTCTATGAAGACACAAATAACCCTTATGAGCACCATTGTACCCAATAAACACACATGGTAAAGAACGCGGCTCAAGCTTGTTTGAGTTATATGATCTCAAACAAGGATAGGCTAGACACCCGAAAACTCTTAGAAAGGTGTAATCTGGAGTTTGTGGAAAAAAATTTCTAATGGTGTTTTGGTTTCTGAAGAAGATTTTGGCAGACGATTTTTCAAGTAACACGCGGTCGTAAAAGCATCAGACCAGTAAGAATATGACATACGAGATTGAAATAGGAGTGCTAACCCTAATTCTGTGACATGAAGAATGCGTCTTTCTGCTAAACCATTCTGGGGTGAAGTATGAGGACATGAAAACCTATGTTGGATTCCAGAATCATTAAGATATGCCGTAAAATTTTTGTATTCTAAGGCGTTATCTGACTGAAAAATCTTAATTTTATGTTCTGTAAGATTTTCAACCTGTTTGCGGAAGTGTATAAAAGTTTGTAAAGCTTCAGAGCGTTGAACAAGTGGAAAAACCCAAGTGAAATGCGAGTAAACATCCATGATTAACATATAATAACGGAAACCAGATTTAGAAAGTTTTGGTGACACCCATATATCAGAGACAACCAAACTTAAGGGTTTATTATAACTTGAACTACTTGGAGATAAAGGCAATTTTTTGCTTTTGCTAACATGACAGGAATTGCAAAAATCAAAAGCTTTATTTGAAACAGGTAAGGAAAAATGCTGGCAGATTTTAGAGACCGTTCGGATCATGGGATGACCCATACGTTGATGCCAGATTGGTAAGGATGACGCTACATTTGCTGTGGGCTTTTCTGGTTTGTCAAGTTTTTCCAAGCCTTCAAAAATATACTGATCCATTCTATTCGGCCAAGGCAGCATTTTTGTTCCCGTAAGCTTGTCCTTTACAAAGAAATGAGTAGTGTGAAACTCAAAGAAAACATTGTTATCTTTGCAAAATTGAGACATAGATAGCAAGTTTGTTTTAATCGAGGAACATGAAAGATGTTGTTTAAACCGAACTGTCTAGAGTTTAGTGTAAAAGATGCATTACCAACATGAGCAATGTTTAATGCATTTCCATTACCAACTTGCACTTGTTCAGTGCCATCATATTCATGAGGAATTGTGAGGTTCCTCGGATCAGCCAGATAAGATGATGAGTAGCACCCGTATCCGTAACCCACTCATTGTTTGCATCACCTCCTGGTAGAGCTATGTAAGAAGCAGGCGGCTTTGGTTGATTATTGGATGGTTTGTCATATCGGAACCAACACCTATCTGCCTGATGGTTATCTTTTTTGCATATCTGGCATGGCTTTTCAAATTTTTTTGGACCAGATTGATTGCGGCACTAGAAGTTGTTATTTTGCATTTGCTGATACCCACGGTTTTGCTGATTGTTGTTTCGAGTACCAGATCTGCTAGAGGAAGCTGTGTTGGTAGTCGCAACATTGACAATGGGTTGCTGAATTGAAGACAACTGTTGGTCAAGCCGCATATCAAAACTGAGAAGGTGAGAATAGAACGTTTCCATCTCCATATCCTCGTGGGTTCCCAGTGTCGTGACAATGGGGTTATAGGACTGATTCAGTCCATTGCAGATCGATTGTTTCTTCTCATCATCAGTGGTAGCATACCCTGATGCTGCAAGCTGATCAAACAGATTCTTAGCATCATTCAAAAAACTTTTTAAAGACTTGTTACCTTTGCTCAGGGAGTGAAGTTGTTTCTTCAAGTTCATTAGATGAACCTTTGTTTTGGGAACAAAGTATGCTTCAAGTTTGTCCCAAACTTGTTTTTCGCTTTCTAATCCACGACATGGCAGAGAACAGAACGGAGTTAGTGTTGAATTCAACTTGACCTACTAGCAATGAGTCATTTGATTCATATTCTTTGAATGCTGGGTTTATGGTTTGCGTATTTGGCAGTGTTCTGGATGGAATTTCTTCTGAGCCATCAATAAAACCTTGTAATCCATATCCTTTCAGGATAGGTTTAAACTGAGTTTTCCAAATGGAATAGTTTGTTTCAGTAAGTTTGAGGGTGACAAGGTGATGGATTTGTATGTTTCTGAGAGTATTGGTATTGGTATTGTTGGTTGTTGCCATTTTTGGGTTTAGGGTTTTTGAGTATTTTTTTTTTTTTTGTGTAGAAGCCTTGATTGGATCGAAGGATGATACCAAGTTAAAACTTAGTAATGGTAGAATGCCTTCCACAGTTTACTTGTGGAGACAGAGAATATATTTATATTCATTTTTTTATCAATCTGTTACAGATTTGAATTATTGTTTCAACAAAAGAAGAACGAGTTTAATGCTAGTCATAATGACCAGACTTCAAGCTTAAAGACTAGAACTTCAGTTAACTCCTATTCTGGATGATGCTGTTGAGAAGTTATAGGAACACAGTCAGCTGTGCTAACAGTGACTTTCCTTTTAGTTTGTAATTTTGTATTTCAAGATTAATCGGAATTTAATCTCTAATTCAAGTTTTATATAATTAGATGATTCAGATCTACTGAATGTGAAGCTGTTACATTTCAGATTTGTCAAATTAGAGATTTTCTTTTTAAATTTTCTGAATAGCCATCATCATATGAAATTCATTTCTCTTGGACTCCAAGAGAACACAACTTAAATTTAGTGTACCAACATAAATGGACCGTTGTGATCACCTGTAGTTCTTATGAACGATCCGTTAATAGAAGCACCTTTTGTAGATTATGATTCATATTTATGTTATTACAGATCCTTTCAGTTTGTAACTTTGTATGTGAAGATTATTGAGTAATTGTTAATTTAGAAATTTCAGATTTGTCAAATTAGAAATTTTCTTTCCAATTTTCTGAATATAACCAACATTGGAAATGCACTTCTAAGACTCCATGAACAGAACTTAAACTTTCTGTACTAACAGAAATGATTTTTGCGATCACCTTTAATTGTTGTTGTTCATCTTCTTATGAAAGATCCGGTAATTGAAGCTTTAATGGCATCAGGATTTGCAGGGAGTTGAAATCTGTTTTCATACAAAACATTAGATACCCAGGGCACTTGCACTTTGTCATCTTCATTCATCCACCATAATTAGCTTTACTCGAATAATTTGAGAGCTTTACATATAATCTGATAATAGATAGGCTGAAATTTGTATAAATGCTAATGAGACACATAATAGTTCTGAAAGAGCCCACCATATAACAACAGTGCTTCACATAAGATGTCTGCATTACTTGTTACTCCGAACAAAGGATATTTGGAAGTGAATCGGCACTCAACATAATCCTTGTCGGCTGACATTTTATAACTGCCAGCCTTTTTGTTCACAATGCTAATCTAGGGACTATGTAGATTGATCAGTAAGTTGGAGGTTAGTGGACTACATGAAGGCTTCAAAGTGAATCTCAATGGAACAAGTATATCACATCAGTTGATACTGTGTTTTTCTCAGCCAAATCAAATTCAACTTATACTTCCGGTCTGAGTTTCAATAATGCCAAGAGGTCGGATATATTGTAATTGGGGAGATCTTGTTTAATACCTTGAATATGCCTTTTGCGAATTTTCTTACATAACATCTCAAGCAGGACTTGATTACTATTGGCATTTGCAGATGCAGGCACATCCAGGTATGCAACTCTATCATTGCAGAGCACACAAACTTCAGTGTCCACATTAACTCCCTGATTTAGAGAACAATACAGATTTTGATTAGTTGACTAAAAGTCAGCATTCCTCTTGGCTTCAGTGAACAAATATAGTCACAAAAGTGCATATCATTCGTTAGATCATATACTAAATGTAATCCAGCGATACCAATTTAACCCTAATAATGTAAAATGCACATCTCTCAGCTATATAAGAAGAAGAGTTGTCCTCCATTTCCATAGAGAGAAAGTAAGAAACCAAACCCTAACCTAAATTCAGCAGCAGCAGCCACCAACAAATCTTTGTAGATCTAAAGTTCATCACTATGATCCATCAACGGGAAAAAAAAATCACAACAAATTCTTCAACAAAATCTAGCACAATGATTTTTCCTCTCAAAAAATTCAGACTTTTAGATTAATGTGATCAATTTTACCTCTCTGTATGGATTTTAAATCTACATACACCTCACATTAAAGTGCATTCATCGAGGTTTAGTATGAAGTTCTATCCTCAATCTTCACACATAACAACATCAAGATGAAGATTTTGCAGTTAACAACCATCTTGCTAGTCTTATTATTACACATCCTTTTGTAACTTTGTATGTGAAGATTATTGATTAATCATAATTTAAGCTCTAATTCAAGTTGTTTACTAATGTTGTTTTATACAATCAGATGATTCAGATCTATTAAATGTGAAGTAGTCACATTTCAGATTTGTCAATTTAGAGATTTTCTTTTACATTTTCTGCATAGCAACCATCATAGGAAATGCATTTCCAAGACTCCAAGAACACAACTTAAACTTAGTGTACTAACATAAATGGATTTTTGTGATCACGTTTAGTTCTTATGAACGATCCATTAACGAAGCGGCATACGTAATGGCATCGGCATTTCCTTCGCGAGGGAATTCAAATCATTTCCACATAAAACAGCATCCTGAAAAATATCCAGGGCACTTGTACGTAGCACTTTGCCAACTTCATCAACCATGAGCTGTAGTTTCTTAGCTTCACTCCAATTAGCTGATTCATTTATAGAATAAGTAGTTTCCACCAGAGTAGAAGCTGCAGTCACATGCCATTTTAATCAATCCAAAGTTTACCAATTCGAAAACGAACCAATAGTTTCTCTTGTTGTGTATTGCGTAACAGGTAGGAGATTACGATAAGCAATGTCAATACAATCCAAAGAACTTTGATCTCATCCTTAGTTTTTGGTCAAGCTCCAAAACCCTGAAGGTTTTCATAAACACGGCCTGTTTTGAAGATACACTCACTTCATGGGAATGTACTAAAAGAAGAATAACTCAGTTTACTCATGAGTGTGGAACATGGTGCTTCAAGCTGGAGAGCCAAGATTTCTAGGTTGGGGTGCAAAAATTTGATTTGGGGTGAACTTTTCCTTTCAAGGGGTGCAAAGTATAGCAAAAATAGTCTTGTAAATAGAATAAAATTTGTAACTGGCCCAAATTAAGCTTTGGAGCCAGTTGGGCTGGGGGTGCAAGTGCACCCTCTTTTGCTGGGTTGGCTACTGTTGATGGTGGTTTTTAAACAAAGGGTAAAAATCGTAAAACCCCAAATAACCTAATGTCACCAGTGACACATTTATTAGAACATTTAATGCGTGTGGTCAGTAATTTATAGGGGGTATTTTTTCAAATTAGGGTTACAACGAACAAAACCCTAATTCACCTCCGTGCCAATGGCAAATCATGCCAGCCACAACTAGCCCGAGCTAGCCGCATCTCTATGCCAATGGCAAATCATGCCGACCATACCAAACGCGCCGAAGCATGCCAACCATGCTAGCCGCACCTCCGTGCCAATGGCAAATCATGCCGACCACACCTAGCCCGAGATAGACGCATCCCTATGCCAATGGAAAACCATGCCCCCATACCAAACGCGCCGAAGCATGCCAACCATGCTAGCCGCACCTCCGTGCCAATGGCAAATCATGCCAGCCACACCTAGCCCGAGCTAGACGCATCTCTATGCCAATGGCAAACCATGCCCGACCATACCAAACGTGGCGAAGCATGCCAACCATGCTAGACGCACCTCATGCCAATGGCAAATCATGCCAGCCACACCTAGCCCAAGCTAGCCGCATCTCTATGCCAATGGCAAATCATGCCAGCCATACCAAACGCGCCGAAGCATGCCAACCATGCTAGCCGCACCTCCGTGCCAATGGCAAATCATGCCAGCCATACCAAATGCACCGAAGCATGCCAACCATGCTAGCCGCACCTCCGTGCCAATGGCAAATCATGCCGGCCACACTTAACCCGAGCTAGCCGCCAAGCCAAACATACTCGCCTTGGCCCTAGCTACACTGGGTCACGCCACGCCAAGCCAAACACCCTTACCTTGGCCCTAGTCATGCCACGCCAAGCCAAACACCCTTACCTTGGCCCTAGCCGCGCCATGCCAAAGTAGCGCCCGCACCTAGGCTTGCAAACCATGAAACCTAGGCCAAATTGGCCCACGCGTGCCATTGGCACATGCCAACATGCGTTCGGGTAGCTTTTATACCAAAGCCACGGCCCTAACGGCCACGCATGCCATTGGCACATGCCAACACGATCGCGGGTAGCTTTTCCTGCAAAGCCACGGCCCTAATGACCCACGCATGCCATTGGCACATGCCAACACGCTCGCCGGGTAGCTTTTCCTACCAAGGCCACGTCCCTAACGGCCACGCATGCCATTGGCACATGCCAACACGCTCGCTGGTAGCTTTTCCTACCAAGGCCACGGCCCTAACGGCCACGCATGCCATTGGCACATGCCAACACACTCGCTAGTAGCTTTTCCTACCAAGGCCACGGCCCTAACGGCCACGCATGCCATTGGCACATGCCAACACGCTCGCTGGTAGCTTTTCCTACCAAGGCCACGGCCATAACGGCCACGCATGCCATTGGCACATGCCAACACGCTCGCTGGTAGCTTTTCCTACCAAGGCCACGGCCCTAACGGCCACGCATGCCATTGGCACATGCCAACACGCTCATTTGGTAGCTTTTCCTACCAAGGCCACGGCCCTAACGGCCACGCATGCCATTGGCACATGCCAACACGCTCACTGGTAACTTTTCCTACCAAGGACACGACCCTAACGGCCACGCATGCCATTGGCACATGCCAACACGCTCGCTGATAGCCTTTCCTACCAAGGCCACAACCCTAACGGCCACGCATGCCATTGGCACATGCCAACACGCTCGCTGGTATCTTTTCCTACCAAGGCCACGGCCCTAAACGGCCACGCATGCTATTGGCACATGCCAACACTCTCGCTGGTAGCCTTCATTACCTAGCCGTGCCCCTAATGCACGCCGGTAGCCTAACTTGCAAGCCGTGCAACTTAGGCCAACTTGGCCGTCACGCGCCATTGGAACATGCCAAAACCCACGTTGGTAGCCTAACTCGCAAACCATGCAACCTACCACCAAGGCATTAGCACATGCCATTGGCACATGCCACACACGCCACTAGCACGGCTCGACATTGCCACTTACACTCAACGTACAACCTACCACTAAGGCATTCCGCACATGCCATTTGGCACACGCCACGCACGCCACTAGCAGCTCTGGCATTGCCACTTCAGCTCGAAGTACAACCCGCAACAAGGGCATTCCACACATGCCAATGGCACATGCCACACGCGCCACTAGCGCCACTTGCACTCAAGGTGCAACCAACACTCGAGATATCAACACAAACTGGGGGACGCTTTCCGGGGTCTTGGTTTGGCGGTCATGACTTGCGGCGTACACTACGCTCACATTAAGAAAGCGTGAAAAGGAATAAAGTGGTCAAATAAATGAGGAAATAATGGTGAAAACGTTTTCACCCATAAACACCTTGCGGTTACCACCTCCTCCCATTATTTCACCCTTTACTCTCTTCCTTCATGAGGCCGGGTGCGTTTCAATCTCGACTTGTATAAATAGGTCTTACCTATTTCCACCGGACAACAAGTCTCGGTCGGGAGAAAAATACTACACTCTCGGAAAAGGCAACTTTGCAAGCTCTCCAAAAGCTTTCATACATTGCAAGCTTAGAAGCTTTCACTTTCGATACAAGTCGAGACACTACTCTCCCCTGCACTATTCTGGTCTCAACACCTTTCTTTGCTTCCCTCCCCAAATCAACTCTTCTCCTCCACTTTGTGACCGAATCAAGTCCGGAACGGCCATTTCTTGGTTTAGGCCGGACTTGTACAGATTGATCTCTCGAATCTATAAAGTGCTCACGTGCAAGCACATTTGTTTAGGGTTTGAACCAAGTTTCTCACTCACCTACCGAATTTGCAAGGAAATCGGCAGAAACGATTTTTATCCATAAACAATTGGCGACCACAGCGGGAGGATTGATCTATCGGCTACAATGTCAGACTGTCGATCTCGTTTTTCGACCCAGATGTCAAGATGGTAAGGGACTTGCCGGAAATGCTACCACTCGATCCGACTCAACTACAAGACTGACCGATTACAGTTGCAAAAACTACACGAGAAAAGCGGGGACTCGCCGAAGATGCTATCGGCGATTGGGGACTTGCTGCCCGATGCTACCAAAGCAAAGCCGCCTTTTACATGGAGAGGGGCGTGTTCACAAAAACCTATGAAGTGAGTAAATTTAGATCGCGCAAGATATACGATCTGTTTGTAGGCTCTTAGTAAAACCGTCATACTCTTTGAGTATTGTGCCTATTGCTAGCACACACTTTCATAAAAGTAATATTCCTTTCCCAAAACATAATCGAGTCATATTATCAAAACCATTCATCCCGAAATAATCCAATATCCTCAAAAGCTACCAAATTTGTCTATCAAAAGCGGTCAAACTTTGAACCGGACATATCCAGTATGTCTTTCAAAAAAAAAAAAAGAGAAAAGAACCTAAATGAAAGTTTAATAGAGAAACATTCAAGGAAAATCATCCAACAGAGGTCTGTTCTTCTTGGATAAAGTTAACTTTGCATTTTCAAGAGCCGCTCTCTTCATATTCAACATCTTGGAAAGCTTTTCGAGTTCTACCTCTGTCGTGCAATCTCCTCGGCGGAAAGGCTTTCGATTCTTTGCATCTTTCAACTTTTGGATCTCAGCAAGGCCTTCGACAAACCACGAAGTGTTGAACTTCTTTTCTACGCACACGTCGCGATGGTGCTCCCGTCGGCAATAACGTCTTCAGAAACGGTGTGACCAGTCACCTCACGCATATCCTCGATGGAAGATAAAGCCTCTTCCACACGCTTAACCCGGCGCAAATCGACTAGTGACTTTCTTGGTTGTGGCCATATATCCGCACTTCTCCCAGATTACGGTGTACAACGCCTCGTGCTTAGCCAAGCACGCGCTGAAGCCGCCAACCAACACATGACTGGATAAGGAACCAAGTACGGGGGATCAAAATGGCGCCATGTACTCCGACCTCACGACTCGCAGAGGTTTTCTTCCATGTCTACGGCAGCAACCATCGGAGAATCATCCACCGTTTGAACCACATCCGTGCCGGCAATTGGCTAACTCCCATCTCCATGTCACCGGCGGTGGCCACCAAAGGCAAGTTTTCGTGTGGCTCTACCCCAGAATCGTCCTCCGAACCGGATTCCTCCGGCGAACTTGAGTCAGACATTTTTCAAAAGAAGAAACAGAAGAAGAAAGAAAAGAAGCGCGGAACTCACCGAACCACTTCCCGAAAAAGAACCAGTGCTGCCAGAGGAATCACTCTCACTTGTCGAACTTTCTTCTTTCTCTGACTCATCACCGCTATGAGAAGGCTCAGTGCTGCTGGAATTCTTTGAAGAAATTGCCGTCTCCTGGCAACGTGCAAGGGCAGCGAAAGCATTAACACTACCGAAGCCCTGGTAGAAACAAGACACATGTTTTCAGCAAAATTGCACGTATTTTGAGACAAACCAATGAAGAAGCGACACATACCTGGTTATTGGAAGAACTGAAAGACACGAGAGCTGCGGGAGGATCTTTTGAAACCGTCAGGAACCCGCCATGGCACGATTCTTCGTTCTCCGTTCCTTGGCCAGGGACTTTCAGGAGTTGCTAGGCAACTTTCGCTTGGGATCTCTCAACATTGGATACTTCTTCAAAACTGCTGGGGAAGGTTTACAACGAACGTTCTCCACCACGTTATTCACAAAATCTTGGATCATAATAAACTCGTCGCACCAGAACTCATTATCACTACGGGAAAAATCATCATTTACAACACTGTATTAGGGTTGTAGTACCCCTATTACAACGCGTTTTTATGTATTGTGTAGGTGGGGTATTGTAGAAAGTCCAAGCTTTTCTACAATACTTGACTAAGTGTTGTAAAGGGTGATGTGATTCATGGTTCGACAATATTTTGCCAAAGTTGTGATTCTCTTTTGATTTTTTTAGAAAGCCTAACACAACTGTTGCTTGTGTTGCAGGAATATCTTGGACAACACAAGTAGTGTATCGTGGAAATATGTAACACAACACTTGTATAAGTTGAAGGATTATCTTAGACAACGTAGGATGTGTATTGTAGAAATATGTAACAACTCTTATTACTATTATGAATAAGATTTGCACGACACTTGTTAGAGTTGTAGAACTATGTTGGACAACACCTAGTTATGTCGTAAAGACATTCTTTCACAACCTCTGGTTTGTGTAGTTGAAATATGGAACACAATACTTATTAGAAGTTGTGTGCATAAACTTATTTTGAAAAAAATTAAAGCCGAAAGCGAATTGCCGAAAGTATTTCACATTCACATTTGCCAATGTAACACATTTACATTGTTAACTGCCGATGTTAAACACACACATTCAAAAGATGGCGGTGATATTGATATAGATGTTTATTACAAAAATTTAAAGTTTGCTAAATAATTCCAACAAAAAGGATGCATTATACTTCGCATATGAGCTTATCGGTCGCATTCCATCGATAGGGCGTGAATAGTTTCCTCCATGTTGATGTCTATCACCCGTAACCTCCATCTCCGTAGTTCTCTACGTCCACCAACACCGCCTATTTGAAATAACCAAAAAAGAGAATAGAACGATAGAGCCATTAGAATTTGGAACTACATGAATAACAACAAATTCTGAGATAGATTTTACTTCTGCATTGCTTCACACATCAAAAGAGAAACATCTAGCTTTATGCCGAACCTATGGTGTCATAGCACTATGCCAACAATGTCAAAATAGATACATCTAGTTTTATTGACAACTTAAACTATGTTAATTTGCCATATCACATAATATGCAAGTTGTAACCAAGTTAGAGCATGCTTTTGTTGATGTTATTATCTTTAAATTGAATCAACAAATGTACAACACTGACCAAGTATTAAATACTTTTAATAGAGAGATGCTTATCACACCCTCGACAATTGAGATGTTGGATACCGATCTTCAAAATACAAATGGGCTAAATTCACAAATTCTCTTCACCTCAATTTACTAACTTCGAGGTCTAAGACCATCCAAAATCGAATTCTTAGCAATGTTTAGCTACCCCTATTAAGTATGTAATGCAACTTACCACACAACTTTGAGACCTCTCAAATGATATTTCGGGCATGGCATCTACTAGCGACACTTTATGTCGAGACCATTACACTTAAGAGTACAATTCAAATAATATTTCAAGATGGTGGCGACCTCACCCACTAGTAAATACTTATGCAAACCATTGCATTTAAAAATACAATGACACTAAAACAACTTTTTAAATATTTGACATGCCAATTCATAAATGATCAAACAAGAGACTGACCTCTGACCCTTGTGATGACACATAGACTAACATGGTTCATATTTTAAACAAACTTTGAATACAGGTTTTAGAAATAGAGTGGGAAAAAGAAAGGTACCCTTGTCCAAAATCAGGTGTAGTCTTGGTGCAGATTTTGCTTCTATTGTAACACTGATATTTTTACCCCGCAATTCGTAATCTGATAAAAGCAAGAGAAAGCTTGTGTCAATACTAATCTGATACGAGCACACAGATCAAAATCCCAACATTTCCTTCAAAACTTACTTGTTATAAAACCCTCCAAAGAACATGTGCCATGAGATGGATCTTCATACGATAAAACTCCTTCTCCTTTAGGTTTTCAGGAATCATCTCGTGTATAGCCTTATGTTCCAGGGCCATTAATCCTTGTATCCTCTCTTTTATTTTATCCTTGCAATCTACACAGTGCACGCCACCAACATTAACATGAATACGGTCTATTTTTTAAAGAACAAAAATAATAAAAAACCGAGATATATCTACCTTTGGCGCGCCACCAACATACCACCCTTAACCTGCATACGATGTATCAACAAGCACCACATCAGAACCACTTCACCTTGCTTCCTTTGCCACAACAACAGGATCTTTTTGTAGCCTTTATCGAATATAGGAGTCTAAATAAAAAGGAATGAATATATCAGAATTTGCAACTGAAATCAAAAACCCATTGTTAATCAAGGAATGAATATATCGGGAATTTGCAAAAGAACCAAGGAGTTTCATCTCCATACTTGGAGATTACGAGCACGATTCGGGAGCCGTTCAATTGCCTCTGCAAGTGAGGGTACTTCATCCTCCTCATCACTTGTCCACCAAGCGGGCATGGCACAGAAACATACGAGAAAAACATGAACAAATATTGGTGACATCTTTTATGGTGATACCATCCTTATCAAATATTACCAAGTTCAAATATCTCCTCACTTCCTCACAAACACACACCTGGTCGGGTTGAGCAACATACGAGAGAATAACATCAACCATTCCAACCAACACTTGGTCAGTAGTGCCGAAGCATAAAAAACTCTAGGTCTAGGTACACGAAATTGCAAATCAAGTGGATATTAAAGTAGTGTAAAGTTTGCAATCAGCTTTCGTTCCATCTTCTTTAACAATTTAAAAAACTTAAAAATCTCCTAAAAATGCAAACAACAAGAGGCATTAAAAAAATGACTACAAGAGTGTACACAAAAATGAGAATTATAATAATTTGAAAGAATTTACCTTCTGAATTTTGTGCACTTGCACAAACAGACATGAGCATATTGAAAGTACTCATGGTGGGGTTACGTATCAAATTAGTAAAGCTAAAGGCCTCTTTGATGACCTATTGAGTTTTACAACGAGATAGGCGAATCATCATCGGGCTTCTTCTCATAATCACGGCCAGCAAACATCAATTGGTGAAGCCTTCTTTCAGCAAATTCAGCCAATCTCATCGTCCTCTACTACCTCACACTGCAACACCCCACCGAGATATCAATCAATAGAGGGTTAACATACCATACAAACAAATATAATAACAAGCAGATGCTAGAAAAAGATACGCCTACAAACACATGACCAATCCAATGAGAAAACCCACACTTTACCTCAAAAATGAAGCAACCTTAGACCCAATTTTCCAGATTGTGATCCTCCACCACCACCATTACTAACATCACGATTATCCCATTCTCATCCTCGTCATCTTCATCTTCTTCCTGTATAGTATCCTTCTGCTTCTATCTAGGTTCAATTCATCAACTCAAATTCATTCAAGCACCAACCCATTGATATAGTTACTATGATTTAGAATTTGGATTGTATAAAACAACAAAATTGCACATTCAGGCATAATATAAAAGATAGAAAACACAACCCGAAGGCTATGAAAATAAAAAATCTGGAACAATGTTTGTCGTAACAAAATCGAGAAAAACTTAAAAACACCTTTCTAACAAAATTTCATTCACAGTTTAAGCATCATACTGATTTTGAGAGTACTCTCGTTAATGAGCTCATAATTATTTTTCTACATTGGGGTTAGGTTGACCATACCCATTAAGCTTCTCAATAGCTCTCAAACCATCTTCCTTGTTTACAAAATTCACGAACCCAAATCCTCGTCTCGGATCCCAACTTCAATCCCGATTCTGAGACTCCATTAAATCACCATCTGCAACTCCATCAAACCACCGTCTCTATCTCAATCAAACCCTAGATTTTCTGTTCTTGGCTATAACAACAACAAAATTGAGAGAAACCCCCAATTTAGTCTCAAATCCTCACTCCTGAAATTCTTCCTCATCATACTATCTTCACCAAACCCATGTTTAATTTCTCAATTTCTAACTCAATTAGCGATTCACAGAGAAAACCTAGTTCTCGATTCATGACAGCGGCTCAATCTTCTTCTTTATAATTAGCATAAACACCAACTCCTTCTTCTTTTATACGATTTAGTTTTCCTCAAGCCATACCTAAATTTTACTTCTCGATATTCAACAGAAGAAGAGCAGAGAAAAAGAAAGAAGGGAGATTAAGAAAAAAGAAAATGAGTTTCAAAGTAGACGGTATAGAGAGAGAGAAAAGGGGGAGTTAAAGAGAGAGATGGAGAGAAGATGATGAAGAAGAAGAGGGATCGAGAGAAGAGCAGCGGTGGTGATGGAGCACCGCGGTCACCTGTGGAGAGGTGTTCTTGGCGGCGGTGATTGAGAGAAGAGCAGATAGGAATTGGGTTGAGTGGTTGAATGAGGGTTTGACATTCTTCGGAGAAAAAAAAAGTGAATCGAATTAGAATGATGGACGGTTGAGATTGTGTATGGGATACTCATACGGATTAAGAAAAGATCTTGACGGTTGAGATTGTATTTGGGATGTCATACGGATTGAGAAGTATGTGTTTGTTTTTGTGCTAATACGAGCTCATGTATTCGGTTTTATTATCAACCTTCGACACGAAAAAAATTCAAAAAAAATATTAATAAATTAAGGACATTGTTATCGACATTTTGATATAAAAAAATCCAAAAAATGTATAAGAATGAAGCTGAAAAATAAGAAATTAATTCGATAATTGGTGTGTTTCTTTGTGCTTTTGTGCTTTCTCTTTGTGCTTCCGGTTTGAATTTAAACTAGTTACATTGGTCATGAAGTAATTTCGACTAATCATACAGGTCATGAAGTAGCTTTAGTTCGCATTGGTAGACTCGGGTTACAAGATTACTAAAGATGGACTATGAAGCTCCAGACGAGTTTTGACTTCAAACTTAATTAGTAGGATACATCATCGAAATCGAGATATATGAAACTCAAGTGTTGATTTGAACTTCAAATGTGTTATAACGACATACAAAATATGAACAAATAAGCTCTAGGAGGGTTTTGACTTCAAACTTAGCGTGATACATCATCGAAATCGATAAATATGAAACTCAATGTCGATTCGAACTTCAAATGTGGTATAACGACGTACAAAATATGAACCAAGAAGCTCTAAGATGGTTCTGACTTCAAACATAGCATGATACATCATCGAAATTGATGAATATGAAGCTCGGTGTTGATTCAAACTTCAAGTTCGGTATAACGACTTACGACATACGAACTAAGAACGATGAATCCATCCATTTACATGTAAGATTCATTCAGAATATTCTACGAAACCTTAAAGAAACCTTATTTCTGCATATTGTATGCAAACCAGGCTCCTAGATCGAAACCTGGCCGCGAGTTGACTACTCTAAGTCAGAAACTTGGTAAGAACGATGAATCCATCCATTTACGGGTAAATTTCCTTAGAATATTCTACTAAACCTTAAAGAAACCTATTTCGCATATTGTATGCAAACCAGGCTCCGAGATCAAAACACGGCCGCGAGTTGACTACTCTAAGTCGAAACTTGGTAAGAACAGCGAATCCGTCCATTTACATGTAAGATTTCTTCTAGATATTCTACGAAACCTTAAAAAACCCTATTTCGCATATTGTATGCGTGCAGGGGATCCGAGATCGAAACCCGGCCGTGAGTTGACTACTCTAAGTCAGAAACTTGGTAAGATCGACGAATTCATCCATTTACAAGTAAGATTCATTCGAGATATTCTACGAAACTGATGTAGTACATCTTTCTCTGGATCAACAATGACTTGTTGATCCAATGCTTATGGATCAACTCGACGTTGATCCCTTTACGTCAGTTTAAGTTTGATTGCTTTGCAAGTATTTCCTTTTCTAGTTTACGTAAAACTCTTTCCTTTTATCAGGTCTTGTAAGCTTATATAAGGGCTAGGTCTCTTGTTTACAGGAACACATCTTTTATCAATCTTATTATCAATATTATTATCAAGTTTGTTTATCAATCTTTTACCTTAGAATCTTGATCCTAGAATCAGTTTTCTATTAAGTTTCTGACGAAACTTAAACCTATCCCTGTTACCCTTATCTGTGCTACACTAGTTGGTATCAGATACAGAGTTTTTAGATTTTTATCTAGAAACAGATCCTTACACAGCTTCCGCACAACTCAAAACCCTACAATCTTCACAAGCAATGGCAGATGCAACTTTTACCAAAGCTCTTGAAGAAATCAAAGGTCTCTTGAAAACTTCCATGTCTGAACTTACTACCAAATTTGAAACTCATGAAACAAACGTCAAGACTATTACTGGTAGTTTAGAAAAGAAGTTTGAAACTTTGGAAAAGAGGTTTGAAACTATGGAAAAAAGGTTAGTTTTCCAAGGAGATTATGTCAACAAATTATTGAAATACACTTTGGTTTAGAAAAGGAAGACATACGAGTTAGTCGATGATACGGAAAGAAGGAGACAAAAGTTCGCGAAAAAGAAGATGATGAAACAAAAAAATTAAACCTTCCTTTGTTCAAAATACGTCTATCCTCGGACATGTTTCACATGTTATTCATCACACAGTAACCGTCGGAAGGTTATATACATAAAAAATATACAACGATAAAAATCAACAGTGATGATGAAGACAAACATGAAGACATCCTAGAGCAACAATGGAAAGACGAAAAACTATTGAAGTCTAATATGAATTCTTATGGAAATCTTCCAGAATACAAATTAAAGGCTGATATACCTAGTTTTCATGGTGGTTTACATATTGAAGATATGCTGGATTGGTTATATGAAGTAGAATCGTTTTTCACCTTTATGGAAGTCCCTGATTCTTCTAAAGTGAAACTAGTTGCATATAAACTTAAAGGTGGAGCTGCATGACTTGGTGGGAAACTCTTTGTGATGATCGACGTAAGTATCACAAAGCGCCTATACGAACTTGGACGAGAATGCGAGACTTATTAAGAGCTAAGTTTCTACCACAAGATTTAAAAGCAGAATTTGTTTCTCAAACTTCAAAAGCGTCGACAAGGAGCTAGACTAGTAGAAGAATATGTAGCTGAATTCTATGCATTAATTGCTCGTAAAGTGAACGCAAAGGCGAAGAACAGTTGGTTGCACGTTTTATAGATGGATTGAACAATCTGATTCAACAGGGAATGACACAATCTGCTTTTACAATGGTTGAAGCTATTCAACAAGCTATAAAGGTTGAAAGGCGTGTATTAAATTCTTCCAGATTTGCATCACCTCGTCAAGCTCGTTATCAACATTATTATAAAACTTCTAGACCATATAATTCTTCTTATGGTTATCAAGGTGACAAGGGATCAACAGTCGCTGTTGCTCCATATTCAAAGGGATCAACTGTCTTTGTTGATCCAACTGACAAAGGTACAAGCCAGCCATATCAGCATCAACAAACAACATATGTTCTTCCAGAAGCTGCTCCAATGATGCATATACCATCTGCTAAACCACCTCAGTCTAATCTTCAAAGAGATGTTGTTCGCAATACTAGAGGTAACCAAATTCAACAACAATTTCCACCATTATCTAAATCCTCTAATCCTTATTCAAAATTTAGAGGAGATAGATGTAATAAGTGCAACCAAACTGGCCATACTTCTAGTGATTGTCGTAAGTTTCATGCTTACATTAATGAAACTCGGAAGAAAATTTGGAAGAAGAAGATCTAGAAGACGAAGAATTACTTTATCTTCAAGAACATGAGACTTATGATGCAGATTTTCTTGGAATGATTCGACTTGAGTTTTAATCACCGAACCATGTCCTACTCAAAGACATAGTATTTTCAAATCTCATTGTCTCATTGAAGAGAAGCTTTGCAATATGATCATTGACAGTGGAAGTACCGAAAACTATGTTTATGCAAAGTTGGTTGAAAAGCTTGGTTTACCTGTTACTCTACATCCAAAGCCGTATTGGTTGGTTGGATAAACGGTTCATCCACTCAGCAGATCACCCATCAATGTTTGGTGAAGTTTTCTTTCCACAGCTATTCGATTATGCTTTATGTGATGTTATTAACATGATCTGACAAGTTTATTGTTAGGAAGACCATGGCGGTATGATATTCGTGCTTGTTCATAAGCGCTATGACAATACGTATACCTTTGTTCATGAAGGGTTTACTAAGGTTTTATGGCCTTTACAATCTTCTACTTCTATCAAACATCAAACAGATAAGAGGACCATTGCATTAGTGGCTACCATTGTTCATTCTTTACAACCAGCTCATTCTTTGAGTTCTCATGAAGTTGATAAACCAATGGTGGAAATTCCTGAAAAGGTACAACCTCTGTTATCTTCTTTTAATGATTTATTTCCTGCTGAGTTACCAAATGTTTTACCTCCATTGAGATTTACAACATCGAGATAGACTTTATACTGGAACTTCTATTCCTAATCGGCCTCATTATAGGTTAAGTCCTAAAGAACATGAGATTTTACAAGGTCGGGTTGATGATTTGTTACAAAAAGGTTTGATAAGACTTAGCAAGAGTCCTTGTGCTAGTCCGACCTTTTTAGTAGACAAAAAGGATGGTGGTCATCGTATGTGTATAGTTTGTAGAGCATTAAACGAGTTACTATACCATATAGGTTTCCCATACCAAGAATTCATGACATGATAGATATGCTTTCGGGTGCTAAAGTGTTTACAAAGCTTGATTTACGTAGTGGTTATCATCAAATACGTATTCGAGAAGGTGATGAATGGAAAACAGCTTTCAAGACAAAAGAAGGTTTGTATGAGTGGTTGGTCATGCCTTTCGGATTATCTAATGCTCCTAGTACTTTTATGCGACTTATGAATCAAGTTCTGCAACCTTTTCTTGGAAAATTTGTCATCGTATATTTTGATGACATACTGATTTTTAGCAACAATGAAGAAGAGCATATTTCACATTTATCTCAAGTCTTTAAGGCCTTTGCAGGACAATGTTTTGTATGTGAATCTAAAGAAGTGCACTTTCTTTACAAACAAAGTCACTTTCTTGGGATATGTTGTGTCAGATCTTGGTATTTATGTGGATGATTCTAAAGTTAAGGCAATTGTGGATTGGCCTACTCCAACATCTATACGTGAAGTAAGAAGTTTTCATGGGTTAGCTTCGTTCTATAGAAGATTTGTGAGAAACTTTAGTACTATTGCGGCTGGTTTGACAGATTGTTTGAAGTGTGATACTTTTGAATGGGTGAAGAAGCAGATAAGAGCTTTAATCTTCTTAAGGAAAAATTGTGCGGTGCTTTTGTTCTTGCCATGCCAAATTTTGATAAACCTTTTGAGATTCATTGTGATGCTTCGTTGTTGGCATTGGTCTTTGTGTTATCTCGGGAAGGACATCAATATAATTGCATATTATAGTGAAAAGAATTCGGATACAAGAAAAAGTGGTCTACTTATGAGTTAGAATTAATTGCTCTAGTTCAAGCTCTTAAGAATTGGCCTCCTTATCTTATTCACGAGTGAGTTCGTTGTCAACAGCGATAATCAAGCTCTCAAGTTTCGAAAACTTCAGCAAAGGTCAATAGAATGCATGATAGGTGGTTATCAACTATCAATCAATATACATTTTCCATTAAACATCAAAGTGGAAAACTTAATCAAGTTCTTGATGCTTTGAGTAGAAGAGCTCATCTCTTGGTTACTCTTAAACATGAGAGTTTAGCTTTTGATTTCTTGAAAGATCTATATGGTGAAGATAAAGATTTTAAAAATTTATGGGAAAAGTGTGGTTCTTCAACAGCGGTGTTGATGATTATCTCATTCAAGATGGTTTTCTTTTTTAAAGGAAATCGTTTATGTATACCACAGTGTTCTTTACGTCTTCATTTGATCCAAGAATTACATGGAAGTGGCTTAGGAGGACATTTTGGACGTGATAAAACCATTGCTTTGGTTGAGGACCGTTATTTTGGCCTTCAATAAAACGAGACATTGAATACGTACAACAATGCATGGTTTGTCAGCAATCTAAAGGTAATATTCAAAACACTGGATTATATACTCCACTTCCAATTCCTGATGCACCTTGGGTGGATATTAGCATGGACTTTGTGCTTGGTTTACCATGTACTGCCAGAAAAAATGATTCTATTATGGTGGTTGTTGATCGATACTCAAAAATGGCTCACTTCATAGCATGCAAGAAAACTACTGATGCCTCCAATGTTGCCTATTTATTCTTCAAAGAAGTAGTACGTCTGCATGGAATTCCCAAGACAATTACTTCTGATCGAGACACTAAGTTTTTAAGCTACTTTTGGAAATCTTTATGGATGCGTCTGGGAACTAAACTTCGTATAGTACAGTTGCTCATCCTCAAACGGATGGACAACCTGAAGTTGTCAATCGATCTCTAGGGAACTTTGATTAGAGCAAAAGTTATTGGTGGAAAAGAGAAACAATGGGACAATTTCCTTCCAAACATGGAATTTGCTTATAACACTTGAGTCAATCGATCTACAGGTAAGACACCTTTTGAAATTGTTTATTCTAAGGTTCCTAATCATATTTTGGATCGGTGGTTCTTCCAAGGCTGCGTAAATCAAATGCTAAGGCGAGATAACTTTATTGAGAAAGCTTCACTCATACATCAAGAAGTAAAGTCAAAGCTTGCAGATTCTAACAACAAGTACAAGGAGGATGCAAATAAGCATAGAAGACTTAAGACTTTTGATGAAGGAGAATTGGTTATGATTCATCTCGTAAAAGAAAGATTTCCCTCCGGTACTTACAACAAGACCAAGATGAAGAAATATGGACCATTCAAGATTTTGAAGAAAATCAGTGATAATGCATATGTTATTGATCTTCCATCAACTTGGAACATCTCTAATATATTTAATGTTCAAGAAATTTTCACTTTTCATGGGGAGAATGAAGTTCTTTCTATTTATTAACTCGAGGATGAGTTTCTTTCAAGAAGGGGACTGATGTAGTACATCTTTCTCCTGGATCAACAATGATTTGTTGATCCAATGCTTATGGATCAACTACGACAGTTGATCCCTTACGTCGATTTAAGTTTGATTGCTTTGCAAGTATTTCCTTTTCTAGTTTACGTAAAACTCTTTCCTTTTATCAGGTCTTGTAAGCTTATATAAGGGCTAGGTCTCTTGTTTACAGGAACACATCTTTTATCAATCTTATTATCAATATTATTATCAAGTTTGTTTATCAATCTTTTACCTTAGAATCTTGATCCTAGAATCAGTTTTCTATTAAGTTTCTGACGAAACTTAAACCTATCCCTGTTACCCTTATCTGTGCTACACTAGAAACCTTAAAAAACCCTATTTCTGCATATTGTATGCATACAAGGATCCGAGATCGAAACCTGGCCGCGAGTTGACTACTCTAATTCAGAAATATGTTAAGAACGACGAATCCATCCATTTACAGGTAAGATTTCTTCTAGATATTCTACGAAACTTAAAAAAAAACCCTATTTCTGCATATTGTATGCGTACCGGGATCCGAGATTGAAACTCGGCCGTGAGTTGACTACTCTAAGTCGAAACTTGGTAAGAACGACAAATTCATCCATTTACGGGTAAGATTCCTTGAGATATTCTACGAAACCTTAAAAAACCCTATTTACGCATATTGTATGCGTACTAGGATCCGAGATCGAAACTGGCCGCGAGTTGACTACTCTAAGTCGAAACTTGGTAAGAATGACGAATCCATCCATTTACGGGTAAGATTCCTTGAGATATTCTCGAAACCTTAAACAAACCCTATTTATGCATTTATGTATGCATACCAGAGCTCCGAGATCGAAACACGGCCGTGAGTTGACTACTCTAAGTCAGAAACTTGGTAAGAACGACAAATTCATCCATTTACGGGTAAGATTCCTTGAGATATTTTACGAAACCTTAAAAAACCCTATTTACGCATATTGTATGCGTACAAGGATCCGAGATCGAAACACGGCCGTGAGTTGACTACTCTAAGTCGAAACTTGGTAAGAACGACGAATTCATCCATTTACTGGGTAAGATTCCTTCGAGATATTCTACGAAACCTTAAAAAACCCAATTTCTGCATATTGTATGCGTACTAGGATCCGAGATTAAAACCTGGTCGCGAGTTGACTACTCTAATTCAGAAATTTGGTAAGAACGACGATCCATCCATTTACAGGTAAGATTTCTTCTATATATTCTACGAAACCTTAAACAAACTCTATTTCTGCATAAATTTATGCATACCAAGCTCTTAAATCGAAACATGGCAGCGACTTGACTACTCTAAGTCAGAAACTTGGTAAGAACGAAGAAACCATCCATTTACGGGGTAAGATTCCTTGAAATATTCTACGAAACCTTAAACAAACCTTATTTCTTTATATTGTGTGCATACCGGGCTCCAGATCGAAACCTGGCCGCGAGTTGACTACTCTAAGTCAAAAACTGGGTAAAAATGACGAATCCATCCATTTACAAGTAAGATTCCTTCGGTATATTCTACGAAACCTTAAACAAAGTATTTCGCATATTCTATGTATACAATGCTCCGAGATCGAAACACTGCCGCGAGTTGACTACTCTAAGTCGAAACTTGGTAAGAACAGCGAATCCATCCATTTCTGAGCAAGATTCCTTCGAGATATTCTACGAAACCTTAAACAAACCTTATTTATGCATATTCTATGCATACCATGCTCGAGATCGAATCCGGCCGCGAGTTGACTACTCTAAAGTCGAAACTTGGTAAGAACGACGAATCAATCCATTTGGTAAGAAATATATCGAGAATTGGATAAGAAATATATCGAAATTGAACATCCCAGTTCGAAGATTACCGAGTTAAAATGACCATATTACCCTTACTAGAAATAAAGGTATTAAATATTACGGAGATTGTGAAAATTACAAAACTATCCTTATTTAAAATAAGTAAAGTAAATATTTCAGATAGTGAAAATGATCATATTACCCTTCATGGAAATTTGTGCAATAAATATTATGGAGATTGTGAAAGTGACCCGACTACCCTTATCGAAAAAAAGTAAAGTAAATACCACTGCTTGTGAAAATGACCATATTACCCTTCTTGGAAATTAATGCAATAAATATTATGAAGACTATGAAAATGACCAGACCACGCTTATCGGAAAATAAGTAAACTAAATATTATAAATTGTTAAAATCACCATATTACCCTTACTAGAAATAAAGGTAATAAATATTATGGAGATCGTGAAAATTACCGAGTACCCTTATCTCGAAGTGAGTAAAGTAAATATTACAAATAGTGAAAAATGTATGTTATTATTTACGGAGAAGGTGTGTATGTGATTGTTTACGAGAGAAGGCCCGTCTTTGTTTTGGCTCGTCACTGAGCATTATTTTTGAGCATTACATTTTGTTTAACAACTCTTATGAAGGGTTGTCATAAAGTTAGTGTATTAAAGAACCACAAACTTGACAGAACATGTAATAGTGTAGGTATGGTTAGTGGTGTAGACTTCCATACAGGAGGTTGAGGATCAAATCCCCTCATCCTCATTTCTTCTAATGTTCTATATTTTTACTTCAACAACACTTATAAGTGTTGTTATACATTTTTATTAAAAAAAGAAGAAAAAAAAAGCCAAAACTTGTGAACGGTAAGGATGGTTGATGAGCTAGACGTCCATGCAGTAGATTCATGTTCGAATCTCCCCTATAACCTCATTTTTTCCAACATTATATATTTTTACTTAAACAACACTTATAAGTGTTGTTGTAGGTTTCTATTTAAAAAAAAAAAAAAAAAACCGAAACTTGTGAACTGAAAGGGTGGTTGATGAGCTAGACTTCCATGCAGTAGGGTCATGTTCGAATCTCCCCTCTAACATTTTTTTCATTATCATATTTTTGTGTTCTTCAACAACACTTGTTAGAATTGTGATAGGCTAAGTCACTACATATATGGAGCAGTAGTTGTTATACCTAAATGTCGTCACAATCTGTTTTGCTTAAGGAGTTGTCGTTTGTTTTCTTTGCGCAACCCCTTGTTTCCTAAGGGTTGGCGGTGATGATATACTGACAACTCTTCCTTTGAAACCAGTTGTAAAACATATGACTTTCTACGATGTTTAGAAAAGTGTTGTAAATCTCCGAGTTGTAGATGTATATTTTCCGTAGTGTATAACAGAAGGTCGTCGAAGTTACTCTTCCCGTTTGAAAGAAGGGAAGGCGGATACCTACTCAAGGGCACACGGCATTAAGGGCGGTGACGCAATGAATCCTTAGGGATCACCGGGCTGGTAAGCAAGAGGCACCCCTTGATCGAAACCCATGTGACGAGCAAAAGACGGTCAATATTGTGGCGACTATCTGGAAAAGACCCCATGAAGAAATACGGCATATAACCGGGACGTGCGGCTTTGAATAAACAAGTTTTCACCAACGCTCAAATCTCCATCAGAAGACAAAGACATGAGCGGAGCAGAAGCAAAGGTGTCAATTTGAGTCACCGACCTATGGACCGGCTCCCATGGGCGAAAACTGATTTAATACGACTTATCAAGAAGACTAACCAAGCTCACGCCAACTCTTGGACGCCTGTTCACCCATCGAAGAATTCGAGAGCCGCCCAAACTCACGGGAATTGAAGGCATCGGTTTCGGAGCATACTTCTCAAAGTTCTCCCATACCAGACTTGCAGAAAAGCAACGTGCACATATGAATTCACTTTCATGAAACCATTCTAAACTCGCATGTTCGCAACTAGGTGATCCAGATGCACATACGTGGAACCGAGGAATAACTTGCCAATGGGAAGAACTTCACCTTTTGCCAACTTCACGACAATCACTAGCAATTTGTGGTCTTATCTCCTTCTTACCGGAACTGTCGTCAAAATTTCTCTAGACAACTGAGAGAGCCAAAAATGCCGCAACGTGAAGATCATCGCTTCTGTTTTGGTTCCGGCTCGTCCGGGAAACCATTGAGATATCCACCAGCTGTAAAGGCACCTTTCATCCTCTTTCGGACGGAGAATCCTTAGACTTAAATGGGATTCTTTCGAGCGAAATCTTCCAACTTAGCGGCAAGGTCATCTCGCATCTTCCCCTCGCTTTCAGATAATTGGATGTTAAGATTCCCATTCACCGAAAGATTCAGCAAGAGAGCCACACTCTCCAAGGAGAAAGTTATCTCACCCCATCTACATATGATCGTATGGGTGTCCGAACACCATCCGGAGATGAAAGCAACCAAGCCCGGGATATCCTTCCTAATCGGAGATTTATTGAAGCTCGACAAACATCAATAATCCGCACTCGAGTCAAGTTGGTATTTATATGCTCCTTACTCACCATGAAATCAACCCATCTATCAAAAGAATGCAATGGGCTTTGGCACATCCCGAAATCAATGTTGGAAGAGGAATATACCCCTTTATGAAGACGAACCGTATGGTGTTCTTCAGGGCGAACCGAACGTGTCTTCTTTTCATCTTCACCACCGGTTAACAAAATTGGCACGAAACACGGGTGATTTTTCCGAGCGAGAGGCAAGTTTTTGGCGAAGAATTCATCATCCGTGTTCGGTTTGGAACTATGGACATCCTTGATGAGGCGGAATTTCATTCAGGTAACACCTTGTCGGATTTCTTCATAACAACTTAGTAATAAGATATCTGCACACGGAGAAAAAACAAAATTATTTCCCTGACATATAACCGCGCCCAACAAAGGAAAACCTGGAATACAAAAAAAAAAAGGGGGAAGAGGGCGTATTCTTTGCTGGCTCGAAACTGCACATGCAGTATTTTCTTCAGGGTTCAAAATTACATACGCAGTATTTTATACGGGCTCAAGTGCGTCTGCAGTATCATTCTTCAGGTTCAAAATTATATATGAAGCAAAATGTTTACTGATGAAGAAGAAGGAAAAGATGAGTTTAACAAAAAAAAAAAAAAAAGGCATCAGGGGAACTAAGCAGCTAACAGAAATAACAAAAGGGAGGAACTAGCCCTCGAAGGATGGAGCACAAGTCCCCTCGGGCAAAGCTATCTCCAAGCACTTCCCCCAGCAATCCTTCGGGCAACAAAGGTTCCATTCAACGGTTTTAGCATCAGCAACCTCAACATCCCATCCTGAAAGCGACCCACAGCGAAGCCAGCAGCAGTGTCCTCCCCGACGACCATTCCAGCATACGCCACCATGACCCCTCCGGTATTACCAACAACACCTTTGGCATCAACTTCAAAGGCTATTTCGTTTCCATCATATGCTCCTTCAAAGGTTTTCTCATTGACATTTTGAAGAAAGTTTTTCGATTCATCCGCATCAAAATCAAGAATCATGGCGCTCTCCTCCACGCTCACTGAACCCAAGAGAGTCCGAGCATGTACACGTTCTTCGTGGGGGTAGATGGAAGGGAGGTCCTTAATAATTTCACTAGCTTCATGGAGCAAGGACTCAATCCCAACCAATGCCTCCTCAAGAGAAGAAGATCGATCTCCGCCAATTCTGAAGTCCTTTTCCGAAAAGTTAAAGGCACGGCCATCCCTGAAAGGTCCCATCATACACTGCAAAGAATGGGGAAAATGATCAAGTTCCATCCTATCTATACACATATAAAAAGAGGATAACATGAACAGAGAAGAAGAAGAAAACATACCGATATGATTTTCTTAGCCCGAATAACCCTAGTCGGGATGCTTTCGCAAGAGTCAGATCTCGCGCCTTCACTTGGAGAATCTCGCTGTTTAGAGGATGATTCGTCTCTAATGAAAGAAAACAGAAACCAACAAGAAGAACCCTTCTCAAACAAGGGAGATGATGCAGTTGCGTTGGGTATGAATACGGAACCTTAAAAAGGAAAGGAAGCAATGAGGGACATAACGCTTCCAGATTTTTTGGCATGGATGATGCCCTGATTGAAGCCGCGCATGAAGGAAGGCAAAATAAGGAAACTTTGCTATCTGTAGAAACACCTAGTCCCTCCTTGTTCACACCGATCCTATCAAGTCACGCCAGCTAGCACGCTCAGCTTCCCCACCTTGCGCCGGTCCCACCAGCTAGCGCGCTCAGTTTCCAAACTCACGTCAACTTCCCAATGGCCGCCCAAGTCCCGCCAGCAAGCACGCACAGCTTCCCTACCTTGCGCCGGTCTCACCAGCTAGCACGCTCAGCTTCCCCACCTTGCGCCGGTCCCACCATTTAGCGCGCTCAGTTTCCCAACTCGCGTCAACTTCTCAACGCCGCCCAGCTTCCTGTCTCTCACGACGCTAACTTCCCAATTGTGCCAGCCTCCCGATTTGCGCAAAACTGCCAGAGGCAAGGATTCCAAATCCTATTTATAAAAAGGTCAGACGAGCCTCCTCAATTCTCTTTACGATTTGCTGCTGATAGTTTGTCACCATCTTATGCTTACCTCGCAACAAAGCTCCTGTTAGAGCTAAGCGGGGACTTAATGTTGATGGTGGTTTTTAAACAAAGGGTAAAATCGTAAAACCCCAAATAACCTAATGTCACCAGTGACATATTTATTAGAACATTTAATGCGTGTGGTCAGTAATTAATAGGGGGTATTTTTTTCAAATTAGGGTTACAACGAACAAAACCCTAATTCACCTCCGTGCCAATGGCAAATCATGCCAGCCACACCTAGCCCGAGCTAGCCGCATCTCTATGCCAATGGCAAATCATGCCATCCATACCAAACGCGCCGAAGCATGCCAACCATGCTAGCCGCACCTCCGTGCCAATGGCAAATCATGCCATCCACACCTAGCCCGAGCTATACGCATCTCTATACAAATGGCAAACCATGCCAGCCATACCAAACGCGCTGAAGCATGCCAACCATGCTAGCGCACCTCCGTGCCAATGGAAAATCATGCCAGCCATACCTAGCCCAAGCTAGCCGCATCTCTATGCCAATGGAAAATCATGCCAGCCATACCAAACGCGCCGAAGCATGCCAACCATGCTAGCCGCACCTCCGTGCAAATGGCAAATCATGCCAGCCACACCTAGCCCAAGCTAGCCGCATCTCTATGCCAATGGCAAATCATGCCAGCCATACCAAACGCACCGAAGCATGCCAACCATGCTAGTCGCACCTCCGTGCCAATGGAAAATCATGCCAACCACACTTAACCCGAGCTAGCCGCGCCTAGCCAAACACACTCTGCCTTGGCCCTAGCTACACTGGTCACGCCACTCCAAGCCAAACACCCTTACCTTGGCCCTAGTCATGCAACGCCAAGCCAAACACCCTTACCTTGGCCCTAGCCGCGCCATGCCAAAGTAGCGCCCGCACCTAAGCTTGCAAACCATGCAACCTAGGCCAAATTGCCACGCGTGCCATTGGCACATGCCAACATGCGTCACTGGTAGCTTTTCCTACCAAAGCCACGGCCCTAACGGCCACGCATGCCATTGGCACATGCCAACACGCCACATGGTAGCTTTTCCTACCAAGGCCACGGCCCTAACGGCCACGCATGCCATTGGCACATGCCAACATGCGTCACTGGTAGCTTTTCCTACCAAAGCCACGACCCTAACGGCCACGCATGCCATTGGCACATGCCAACACGCTCGCTGGTAGCTTTTCCTACCAAGGCCACGGCCCTAACGGCCACGCATGCCATTGGCAAATGCCAACACGCTCGCTGGTAGATTTTCCTTCCAAGGCCACGGCCCTAACGGACACGCATGCCATTGGCACATGCCAACACGCCCACTGGTTGGTAGCTTTTCCTACCAAGGCCACGCGCCTAATGACCACGCATGCCATTGGCACATGCCAACACGTCGCCGGTAGCTTTTCCTACCAAGGCCACGGCCCTAATGGCCACGCATGCCATTGGCACATGCCAACACGCTCGCCGGGTAGCTTTTCCTACCAAGGCCACGGCCCTAACGGCCACGCATGCCATTGGCACATGCCAACACGCTCCGGTAGCTTTTCCTACCAAGGGCACGGCCCCAATGACCACGCATGCCATTGGCACATGCCAACACGCTCGTTGGTAGCCTTTCCTACCAAGGCCACGGCTCTAAACGGCCACGCATGCTATTGGCACATGCCAACACGCCATTTGGTAGCCTTCATCACCTAGTCCGTGCCCCTAATGCACGCGGTAGCCTAACTTGCAAGCCGTGAAACTTAGGCCAACTTGGCGTGACGCGCTATTGGCACATGCCAAAACCCACGCTGGTAGCCTAACTCGTAAAACCATGCAACCTACCACCAAGGCATTCCGCACATGCCACACACGCCACTCATGACTCTCGGCATTGCCACTTACACTCAAAGTACAACCTACCACTAAGGCATTCCGCACATGCCACGCACGCCACTAGCAGCTCTGGCATTGCCACTTGCGCTTCAGTACAACCGCAACAAGGGCATTCCGCACATGCCAATGGCACATGCCACACGCGCCACTAGCGGCGCCACTTGCACTCAAGGTGCAACCAACACTCGAGATATCAACACAAAGCGGGGACGCTTTTCGGTTTTGTTTTTGCGGTCCTGACTTGCGGCGTACACTACGCTCACATTAAGAAAGCGTGAAAAGGAATAAAGCGGTCAAATAAATGAGGAAATAATGGTGAAAACGTTTTCACCCATAAACACCTTGCGGTTACCACTCTCCTCCCATTATTTCACCCTTTACTCTCTTCCTTCATGAGGCCGAGTGCGTTTCAATCTCGACTTGTATAAATAGGTCTTACCTATTTTCACCGGACAACAAGTCTCGGTCGGAGAAAAATACTACACTCTCGAAAAGGCAACTTTGCAAGCTCTCCAAAAAGCTTTCATCTCTTGCAAGCTTCCGAAGCTTTCACTTCGATACAAATCGAGACACTACTCTCTCTGCACTATTCCGGTCTCAACACCTTTCTTTGCTTCCCTCCCCAAATCAACCCTTCTCCTCCACTTTGTGGCCGAAGCAAGTCTGGAACGGCCATTTCTTGGTTTAGGCCGGACTTGTACAGTTTGATCTCTCGAATCTATAAAGTGCTCACGTGCAACACATTTTTTAGGGTTTGAACCAGTTTCTCACTCACCTACCGAATTTACCGAAATCGGCAGAAACGATTTTTACCCATAAACAGCTACGACACTGCTTTAACAGAGAATCCAGGCTCTCTAGAGTTAATGCTGGTTTCGAAATGAGAGTTTTGGATACTTAGGTATACTTTAAATTTAGTTAATGTTGCTTGAATTGGCAAAATCTTTCGAAAAAATGAAAAATTCATAAACTGATTTCGACCATGGAAATAGAGTTCGGCTAAGACATCTGAAGAACAGGTAGCCGAACTCATCTGCAAGTGTAGTTCGGCTAATGGTTCTGAAAACACAGGTATCCGAACTCAGCTTTAATGGAGTTTTTGCCTTTAGAAAAAAAATCGGCTAGGAAAAAAAAATTGCGACGTAACCGAACCACATGTTAGGCTGGAAAAAAAATCGACGAAACCCAATATATAGGTTTTCAGAGAAAAGTTCGGTTAGGAGAAAAAAATTGCTACGTAACCGAACTAAAAGTTCGTCTGGGAGAAAAAGGAAAAAAAGTTGCGACGTAATCGAACTAAAAGTTCGGCTGGGATTTTTTTTTTTGCGAGGTAACTGAACTTTTCTCTGAAAGAAAAACCTCCATTAAAGTTGAGTTCGGCAAGTTCGACATAGTTTTTCAGATAATTCCTAACCGAACTTCTCTCTGCAACTTCCATTTTCAACTCATTTTGATGATTACTTCTCATTTTTTCAACCACAAACGAATGACAATTAATGGGTTTGTTATAATTTTGATTTTGATTTTGTTAATGATTTAAATTAAGTTATATATAGAGGTGGCTGTGGTGGTGGTTCGAGATGGTCGGTGGCGGTGGTGATCGGTGGTGGTGAGCGGCAGTGGTGATGGGAGGAGGTGGTTATATATATAGGTGGTGGTGATGGAGGAGGAGGTTAAATATATATAGGTTAAGGGTAGGTTAGTCATTTCCACACTTTAGGACACCTTTATAATTATATAGTAGATATTTTATCACTTAGTAGTCCCACCATTTTTGAGTAGTGCCTAAGAAATCATTCAAAAGAAAAAAATAGAACTGGGTCAGGAAGTGGGCTAAATTGTGAATACGTGTTCAGGCCAATTTGTTTTGAGTCGTATGAATGTCCTGATCAAGCATATGCATATTACAGATTTGCTTGATTTTCTTTTCTGATTTTAGTTGTTTTTCTTTGTCCTTGGGACAATTTTGATTGTAATTATGCCACTTGCATTGTACGAACCAAAGAGGGTTAGCTAATACTATGTGCAGGAACCATTTTAAAGCTCTTTTATGGCCTTCTTGTTGAGAAGACCAAGCAAAGGAGGTGAGAATGCCTGATCCTGATCTTCCTCCGTACCGTCAAACATTGTGTCGTGTAATTTGGACAAGTGACGATAGATATGCATCTTCAAATCAGTTTTAGACTAGACTGGATTGAATGTTACCGATCCAACCCGCGGTTTATTGGGTTTGCAAACTAAAGCGATAAACGCATATCAACCGTTTGATCATATGCTACACATAATCCAAGGGTGATAATTTAGCCCTAAACTAAAGGGTAGAATTCTCTCAGAATCGCAGCCATATAAGAAGAAGAGTTTCTTACCAAACCCTAACCTGCAGCAGCCACCAACAAATCTCTGATATAAATCTAAGTTGATCATCAAGATCCATCGTTGGAAACAAAAACATCACAACAAATTCATGGCCAATTCTTCAGATGCATCAACATCTTATCAGCATAATGATATTTCCTCTCAAAAATTGAAGAAGTTCTGACCAATTTTTCTAATTTTAGGCCCCTCTGGAATTGTCAGCTTTAGTGTGATCTACACATGAAGATCTCTTCTAACGCTAAATGGGTAGAGAATATGTCTCATCCGAATTTAGACTTTCTGTCTACTACATTTGGTTCTAGAAGTTTATCTTCATTCACAGCAGATAACAACGCGCAAATGAAATTTTTTCAGATTAATACCCATCTTGCTAGGCTTCTTGTTATTACAGATCCTTTCAGTTTGTAACTTTGTGTGTGAAGATTTTTGAGTAATTTGTAATTTAAACTCTAATTCAAGTTCTCTACTAATGTTGTTTTCTGTAATCTGCAATGAAGTTGTTACATTTCAGAATTGTCAATTAGAGATTTTCTTTCAGATTTTATGAATAGTAACCATCATCGGAAATACACTTCTAGGACTGCAACAACACAGCTTACCATTTGTGTACTAATAGAAGTGATTGATGTGACCACCTTTGGTTGTTATTCATCTTCTTATGAACGATCCGCATTAACAGAAGCAGCAGCTGTAATGGCATCAAATCTTGTTCCATACGAAACAGCTTTATGATAGATATCCAGGGCACTTGTACATAGCACTTTGCAATGTTCATCCACCATAAGTTGTAGTTTCTACGTTTTACTCTAATAATTTGATAAAGATAGGCTGAAAATTTTATATGAACAACACCCAAAATTGTTTAAATGTTAATGAGACACATATCTCTGAAGAAAGGATATCTGGAAGTGGATTCGCGCTCTATCATCTACACGAGCAACATCATCATCGTCTTTGGCTGATTTATCTATGTCAGCCTTTTTGTTTACAATGCTGATCAAGGAGGGTCTATGTAGATTCATCAGTAAGTTGGAGGTCAGTGCAGGTTCAAAGTGAGTCACAACGGAACAAGAACACGAACAAGATATGCCAACAGGTCGGATATTGCAATTGGGAACACCTTGTTAAATACAGAAGAAGAATTACTTCCTCCGTTTCAAAATAATAGGAAACCTTGAATATGCCTTAGAATATATCCTATCATAGATAGTGGGAAGGAAACTACAAGGATGCCAGGCAGTGCGCATCCATCATCCATTTATCTTTTGGTATCGAGCAAGTTTATTGTAAGCCAATGAAAGATGATTACAAATGCAAAATCATGTCAGGTTTCAAACACCGATGTGACCCTTTGGAGCCCTCCACGTCCATCAAGTTCAAGATCACAGCCGTCTATCAAATATTCATTCGGTCAGCAAATAAGGTCAGTCAGAAAAGGGCAAATCTCCCGGCTATATAAGAAGAAGAGTTGTCGTCCTAAGAAACCAAACCCTAAACCTAACTTCAGCAGCCACCAACAAATCTATGATATAAATCTAAGTTCATCATGATCCATCAATGGAAAGAAAAAAGACATGACAACAAATTAGCAAAATGATATTTCCTCTCAAAAAATTAAGAATTTTAGATCAATAATTTCCTTTTCTTCTTTTGTACTGTGTTGTCACTTGTCAAATGTCTGCTAGACATGGAGATCTCTTCCTTCTGTTCAGAATTCAGCTCTTGATTAACTGTGACTAGCAAGAACACAGTTGATCTTGCAATTAATGTTATTACAATCCTTTCAGTTTGTAACTTTGTATGTGAAGAATATTGAGTAATTGTAATTTACACTCTAATACATAAAGCTGTTACATTTCAGATTTGTCAAATTACAAATTTTCTGAACATAGATAGCATTGGAATTTTTTTTTTCTCCGAGAAAAGTAAAACCAAATACAAAGCTACTGAAAGATGATTGCAAATGCAAAATCAGAGCTAGGTATCATCAAATGTGAGCCAGTCACAAAAACGCATATCATACGTTAGATCATATACTGAATGTAATCCAACGATAATAATTTAACCCTAAAACTAAAGGCAGATATCTCAGCTATATTATAGGCTATATAAGAAGAAGTGTTGTCCTCCACTTCCATACGGAGAAAGTAAGAAACCAAACCCTAACCCAAAATTCGGCTGCCACCAACAAATCTGTGTAGATCTAAGTTGATCACCATGATCCATCAATGGAAAGAAAAACATCACAACCAATTTATGGCCGATTCTTCAACATCATCATCAACAACAACTTATCAGTTAGCACAATGATATTTCCTCTCAAAATATTAAGACTTTTAGATCAATGTGATCAATTACGCCCATTTCTCTCTCGATTTTCAATTTACAGTCTCTACTAGAATTTATGTGGAAGATCGAAGTGCATTCAATCTTGATTTACAATTTGTTCTTGAAGTTCCATCTTCAATCTTTACAGATAACAACATCAATATAAAGATTTTGCAGTTAACAACCAATCTTGCTAGTCTTCTTATTACAGATCTTTTTAGTTTGTAACTTTGTATGTGAAGATTATTGAGTAACCGTAATTTCTAATTTAAACTCTAATTCAAGTTGTTACTAATGTTGTTTTATATAATGAGATGATTCAGATCTACTATATGTAAAGTTGTCACATTTTAGATTTGTCAAATCAGAGATTTTCTTTTAAATTTATGCATAGAAACTATCATAGGAAATGCATTTCTAAACTATATTCTTAAACTTAGTGTACTAACAAAAATGGATTTTTGTGATCACGTTTCGTTCTTATGAACGATCCATTAACAGAAGCAGCATCTGTAATGGCATCAGCATTTCCTTCACGAGGGAATTCAAATCTGTTTCCACACAAAACAGCATCCTGAAAAATATCCAGGGCACTTTTACATTGCACTTTGCCAACTTCATCCACCATGAGTTGTAGTTTCTTAGCTTCACTCGAATTAGCTGATTCATTTATAGAATAAGTAGTTTCCACCAGAGTAGAAGCTGCAGTCATATGCCATTGTAATCAATCCAAAGTTTACCAATTAAAAAATGAACCAATGGTTTCTCTTGTTGTGTATTGCACAACAGGTAGGAGGTTACGATAAGCAATGTCAATACAATCCAGAGAACAATAATCTGCATCATTAAAACTTTGATCTCATCCTTAGTTTTAGGCCGGGCACCAAAGGTTCTATTTCTATTATTACGCTCTCTCCAAAGGTTCCAAACTGGCGCAAAATGTAGGATACTCCAGACCTTAAAACATTCTCCTCCTTTTCTTACAACTCTGCGTTCGATCATCCACATTTTACCTAGCCTGATTGTAAAATGTGAAAATCAAAATTTCGTGGTGTAACAAGTTACTACTTTCTAAGTCTGCATTTTTCTCTCGTTTGTATGTACGAGAGACAGACATATATAAGAGCTATATATCAGGTAAATTTAAGGCCAGTTTGGCTTTAGTGTGAGACTTATAAATTCTTTTTTTTTTTATTTTTTGATCAGGAACTTATAAATTCTTTCTCAATGCATGTGTCAAACTTAGGGCTTACTACATTTTCCAATGCAGCAACTGGACAAATGTAGAGCTAAGGAAAAATGCAAAGCAATGTCGACTATTTGCTTCATACATTGAAATTAGCTAGCTCTGCATTGTGTTGACCCATCACCAGCGGCACGACTAGATTTTGTAATTATAGCCGATAAGCATGTTACATAAATTAGTGAATTGTCATTCCATTTCAGTTCGGGGTGAAAACTTCATCGACTTTTATTGAGTACAAAGCTTTTTAACTTGGTGATTCACTGATTCCCCTGTCGGGGAATGAATTTACACTAAACAATCAACGAACTCTGAATGAGTAAGTCTAACTCGCACAAGGAGAAGAAGTGATAGTTAATTTTCAGTTTCCGGGCTAGTGAGCGGTCAACCTAGCTTGGCAGCGTTTATGGGTTTCGCTGAACAAATATTGTCAGTGATAATATGCATATCATCTTTCAGATCATATACTAACCATCATCCGACGGTAATAATTAAACCCTAAACTTAAAGGAACGTCTCTGAGCTATATAAGAGGAAGAGTTGTCCTCCCAAAGTAAGAGACCAAACCCTAATTTAAGATTCAGCAGCCACCAAAAAATCTATCATGATTCATCAATGAAAGAAAAACATCACAACAAATTCATGGCAGATTCTTTAACAGCATCAACAACTTATCAGCACAATGATATTTCCTCTCAAAAAATTAAGGTTTTTAGGTCAGTAAGAACAGTAGTCTCCCTCATTGTAGTTTTAATGTGTTATGTTTAATGTCGGGTAGACATTAAGATCTCTTGTAATGTTAAATGTATAGAGAGTATTCATGTTCAGATTTAGATTTTCTATTCTATTGCAATTGGTTCTAGTTCATTCTTACAAGTAATAACAAAAAGATAAAGATTTTGCTGATGAATTCCCGTATTGCTAGACTTGCTGTTGTTACAAGATCCTTTCAGTTTATAAGTTTGTATGTGAAGGTTATTGAGTAATTGTAATTTAAACTATGATTCAAGTTCTTTACTAATGTTGTTTTCTATAATCAGATCTATTAAACATGGAGTTGTTACATTTCAGATTTGTCAATTTAGAGATTTTCTTTCAAATTTTCTGAATAGCAACCATCATTGGAACAACAACACAGCTAAAACGTTTTATGCCAACAGAAAAGATCATGTAGAAGCTGCAACGACATGCCATTTTAATCAATCCGAGTTTCCCGACGAACCAATGGAATAAGAGATGAACCAAGATCCCTTTCTCTAACGTTGTTCCATTAGTGGGAATTCCATATCTCCTTTCACCGAGTGATTGTTATAAAGTATAGTCAACAATGCTCGACTAGAAGTCAGCTTTCCTCCAAGCCACTTTAATTGGCTTTTCCCCTATAACAACTGGGTTAAACTAAATTGTCATTTCTGTTTCAGTTCCGGCTGAAACTTTTCACAGCACCCAGTTGAGTACAAAGCTTTTTAACTTGGTAAATCGTCTGCTAGAGAATGAATTCACGAAACAAGCTTTGCGCTTTGTATGAGAAACGATCACAGTCCATCACGAATAGTAAGAACATTTGTCTTTGTTGCCACAATCCAAGAATGAGACGCCATTATAAAATTGATGAACTCCTCTGGTTTCTTGATTGGAAAATGCTAGAAAACTCACCGATACAAAGATCATTTGACGTATGATTCTTGATCGATAAGAAAAGATATCTGGAAGTGAACCCACGCTCTATTGCATCTGCATGAGCAATGTAGGTGTAAATAATCCACAGGGACAGGTGGAATAATCCTAAGCCATGGCATACCGGAGAAAGTATGCATCTAGAGTACCGGATCACCTCTCCGAATCTGGGCGCAAGAAAAGAGGAGCAGAGACAGCTCAAGAAGTCGACGAAAAAGGGGAAAAGTGGTGATGCGATGGACATCGGTGCCTGGAGCAATAAATGCGCCGACAGAGTTGGTAAAAGGATAAGAAGAGCTCGGTCAAGGAAGACTCGGCCAAGGATCCAAAGGGCGACATCGATCATCCCCACCAAGTGGGCGACATCGAGTGACGAGATAGCAGAAGAAGACATCACTCGGCTTGACGTCCCGACCCGAACAAATAAGAACATCGGCTGAGACATCGACTGATCACCCGAGAGGAACATCGAGGAAGCTACGCCAGGCCTAACATCATAGTACTGGATGTATCATCACTTGTAACTATAAATAGAGACCATGTAGAGAGGTAGAACTCAAGTGAGAAGTGAGGAAAGAGAGCATACTCAAAGCATTGAGAGAGAAACACCCGTCTTGTAACCTTGAATCGAGTAATAAGATCATCCTTTAACCCCCGTGGACGTAGGTAATCATGCCGAACCACGTATATCTCGTGTTCTTCTACTTTCCTTGTTTGTTTTGCTTCTTTGCGTACATGCTTAACTACCTTTGGATGTAGAAGTAGGATTTTCTACATCTACATTCTGGCACCGACTAAGGGGACCGTATAACATCTCCGGATACCTTGAAATCGGACACCAAAAGGGGAAAATCCGAGCTCCTAAGCCACCTTGTGTGCTGGTTGATGCTAAGAGAGAAACCCTTTCGGTCTGTTATCTTTGTTTTCTTAGTAACGTCTTGTTGAGTTGATAAAAGTTAGCTTTGTGTTCTTGCTTGTTATCTTCGTTTTCTTAGCAACATCTTGTCGAGATTGATAAAAGTTAGCTTTGCGTTCTTGCTTGTTATCCTCGATTTCTTAGCAACATCTTGTCGAGTTGGTATAAGTTCGTTTTGTGTTCTAACTGGTAGTCTCCATTTTCCAAGCAAAACAAGTTTTCCGCTTAAGCAAAGTCGTCGAGACCGCTCCGTCACGATAGGCTGTTTGCTTAAGACGCCTCAGAGAGTTATCGGATGACCCATGAGCTCCCTAAATAGCATCTTTTGATGGGTAGAAGCTAGAAGGGGAACACATCTCGCTGACCGTGATCTGTGGCTTCAAACCCCGTTGTAAGAGAGATTCAACAGCTCCTATCGGCATCTGGTGAGGATAGTTGATGCTAAACGAAAGACTCTAATAAGCGCAACGCGTAGGTTACTAGGACTATCTTCTAGGGAGAGATATTGTCGCATCTATCTCCATTTCACACCTGTCTTCATTTTAGCAAGGTAAACGAAGCACGATAACGGTGGAAACGGGGCTAGCTCAGAATCGTTGAGTCTAGTTCTTGGAAACCATGGCCGGCGGGATTATAGTGAACGGTCCGAGTCTCACCGTAATCCTACGCTAAGATCCTCACAGCATCAGTGAAAAACTGTAGGAATCTTGCGGCCATCAGCACGACGATTGTTAAGGGTCGTCGTCGCCGCCTATCACCGCCATGAAAGAAATCTTCCGATCCAACGCACGAATGATTAATGATTTCTGGCGCTAGGAATGTTAGGACAAATAATGATTAATGCATAGGAAAAGTACCGAAAGCGATGTGTCAAGACAGCTTTTCAAAGTTTGTCCTTTGCGACAAAAACAACTTGACTGCTGAGACCGACACGTTAGCGTAAATAGAAGCGTACTATAAAAAACCTTTTTCACTCTGCACTGAACTGCTGTACTCCATCCTTAACCTTTTCGAAAGCAGTTCGAAGTAAGTGTTGTCTACTTTGTTGACGTAGGGACGAACGGATAGGCGAGCCGAGGAACGAGGACGATAGCAAAGGCAAGTACCTCCAGAACGAGCAGGATCCTGAGGAACCGGGTCACGGCGGGATCTAGCGGGCAAGAGGGACTCACGGATTCCCAGCACGGAGACCGTCGACCTAACAACCGGGGCGAGACTCGTGCGTTGATCAAAGGCATGACTACGGCCGACGAGGAGGTCGATCCGGGCCGAGATGACGACTTCCCACCCGGACGTTGAGGATTAACCCGAGCTGAGATGGGGCCGAGGAACGAGGGGCAGCATGGAAGACGGAGAACCGCATCGGATACCGAGGAGGAGGAGGAAGTTCAAACGATACGCGAGGAACGAAGGAGAGAAAGACAACCCTGTGAGCACCAAGGAGATTTAGAACGAGAAGCCGAGAGGCTTAGGCAAGTACACTCTGGAAGGGGGAACCCTAATCGGGACGTCCCCCAGAATCGGTTAACCATCCCACAGCCTTGGTTGTTCCCCAAGAGTGATCGATCACCCAACGGCACCGATCGTCCCCCCGTCACTCTCACTACGAGACCCCCAACCGCACCCCTAACACAACGGACACCAAGTGAATGGTCATTCTAGTCACGAGCACCGACCTGATGTTACTCGCCATACATGCGGCAAGCCAAAGAAGACAGGGAGGACCTAATGAGAGAATTGCAGAGGAGAAACTTGGCGCTAGAATACGAGAATTACCAGCTCCGCAATAGGAGAGCGGGTCGAGAGGATCATCAAGCCGAGGCGCCTCTAGCAACCACACTCCACCAAGGACGCCCCACCCCTTCACCGAGCCGAGGACGAGTACCCACCCTAATCGGCCAAGAGAAGGGTATGGGCCATCCGAGGATTCTTCGGCCGATGAGGAAGCAACCAACGAGAGTACGGACGCGTCCACCAAACAAAAGATCGAACGACTCGAGCGGATGGTTAAGAAACCGACTAGAGAGGCGAGGATGATAAGTTAGCGAAGTAATCAATGAAGCCTTAAGACGCTGTTTACTGTGGAATTGGACCGGACACCATTTCCACCAAAGTGCACGCTTCCAATCTTCCCATCTAGGTTCGATGGAACAGGCGACGCAGGAGAACACATCAAGATGTACGGCATGTCCTTACTACAGTGGAAGAATCACGATGTGGTCATGTGCAAATTCTTCCCTGCTAGTCTGGAGGGAGAAGCGAAGAGTTGGTTCTACACCCTGCCCGATAAATCCGTTGGGAGCTATGCGGTTTTGGTGGAAACCTTTCTCGAGACGTACATGCATAACAGCATAGCTCGGCCCAGAGTCGACAAGTTATTTACCCTGGCACGAAGACTCAGGGAGCCGCTGCGTTCCTTAACGGACAGATGGAGGAAATTATGCACGGATATAGGGAAAGCACCGGTCGACCAACAGATATTCGGCCGAGAACTCGCTAAGAAAGTCGGATCCCATCTGGGTGGCAATGTACACAGAGAAGCCTAAGACACTAAGGGAGATCGGAAGATGCGGGAGCACTATATCGCCTTGGAGGAGATTCGGGAAGGAGCGCAAGATAGGGGAATACAAGAGGCGAGCACCGCAGAAGAGGCTACCCCGCGAGAAGCCACGAAACGATCCGAGAAAAGGCCCGGTGCCCTTGACCAGGGTGAAAACAAGAAAGTTTGGGTCGAGAAGGGAAAGAAGCCTCGCCACGAGCCAAGATCATATACTCCGCTCAATGCACCCTTGGAAGAAGTGTTCAAGGAGGTTGAAAAGAGGAATGACATCCGTTATCCCAAGACTCGGGGAATCCAATTCGACGGGACAAGGAACCACCCGGAGTTCTGCCATTATCATCAGTTCCGCGGCCATTCAACCAATGATTGTAGAGAAGTAAAAGACATCGTCCAGCACCTGATCCGCGATGGGTACCTACGGCATTTTGTCAAAACACCGTCGACACCAGCCCAGCCCGAGGTCCCAAAAGAGACACCAAATAAGAATCAATCGCGGCGCTCAGTTCACTTGCAATACCATATCACACTCGGCAACACAAGGATACGATTTAGGGACCGGTATCACCTCGAGGATACACAAGAGGGACAGATCGGGTAGAGAAATCTTTAGTGTGGCCAAGACCCTCCCTATGGAGCCATGGATGATGCAGCCGATTACTTTTTCGGCGAAAGATGTTCCATTAAACGGGCAAGCACATGGGGATCCCTTAGTAATAACCCTGCTGATTGAGGAATGGGGCGTCCGCAGGATATTAATGGACAATGGTAGTTCAGTCGAAGTTCTGTTCTATGACACTTTCAAGAGGATGGAATTGTCTGATGACGTCCTGATCCCGTCGACTTATCGAATTTACGGCTTCAACGGTACGGTGACAGTGCCAAAGGGAGAAGTCACTCTCAGAGTCTCGGACGGGGAAGGGTTCCTCGACACACTGACCACCTTTTGCGTAGTCGATGTCGCATCACCGTACGAAGCGATCCTGGGACGACCTTGGATCGCAGGAATCAAGGGAGTCGCCTCGGCCTACCATCAAAGATTGCGCTTCCCCTCCTATCGCGGAGTAGTAGAGGTACTAGGCGACCCCCAAGCGGCAAGACAGTGTGTGTAGATAGACATCCAACAGAACGAGGAAAGACGGTCGAGGAAACGCCAAGAAAAGAAGAAGTCTAAGGAAATGGAGGCGGGAGAGGAATTGGAAAAGGTAATGTCACAAGCCATCGCCACCTACGAAGCGGGCGAGACAGAAATCTTGTAGCAATCACAGGAGCCGGCAACCGTCGGCGAGCCAATGCAAAACTTTTCGGCCCTAGAACCAACCCGGCAAGTTAATCTGGGCACCGAGGAGGAGCCGAGGTTAGTGAGAATAGGGTCACGCTTAACAAACGAACAGTCCCAACAGCTGATAACCCTCCTGAAGGAGCACATGGATGTATTAGCTTGGCAAATGCACGACATGGAAGGAATTGACCTAAGTTTGCTCACACCATCTCGCGGATAGACCCCAAGTTCAAACCGATCAAGACAAAAGATGAGAAGAATCGCACCCGAGCTACAACCGGCAGTGGAGGCCGAGTTGAAGAAACTGTACGCGGCAGGAATCATCCGAAAGGCCCAATATCCGCAATGGATATCTAATATAGTAATAGTCCCCAAAAGGAATGGGGGCGTCCGAGTTTGCGTCGACTATAGCGATTTGAACAAGGCATGCCCAAAGGACAGCTTCCCTCTCCCCAAAGATCGACCAGTTAGTGGAATCCATTGTCGGGTATAAGGCAATAACACTCATGGACGGGTACTCGGGATATAACCAAATCCCCCCGGCCCCGAAGATCGTGGAGCATACATCTTTTTCACACCAAGAGGACTCGTGTTGCTACACCAAAATGCCATTCGGCCGAGAAATGCGGGCGCTACATATCGAGGCTGGTGGAGGAAATGTTTGAGGATAAAATACACGACACCATCGAAGTATACGTGGACGACATGCTGGTCAAGAGTAAAGTGGCCGATACTCACATCGACGACCTTAGAGACATCTTCCAGACCATGAGGAAGTACAAGATGAGGGCGAATCCGTCCAAGTGCACCTTCCGGGTCACCTCGAGCAAGTTTCTAGGATACATAATCACCAACAAAGGATCGAGGCAGATCCGAGATAAAATCAAAGCCGAAATGTAAATGCCATCACCCGTAATGCTTAAGGACGTGCAGCGGTTGAACGGGAACTTGGCGGCCTTAGGACGATTTATTTCTCGATCGTCTGACAAGTGCAAGGATTTCTTCGGGACGTTAAGGAAGGGAGAGAAGTTTAAATGGACCGAGGAGTGTGAGGAAGCATTCCAGAAAATCAAGCAACATATGGCGAGCCTCCAGGTGTTGCAAAGACTGAGCCCGAAGACATACTAACACTCGTATCTCGGGGCAACCAGTCATGCTATCGCGCCGTGTTGGTCAAGAACGAGGGAGCAGAGGAAAAGCCAGAGTATATTTCATAAGCAAGACCATGAACCCTGGGCGGAAAATAACTACACCAGATCGAGCAACTCATACTAGCGTTAGTGTTTGCAACACTGTGAAGCTCGGACGTATTTCCAAACTCACAAGATTCGAGTGCTTACCAAGTCCTCCATAGAGTCAAGATTTTGACAATGCAGCTAGGTCGGGGCGGATCTCCAAATGGAGCGCACAAATAAAGCAGTTCGATATCTTTTATGAAATGAGGACGGCGGTGAAAGCGCAGGCAGTGGCCGACTTTTTGGCAGACTTCCCCCTCAGTGACGAGGACGAAGTAGAAGACATCCCCGGAATGGAGGAAGATCGAGAAGACTCACCCGATTTACTCGAGACCTGCAGCCCCGACACGATGGGAGGTCTTCGTCGACGGGTCATCCAATAAAGACGGATCGGGTTTAGGACCGGGTCTTCACGACACCAAAGGGAAAGAAAATGGTCCACTCCTTTAGGCTTGAGTTTAAAGCAACCAACAATGTCACTGAGTACGAAGCGAATACATGCCCTACGCTTGATTGTGGAGATGGGCATCCAGGAGGTACGACTGACAAGCGACTCCCAGCTAGTTGTGCGGCAAATCAACGGGCAATATGCCATACATGACCCTTTGTTGCAAAAATACTGGGATCTCGCCCAATTCTACATCGAGCAAATACCAAGCATTAAATTCCGACACATCTGCAGAAAAGACAATCGGCATTCAGATGCCCTGGCATATATCGCTTCCATGTTGACAGACTCAAGCATTGAGGGTATTAGAATCATGAGGATCCTAATGCCTTAAGTACCCGAGAACGTGGATATCGGCGCACAAGTCGCGGAAGCCACTACCGATCAATACCGGGCCGATGATTGGAGGAAGCCGATCCATGAATACCTCGAAACGGGAAGGTTGCCCAAGGGGAGGCCTGAGATCAACAAGATCAAGAGCAAAGCCGCCGCGTACGAACTTCGGGATGGCACCCTATACCGAAAATCATACCTAGGACCATTGCTAAAGTGCCTGAGTAAGGAGGAAGGGCAGATGATCCTTAACGAATTACACTATGGGGCTGCGGGAAACCACAGCTCGGGCCGCAGCCTAGCGGCACGAGCTAAAACCATGGGATACTTTTGGCCATACATGAACGAGGACGCGAAGCATATGGCCACCGTTTGCATTTGAGTGCCGAAATTTGGGAAGAAGATACATGCGCCATTGTAACATTAAACTCCGTCATCAGTCCCTGGCCCTTCGCTAAATGGGGAATCGACATCGTAGGACCACTACACGTCGGATCAGGACAAAGGAAGTATTTAATTGTAGCTACCGACTATTTCACCAAGTGGGTTGAGGCCGCTCCGCTAAGGCACATACGGGATAAGGATGTTTTTCGGTTCATCTGGGAACACATCATATGCCGCTTTGGGATTCTGGCAGCAATTGTCTCTGACAACGGGAAACAATTGCAAGGCAAAAACATCGACCTGCTATTCAACACTTACAACATCCGAAAGAGCAAGTCCACGCCCCTATACCCCCAAAGCAATGGGCAGGCTGAGATCACAAACAAGACCATCGCCGATAACATGAAGAAGAAACTTGACGGGGAATATGGGGAATGGTGTGAAGAGCTCTACAACGTCTTGTGGGCATATAGGACAACTCGCAGGGAGGCAACTGGACTGTCACCCTTCATGTTAACATACGGGACCGAAGCCATCCTGCCTACGGAGGCGATGATACCTACCATGAGGACCGAAGCGTGGAGGCGAAACATCTCGGCGGACCTTATCTTGGCTAAACTCGACGATCTAGAAGAAACGAGAGAGATGGCCCTGCAAAAAATGGAAAATTACCAACGAAGGATCCAACGAGAATACAACAAACGGGTCCGTCTAAGAGAATTCCAACCGGGGCAGCTGGTACTAAAACACCTACCTAGCTATGAGCGTGACAAGAAGGGCGGTAAACTTGCACCACGGTGGGGAGGACCCTACACCATAGTTGAGAAGGTCGGAGAAGGGGCATACAAGATACTGAAGCCGGACGGAACACCCGAGCCACGACCATGGAACGCGACACGACTAAAGCTCTACCATCCATGAAATCGGGTAAGATATCTTGTCATCTATTTCCGTGAAAGGCCGCGTGGGGTTGGAAATATGACAAGTGCGCCCGAATGGTCGTTTCGAACCGGGGCGATGGCATTGTGCAAGTGCCGGGCGACTTACACTAACACGGACTATTCGAACTCGGGGGCGATGGCAAGTGTGCAAGTGCCGGGTAGTCCGGGGGCCCCGGCGGTTAGAAACCAGTGGCCGATTGTCGAGGCATGAGTACTCGACAGTCGAGCAATCAACATTGCTCTCCTCGCAAGTGGCCGAAATCACTTGCCCAAGAAGATTAATCGATAACTTCTTGGGGTGTCGATCCCATAGAAACTAGGCAAGACCCACTTCCCTTCCACTAGATCTCGAAAGACGGTGATGAGATGCCTCAATCGGGGACATGGCATCGGGCCCGATGACCCTCCTTGTTGAGTGTGTTCGATGTAAAACGGCATTTATGACTAACCTATCTATTCGTACAGGGCATACATAACAAGGCTACGACAAAGAAACCACACACAAAAAGCAACTCAGCATAAATAAGGATAATAACGTCAGCAGTATAATAGTGTCAGTAGCAAGAAGAGCGAACAAACTGGCAACGCAGCACCCCAATTAAAGTTTATGAGAAAATAAAGGTGTTCAAACGAATTACAACCCAGAGAAGAAGGGCAAGATAGCGACGCAGTCACCGCAAAAAACATGATCACTCTTTGGAGGGAGTAGAACCCCGAGCTGTCTTCTTGGCGGCAAAGATCGGCTCGCTTCTTATCCAAAGACCGCCTTCACACCGGCTTTGACCTTCGAGACGAGCTCATCACTGAACTTCGCCTTCTCGGCAGCAAGATCCCACGCTAACTGCTCCGATGCCGCTTCAGCAGTGGCCACTCGATCGAGCAAATGAGCCTCCCTCCCCTTTAAACGGACGATCTCTTCTTCCAACGAGGCCGCCTTCTTCTGCTCGGCTGCCAAGACAACAAGAACGGTCAGTCACACAACAACAGCAGTGAAACAACAACACGGAAAGCACTACACAAGGCATACCACCTTCCAACAAAGGGGCAATTACTCTAATGGACTCCTCGGACTCGACAGACAAGGCTACACTCGAGAGAAGATATCTTGAAGAAAGTTCTAGATATCGCTGTTCATTAAACTCATTAGTGGGGCAATACTTCTTGTGATCACTCCATTCCTCCTCTCGTCGAGAGTGGGCAGCCCGCAAACCCGACAACCGAGCACGAACCCAATCCAACTCCTCAGCAACCTTTACGGACTCCTTAAGCCTCCCAAGGGACTCTCGGCCACACTTCTCGGCCGCGTCCCTCTCCCCCAAGATCCGGAGGCGATCTGCATGCAAATCTCGAACCTGAAGTCTTAGCCGACCACATTGATCCTCTAAGTTGTCGGCCGATAATGTTTTCTCGGCCGCTATACCTTGGAAATGAGCTAGGTCCGCCCTCAGATTATCAATTTCCTCGGGAACATACTCAAACGTCTCGTACCGATAAAGTTTGGATTGAAGATCTTCAATATCGGTTTCTAGACGATCAATCTTAGCTTCCTTATTAACTATTCTCTGTTGTAAGTTCGAAACGTGATCTCGTTCTATGTTCGCTTCCCTCTTCAACAGACGATACCTTGTGGCAGCGTCGGCCTCCGCAATAGAGGATTCGGCTAAGCAGGGAGTACTAAACTTAGGATATTGGCACTGCAAGATCAATCATAACTAGTTGCGAGTAAAACGAATACCTTGGGTTTTGGCCAACTCCTTCTCCAACCCACGAGACCGTTCGCGCTCCTGCTGCAACAAGATACGAAGATCCTCCCTCTCGACGGCCTCCCGGCGTTGGATGGCAGCGTTCAACAGCGAGCGGTTGACATCCTAAGAACAACACCAACATAGTCAGCCCTAAACAAAAACAGGAACGCAACACCCGAAACGTTTAACTCACCAGGAGATCAAAGGTACTTTTCAAACCGGCTTCATACAACGAGACGGCATTGACCTTCTCTTCATCGGACAGAGAGGAAAAATCGGGGGAGATAAGTGCCCCAAGCGAGTTGCACATAGGGCCCGAGATGGTGAAGGAGGTACTGCTACTGGAATTAGGAACCACGGTAGGGAAAGTCTTCAGCGGTTGACCCCCGACAGCAACATTCTCCACGTCACGGTCGATCAACCGTTCCCACCACCACCCGACTTCTCCGTCTGACCCGACTCCCCCTCATTACCAAGGACATCATCCTCATCATCAAAAAGACATTCTTCATCATCACCTTCAGACACAACATACACAGTGCCATCGGCGAGAACAATCCCTTCACCAGCCACTTCCCGGGGCACATTCTTCTCCGGGGCAGACACATCCTCCTTAGGTTCTTTACCCCTTCCCTTGGGCTTCCCACCTACAAAGGCAGACGAATCGTCAGACGACTTCTGAGGCGACCTCCCCAGGAAATGTGACAAAGGTAGTCGATCATCGGGATCCTCACCGTCCTTCGCCGAAGAACCAGCAGCCTTGTCAACCCTCAACTTCGTGCATGAGCCGACGCCGATCCACGCAAGGCAACAAATAGGGGCACGTACATGTACGTTAAATAAAAAATAATAAGTATATTTGTTACCTTCCCTGTATCCTCCTCGGCTCCGGCAATCCTATCTCTCTTCCGATGAACGAAAGCCTCAGAAGGAATACCCTGGGACTTAGTCTGAAAAACACCAAAACAAAACATCACCCCACAAGTCGCCCGAGCCGATCAATCAAGCTAGAGAGACAGAAAAATGCACTGACCCGATCAACATTGACTACCCAGAAAGGATAAAATTCGGCCGGAGGAGGGAGTTTGCCACTCAAAAGAGGGCCGAAAATAGCCAACGGAACCCGGTCCCAAGCCGTGTCATTAGTATGACGGGCGTGCTGGTTGGAACTCTTTCCTCGGGGTCTTCATCCAAAAGAAGTCTCCCGACTCCTTCGGGAAGAGTTTTATGACGGTGAGGGGCTGGCGAGCAAACCCGGCGAGATCGCCATTAGTAGTGGTTCCGCTCCGATAATTATCACGAAGTGGCGGGAGTATAGTCACTCGCCTGGGAAGGATTATAGGTAGACCAAGTAGTAGGAGCGCACTCGCCTCGACTACGCTTCTCCCACTCGGACAGGATACGGAAAGTGTTACCATTCCATTGAGCCAAGGCACGACACGGACGGATCTTAGAAAGGGCCTCAGACAGAACGGCGACTAGGATCATATAGAGGGAAACGCAGCCCGAGCTCTAGCTGGCCCCTGGTGACAATGGTCGCCTCGGCTGAATGAGGAAATCTCAAAACATCCTCCTTCTTCAGAACACCCCGTTGGCCTGACAAGAGCCTGACATCGTATCCATGAAGACCGAATTCATCTTTCAGTTGTTGAACGTATTGCTCGTCCGTTAAGTCCTTAGCAGTCCTCTTGTCAGGCCTACAAGAAAACGAAGATGGGTTATCAGGAAAGATAGAATCTAGAGCGCGATAATCATACTTGGAAGGACTCTCTACGACGAACAGGGAATCAAGCGGTACGCCGTCTTCATCGGAAAAAAACATAACTCACACACCTTCTTTCTGTCATTTGAGGAGTTGAAGATGCCATAAAAACTAATGGGAAAAACGGCAGGAGAAGCGAAACACAACCGGAACCGGAGGTTGCAGCGGCAACGGAGACGGAGAAGACGACGGATAACGGAGAAGAGAGGGAAGAGATCTGTCGAGGAAATAGCCAACAGCAACGAAAAGGATGATGGAGAAGGAATGAAGTTGCGGAGAGGATGGAGAAGGAATGAAGTTGCAGAGAGGATAGAGAAAGAGTGAAGTTGCAGAGAAGGAAATAAGAGGGAAACAAGGTTTAGACGTCGGACTTATAAACCCCTCCTGTGATGACCGGCAGAGAAGGTGAACCGGTTGCAGTAACTGAAGCGAGTGGGGAACAGCATGCGTAAAGACCGGCATGACCGAGGACGTGGGAAGACGAGGCGGTTATTCTTCCCCACGTGTTGACCACACGAGTGAAAGAAGGGGCATAAATGTAGGTGTAAATAATCCACAGGGACAGGTGGAATAATCCTAAGCCATGGCATACCGGAGAAAGTATGCATCTAGAGTACCGGATCACCTCTCCGAATCTGGGCGCAAGAAAAGAGGAGCAGAGACAGCTCAAGAAGTCGACGAAAAAGGGGAAAAGTGGTGATGCGATGGACATCGGGTGCTGGAGCAATAAATGCGCTGACAGAGTTGGTAAAAGGATAAGAAGAGCTCGGTCAAGGAAGACTCGGCCAAGGATCCAAAGGGCGACATCGATCATCCCCACCAAGTGGGCGACATCGAGTGACGAGATAGCGAAGAAGACATCACGCTTGACGTCCCGACCCGAACAAATAAGAACATCGGCTGAGACATCGACCGATCACCCGAGAGGAACATCGAGGAAGCTACGCCAGGCCTAACATCATAGTACTGGATGTATCATCACTTGTAACTATAAATAGAGACCATGTAGAGAGGTAGAACTCAAGTGAGAAGTGAGGAAAGAGAGCATACTCAAAGCATTGAGAGAGAAACACCGTCTTGTAACCTTGAATCGAGTAATAAGATCATCCTTTAACCCCGTGGACGTAGGTAATCATGCCGAACCACGTATATCTCGTGTTCTTCTACTTTCCTTGTTTGTTTTGCTTCTTTGCGTACATGCTTAACTACCTTTGGATGTAGAAGTAGGATTTTCTACATCTACAAGCAACATAATCCTTCCTTGCTATTTGATGATTTACTCCTATTATTTCTTGAAGAACTTGAAGGCTTCTTAGCAAAATCGCCTTTGGCTGATAAATTATCTGATCAGCATTGACATTATAACTCTCAGCCTTTTTGTTTACAATGCTGATCAGGGTCTATGTAGATTAATTAGTAAGTTGGAGGTTAGTCACAATGGAAGAAGTATATCACATCAGTTGTTCCCAGACAATATTGTGTTCTTCTCAACCAAATCAAGTTCAACTTACTTCGGGTCTGAGTTTCAACAATACCAGGAGATCGGGTATTGCAATTGGGGAGACGTTGTTTACATTGGTACATAACTCGATCGGGTGCACAGAAGAATAATTACCCTTCAAATACTTGAGTATGCCTTCTGGATTAACTTACACATATATCCCATCGTAGATAGAGGCGAATGGAAACTATAAGGATGCCAGTGCATTCATCTATGTTCTGGTGACAAGCTAGTGGGTTTTTATTTTCGAAAAGAAAAACAAATTACAAAGCTACTGAAAGATGATTGCAAATGCAAAATCATCTCCCAATTATTCAGAATTTGGATTGAACAAGTAAGCCAAGTATCAGTATTACAACTCCAGAGAAACGGTAGTCTGAATAATCAAAACTTTGATGTCATCCTTGGTTTTAGGCCGAGCTATAAAAATTATATTACTCTCTGTCCAAATGTTCCAAACTAGCGCAAAGTGTAGAATACTCCCGACCTTGTTTCAACATTCCCTTAGAACGTTGCTATCTCATGCATCAAATTCCTGGTGAACAATCCAGGAGATCTAAAAGGCTTTGCAAAGCACACGAACTTCATCTCCATATTTACTCCTTGATTTAGTTGCTGCACAGACTAGAAGTCAGCCTTCCTATGGGTCAGTCACAAAAACGCATATTATCCGTTATATCATATAATAAAACAAATCGAATGATAACAATTTAACCCTAAAATAAAAGGCACATTTCTCAGCTATATAAGAAGAAAAGTTGTAGGTGTCTCCATTTCTAGAAACCAAACCCTAACCATAAATTCAACAGCCACCAACAAATTTGTGATATAAATCTATGTACATCACGATCCATCAATGGAAAGAAAAAACATCAAAAAACATTACATCAAATTCATGGTCGATTCTTTAATAGCATCAACAACAACTTATTAATTAGCACAATGATATTTCCTCTCAAACAATTATGACTTTTAGATCAATATGGTGAATTCCACTCTTCTGAGTGAGGTGGAATATCAAAGTATCTTTTTCAGTGTTTGGTATAATTCCTTAATCCTGTCTAGCCTCTTTCGTTCTCGAAGTTCTATCTTCAACCTTCACACATAACAACATCAAGATGATGATTTTGCTGTTAACAACCACCTTGCTAGTCTTGTTATTACACATCCTTTTAGTTTGTAATTTTGTATTTGAAGATTATTGATTAGTTGTAATTTAAGCTCAAATTCAAGTTGTTTATTAATGCTGGCCTGTTTTATATAATTAGATGATTCAGATCTACTGAATGTGCAGTTGTTACATTTCAGATTTGCCAAATTAGAGATTTTCTTTTAAATTTTCTGAATAGCAACCATAATAGGAAATGTATTTCGAAGAACACAGCTTAAACTTAGTATTTTTGTGAACGATCCGTTAACAGAAGCAGCGGCTGTAATGGCATCAGCATTTCCTTCTCGAGGGAGTTCAAATCTGTTTCCACACAAAACAGCATCCTTAAAAAAAAATATCCGGGGCACTTATACATATATAGCACTTTGCCATTTTCATCCACCATGAGTTGTAGTTTCTTAGATTTATAATGAACACGTATGAATAAGTAATTTCCACCAGAGTAGAAGCTGCAGTCACATGCCATTTTAATCAATCTAAAGTTTAGCAGTTCAAAAACGAACCAATGGTTTCTCTTGCTGTGTATTGCGCAACAGGTAGGAGAGTAACATAAGCAATGTCAATACAGACCAATAATCTGGATATTAAAACTTTGATTTCATCCTTAGTTTTATAAGTCGAGCTCCGAAAATTCTATTACTAGGCTCTCTCCAAATGTTCCCAACTAGCGCAAACTGTAGAGTATTCCCCACCATGGTATAGCGTCCCTTAGAACATTTATCTCATGCAACGCCTCTTGATGAAAAGTAGCTGGCGTAATCCATGAGATTCTAAAGGCTTTCATAAGCAGAGCCTGTTTTGAAGATACAGTTTTGTTTTTTTTTTTTTTTTTTTGAAGCACTTCATGGGAAAGTACTAAAAGAAGAATAATTCGGTTTACTCATGAATCTGGAATTAGACTCCAAGTAGACATGTGGAATTGTGCTTATGATCTAGCTATTCTGAGAGTTAAAAGTTGTAAGACAATTGTTAGAATATGGGTATCCAACTCAAAACCAATTGGCTATGAGTGGAGAGGCCCATAGAGTTATAAACCGCAGGATCTTAAATTGCTTAAAATGATGTGAACTATTTATATATTTTACGAAGTAAATTTATAAGACTTACACCAATTACGATAAAATTTTAGGGACTAATTAATCTTAATAAATTAATACTTAGTTAATCCAAAGACTGGGAATAGTGAGGTTGGTAATTCCCGATGTGTTCGGGTGATACTTGTTACGTAGGTAGGCATTGTCGTGGAGTCATGAACCTAGACAGGGAACCCGCATTCTTGTATCACTAGGCATTGAATGGGGACTTGCTTCTTTTAGTGGACTGATAGATTCCAAATTTTACTTAGAACTTTATTATAGAGTATCTCCTCTTTAGAATCAGTAACTTATTGAAATAAAAACTAGTCTATTGAACCTAGAGCCACAAATTTTAGTTGTAGAAAGCCATATAGGTTTGCGCTTTGTTTTATGTTGTTTGCGCTTAGACAAGAGATGGTGTTTCTCTATAAGGTGGGGAGTTTTCGAAGACTAGAAGGATGGTTGATTTTCGAGGACGAAAATGAATAAGGTGGGGAGAATGTAAGGACCCTCAAGCTCGTCAACGCTATTAGACTGGTCAAGAGACGATTTACCCGCTAAGGACTCGATTAGTTAATATAGATTTTAATTAATAGAAATTAATCTAACAACGATTTAGATACGAAACTAGTATCATTAGATGGATCTAGAAAAGCTACGGAGAATGGACTACTCGAACGTGTCAATCAGGTACCGGACGAAGAAGATGTCATCGAATTAGTTTGAAAGAACTTTTTCCTTTAGCCGACCTGGCTGCCTATATCAATTGAGTGGGTGCCTTTATCTTTCTCATTGGCCTTATCACCAACGGAATCGAGCAGATAAGATCATTCTTTCTTCTTTTCTCTTCCCTTTCTTCTTTTCCTGTTCTTCTTCTTCTGCGAGTTTTAGAGAATCAAATGGTAGTTCCGTGATCGACAGAGGGTGGAGAAGATCATGCAATAGTTAGTGTGATGGTGATGGTGGTTGTTGTTGAATCAGATTTGAAGGAGGAAGTGAATTAAGAGTTAGGCTTTCGTGATGAACAAAGAGAAGCTGTTAGGGTTTTGAATTCGAATATTGAATTGAATGAATTTGATAAGTAAATCGAGTGATGTTAGATGAAGAATTAAAGGGTTATCGATTAATTGATGAGGTGGTGTTAATTCGATTAAGGTTTGAGAAATTAGGGTTTTCTATAATTTGATTTGGAATTCAATTTGGGAAAGGATTAAGAGGATTTAGTCAGAATCAGTAGTTGGGTTTGTTGAATTGAAGTTTATAGTTGGATTCGTCAAGAAATTGAATCAAAGAGAGAAAGTTAGGGTTAGGGATTTCTAGAATCAATTCGAATATGAAATTGAAGGTTTTGAAGATTGATTGGAGATGAGTTTGACTGGAATTAAAGTATTAAGTTGTGGAATAACATGAGATCGATAATTAAGGTTTGAAGTTGTGAATCAGAAGTTCAATGAATTTAATGATCAAGAACTCTTAACGAGACTAGAGTTCAATTCTGAAGTGATGGAGTTATTTTGAGTACTGAACTGGTTGTTGCTTGAGCTAGCTAGGTTGAGGTAATGATTCTTCTCAGTAATCTTAGTTCAGTATTACTAATTTTATTGTTAAGTTTATGGAATGGAAATGATGTTGAAGTAAGGTTGCTTTATTCATTGAAGTATGGATGTACTTGATGTCTGTGAAATTTGGATATTAAACTGTGATGTGAAGAATATGTGTTGTTGTGTGTGTTGGTGTGAAGTAATGACCTTGAAGAACAGTAAGTGGTGATGATACAATCTGGTGGAGAGAAAGATGAGACCTGGAATGGTGGTGATAATTGTGTTAGTTCTGATATGTGGATTGCAAGTGGCTGCAGCTGATGATGGGTATTAGCTGTGAGTATGTATGTCAATGGAGGAAGATATAGGTGTTATGAATTGACTCAGTGAATGAGATGTTGCAGAATGTGTATTATCTGTGTTGAGAATTAGCTGAGTTATTCTGGTTGAGTTATGGGAATCACAGGGGTGAGTATAAAATGGATAAGTTGTCTGTGAGTTGCGGTTAATGAGTTTGGTAGTGATGTTGTTTAACTAATAGGAAGGTTGTTGAAGTGTAGATAAGAAGAGGAATCTGAATTAGTTTATGTTGAATTGAATCTCCTCAATGGAAGCTTTCTTCTGCTAACTAAAGGTAAGTTGAATTTTTGTTTGAGAATGAGTTATGAAGTTGTGTTGAATTTATAGAATTGTATTTGTATGATTAATATGTGTAATAATCAGATGAAGTTGTTTTGAGTAGATTGAAGTTGAACTTGAGTTAGAGTTGTAAAGTTAGAGTGATAGATGTGTGAGAAGAACCTTTTACATGACTGACTGAACTTGTTCAGTCTGATTCAGTTTTGTTTAGATGACTCAGTTAATCTGAATGAGTCGGATCTGTTGACTCACCGTGTTTGACTCAGTTGACTGAGTTAACTCGTTAACCTGACCTTGGACCAATTGACTTGACCTAGACTTGGACGTTGACTGTTAGTTGACCTGTGACCATTAGTTTGACCGTTAGTTGACTCAGGTGGAAATGGACCTTAGTTTATTGGGCTGGTTTAGTGGACTTGGGCTTAGGACTAGTTTTCCTATAATTGATGAATTGGACCTTTGTGGTCCGAATTAGCCTTTGACTTCTTCTACAAAGTTGTAGATGTTCGTAAGACTTAGCTAATAGACTATAGAACCAAACTAATTGAATTAGTAAACCTTAGATTTGCTAAAGATAGATAAATAAAAGGTGTAGAACCTTAAATGGGCCTAGAATCAGTCTAGAGTCATTAGAAAGACTTGTTTGATTCTGTGTGAGCCTTTTGGCTAGATTCTTAGAGTTCTTGTGTGATTAACAGTTAGTCTATATTAACAACGATCGATTCAAAGGATGAACCAGTGGACTGTGGATCTCGAGGTAGGCGTGGCTTGTTTTCAATATTAACAGTTAATAACGAACTCTCTTGTATTCATTATTGTTTTACAAATCAATCTTGGTGTTGTGAAATTCATGCATATCTTTGTGTGCTTTGTGTGGTATGAGATGTGTGCCGACACAATATCAGTATTCTATGGCTAGGGCGATACAATCGCAATATTACACGGCTAGGCGATACAATCGCAATATTATTCTTCCTTTTAATGTTCAAGTATTCTATGGCTAGGCGATACACCGCAAAGATTTGTTCGGTGTGGAATTGACATCAATATTATTTTTCCCTTATGTGCGGCAACACACATTTCATACATGGATGTTTACTGTTATTTATGAATGTATTTGAAGAAGTTTCTACATTATGTTTTATTGTCTTTCTTTGTATTACCGACTTTCGATAAAACCTACATTGTCTTCGAATCATACTAATGTTTACTTGAAAGCTAGTTGTTATTCCTACGGGGCACCCTTCTAGGGATGATGTGCTCACCCTTTCCCAGTTTCAGTTTCAGAGATAGATCAGAGTTGCGCAACGGAAGCTTTGTGGCGTTGAGTCTTCTATTATGTTTATTATGTTGTATACTGTATTCGCAAACCAAATGACTATTGTATATGTATCACTTGAGAGGAATACTTGTATATATATTTCTGAGCGGGGTAGTTTTGGGTTAAGTTTTTGTAGCAGATTTCCAAATTGAATGTTTAAGTAAAGGATTTAGATTCTTAGTGTCTCTTTATTTAGCTAATCTCTTGGATTAGTCAGCTGCTAGCTTAGGGGGCGCTACAATAATCTTTGGTGTGCATAATACTTTTTTCGGTATAAGAGGATCCAACTATAATCAGTTTATCCTTGTGGTAGATTGGATTGATTAGTTGTGTAGATCGGCACCAATACAATTCTTTGTGATTAAAAGTATTGATTGCAAAATCTTAACGAGTACTTCGGTAATTGAACATAAGATAGATCTAAGAACCTGACGAAGGAGTTTATGTTAAGATAAACAAAAGATCCTTTGTCTAACTCACATCACTTGGTTGAAGAGAGTTGATACCAAACAGATTTGTTGTTCCTTTACTGTTTGGAATATGAACCAAAGGAATTGTTCCAAGTACGTGACTTATTCATAGGTCAGAGGCGTGGGAATACAGATAGAACTAGGTGAACTATAGGTTTAGTTGCTTGGTCTCAACTATACGAAGTTAGGTTTAATTTTGTTTAGCGGCTTAATCCTGAGAGTATTCAATTTTGGACAAGGTCCCGGGGTTTTTATGCATTTGCGGTTTCCTCGTTAAAAAAGTCTTGCTGTGTCATTTACTTTATATTTCCGCATTATAATTGTTTTATTATAATTAAAGTAAATTACACAAACGTTAATTCCTATTTACTTGATAAGCAATCCTACTTTGTTTGGTTAAGTCCGAACCTTTTTATCAAGTAAACATACTTCGTTATTGTATTGTCTCGATCTCGTATCCATAGACGATCACAAGAAGTGTGAACCGATTAGTTGTATTGTCTCGACTCGGTCCATAAACAATCACTTTCGGAGAAAGGACTTATAGGTAGGAAATTTTTTAGCTTGAGGTATATTTTGGTACCCTCGCCTTTTCAAGAGACATATCTACTGTAATACCCTAATTTTCTTAATAAAATTCATTTCTTATCAGAAAAGAAAAATAAAAATAAAATAAAATCAGATCTCGTTCAAATACTCATATCTTAAATTAGGATATATCTATTCCTAAGAAACAATTCTTTTTGAAGTTTACAGCAGAAGCTTTAATAAGTGGCGGCATTTACATTCAAAATTTCAATTTCTTTAAGTAAATTCATTGTATCCTTAAATATACCAACACATTTAACTTAAGTCATCATCATTGTAGTTGCTGGAAATCCTACAACCACACCCTTATAATAAACTACTAAGAATTCAAGTCATTATGAATATAAACTCCCAAATATTATTATGAATAAAAAGATATTAAATAAAAGTAAAGTGTACACTCTAATTCAGAACTCACACAACTTCCTCTCCAAGATAATATGTAGACTAGAAAAGATATCATCCCTTTTTACAATAGTCTCTCGTCCCTTGTATAGGCATTTACATAGTGGAGGACAACTAATTTACATAGTGGATGACAACTAATAACATCTCCTTTCTCGCCTTTTATTTCGGTTGTCTCTACGTGATATCATCACATCGACACTAGGAAGTAAATCTTTTTTTTTTTTTGCACAAGGTGTCACGTGTTTAACATGAGCCTTATACTCTATTATCGCACAACTATCATGATGTCATCACATGCCTCAGCCGTGACGTAGTAAGGTTGAGTATCGCACGTGATGTGAACTTCTCTTCGCGCTATTAGATGCTCTGGACTCATCTTACTTAGGCAGCGCGATATTTTATATCCACAATCTAAATCATCACCACTAACAAGAACCGCAATAGAAACACTAGCAACTTTACATTTACAATTGATAAATTCAAATCCTTAATTTCTAAATTTCAACCAGATCTATATTTTCCCTTCTTGATTGATGATGTTTTTTTAAAAGGGTTGTAAAGATTCGTTCAACTCGGACTTGGTGAGGTTCGATTTCAAACTTAATAATAGAAAACACTAAAATATATATATACACAAAATTGTCACAATATCGAGAGGTACTATTACTAAGACTTAGGATTCCTCCAATTCCCATAATCATGTGGTTTAACTATTAATTCCAGACAATTCTAACTCATAATATAACAGATATCGACTCTATTAGATGTAAATGGTACGCATGGACTATCAAAAGTTCTTAAGACTAAGCATAACCCATCAAACTAAATCACAACTAATCAAGAAAAATCATAATTCAAATTAAACTAGTGCAAAAGTCATAAAAGAATTAAATACAATTACCACATGCGTGAAGAATGGCTTCCTCCATTGTCCCAGTGTTGGGATTTAGCTCTTATTTATCGCAAGGATTTGATCTTCCATCTTGAAGATTAGAGAAGAGAGTGATTCTTATTTATAGAAGAAGAGATACAGGACACAAGAAATACATGACACTCCTGAGCTACCCTTTCTTAATAGAAAACAGACACTAACAAACAATAGTAATTATAGATAAGAATTACACCCTTCTTACACTCCAGACTATACTGTGCTAACAGAATACAACTGAATTACCAATAGTTAACTATGAGTGTGGGTATATGTTGGACTTTGCACCAATCTTCTCCTACATCTCTTACAACCCTGTCTCGTATCGTTTTCATACTGGAAATATCCAATTTTTTTAGTGTAGTGATGAACCGCAATCCTTCGGGAAGCATACACAGTTCCTTTAAGTAATTCAAATACAACTCCTTAAGACAGGGCATCCCACCTTGCTCAACTGTAAACTTTTTTAGTCGATCCAATAGAGTTATGCGTAAAACTTGGAGTTGAGGAAATCCATTTGTAGAGCATATCATTTCTTCCCCTACGTATGTCTTCATCATATCTAAAAAAGTGAGGTTCGGAAGATATTGGAGGGTTTCCATTGGGTCATCCTTCATCTCACTCTTATGCAGTGTTAACTTGCTGAGATTCGATGGGTATTTCTGGAGGTTAAGAATATCTAGTTTACCGTTCAACGACAGTTCGCGGAGATTATGGCAACAAGAAAGCAAATCAAATATTTTGCTGTCAAAATTTTCAGAACTTTCAATCTTCAAAGCTTTAATGGGGTTCTGAAACTGGTCATCAGATGAAGATGATGATAATGATGAACTCCTCTTGGTAACAATTTCATTTATAAGAATATCAGTTTCATCCCTTGAGGTATACAACACACCCAGTTTTCGGAGTTTTGACAGCTTCCTCAAACAACCTTTATATATCCACTTCCCAGAACGTATATATTCGAGAGTCTGGAGGTTTATGAAATTCTCAATTCTAAAATTTGCGTCAACTCCACCCACTCTTATCTCTAGGTGTCTTAATTGTACTAGCTTCATTATCGAGTCTGGTAAATGCCCTTCCTGAACCAACTTTAGGGTTTGTAAACTTATTAAATTGCCTATCGAAGACGAAATAACATAAAATTTACCCTTTCGCAATGCTAAATATCTCAAGTGAATTAATTCGGAAACTTCTTTTATAATATCCATGTCCCCGAAGGGAGAGAAGTTTCCATTTTCAAGATCCAAGACTCGAAGCAGTTTGATGTTTTGGTAATTGAATGACGGTATATTACAATACGATGGGATCTCAGCAAAAAGAGTGCGTAGCGCGCAAGCTGCATTATTGAAATAAAAGTTTCCGTACCTCCTCTGTTCGTCATTCAAGTGGATAGCATACCTTCGCAGTCTTCCTGATGTTATGTCATCAGTGTGATGATCGTAAATATCAAGAAAGTTCATCTCCCTAGCTTTAGACAAACAAAGATCTCGCATGAGATCATGTATCCGACATGCTTTGACGACATTTTGTTGTTCATCGGCTTGAACCATACACCTTTGAATCAACTCTGCCAGATATTCGCGTTTCCCTACTTCCTCCATTGTTCCAAGTTCACTGTCTCTTGTTTGTGGTATGAAACCCTCGGCTATCCACAGTTGAATGAGTTTCTTTCTTGGAATTGCATAGTCTTCTGGGAAAAGACCTAGATAGAGAAAGCACGGCTTCAAGTGAATTGGCAGATCGTCGTAGCTCAGTGCCAATATTCCCATCACACCTCCGTTTTTGCCTTTATTAAAATTGGTGGTGATGTTTTTGTTGACATGTTCCCATTCCTTGATTTCTCCCTTTTTGGTTGCTAGTATCCCTCCAAGAACACATATTGCCAAGGGAAGACCACCACATTTGCGCACCATCTCCCTTCCTATATTCTCAAGACCTGCGGGGCAGTCTCCCATACTTATGGGAAATGCTTTTTTTACGCAACAATTCCCAACTTTCTTCATCAGTTAAAAGTTGAGGTTCAAGTTGAAGGCTTGATGGATCTGCTTGGTCAGCCACCTCTTTGTTTCGAGTGGTGAGCAATACTTTACTTCCCGTCTTCCCATTTGGCAAGGCAGGACTTAACATATTCCAGTCCTCGAAACTCCATAAATCATCCACGACTATCAAGTATCGCTTATCTTGGAGATAGTTGTATAGCTTTTCGACAAGTTCTCCGTCGTTCAGTTCTTTGATCACTCTCAATTCATCACCTTTTGGATTCATTGACTTTTTTATAATTTCTAATAAAGTATCTCTCACGTTAAGCTGTTGAGAAATAGAAGTCCAAGCATGACAATCAAAGCGAATCCTAACAGTATCATGTTTGTATATTTTCTTGGCTAGAGTGGTTTTGCCAAGACCTCCAACACCAACGACAGATACGACGCAACGCCGTTCGTCATCTTTCAGCAGTTCAGTCAGCAACGTCTTTGTATGCTCCTCCAAGCCAATAACATCATCCTCCACATGTATATAATGATTTCTCAGTTGTTGTTGAATCATTCGATTTGCTTTTGAACTTGAAGTTTCTTCGTCACCTAAGTTGTTTATTCCATATGTGACCCTACTCTCCGAGATAGCTTTAAGTTTAGACTGGATAGCTTGGATATCCTTCCCAACCCTGTGGAGATGTATCAAATTCTTCACCATTGAAGCCTTCCTAATAATAAAATCCTGGATTCCTCCGGATTCAGGTCCGGCATTAAACCAAAACATGAAGGTGTCGACAACATCCTCCACATCATAAGCAACATTTCTGATATCCGCAACCCAATTGCGAACTCGCTCATCTCCTTGTTGTTGCTTTGCATCAGCATCTTTTAAGAAGCACTGAATTCTCCTCAGCTCATCATGCAACTCTTTGAATTGACTGGGCACATCGATTAAGAAAAGTGTTTCATCAAGAAGTGCCGGACCTAATTTCTCAAGGGTAAATTTAACCACAGCTGCTGTGTCTACCATTTCTTTTTTTTCGACTCTTTTAAAGAACCTAAAAAACTCAATTAAGAAGATGAATAAAGAAAAGAAGATGAACAAAGAGTCGTTTGATTTGGTGTTGTAATCAATCCTTTTTCAGGCACTAATTTATAGACTATGAAATCCTAATTAATTAGAGAAAGTACCAATGACAGTTTCATAATTCCATTATACCCTATACAAAACTGTCCAGTTGATAATTGCCCGGGCAAACTATTTTCTTAATTGCATGGAAAAAGTCAGAAAACTAAATGGAAGTCATTGGTTGGCAATGGCATCCCATCAAAACGTGCGAGTCATTAACTTTGGTAACAGCTACAGTTGGATGAATAATTTAAGACCTAATACATACCATCAACCACCAACTGGAACTATGCTGAGATAGTCGTAGTGATGTTAGCAGCGACGGATCCAGGAATTTGTGTTGAGGTGGGCTATTTTTCATTCGTTTCAACTGCGATAAAAATAAATACAAAGAAGATATCTAAAGAGTATAAGTTGGGCAACGTTATTTTTGAGCACAAAACTTTTGAATCAAATTTATTTACCATAGAGTATATTTACAATTGCGCTATATGCTATGTATGAGATACACAAACAAAATTATAAATTAACACAAAACTTTGATTTGATAATGCGCCGTAGGCCGCCAATTTTTTAGGGTTCTCAAATTATTTTTTGGTTTCCACAAATAAGATACTCCTCCGTCCTAAAATTTCTCGTCTCTATTCTATTTTCGTCATCTCTAAAATATTGTCCAGCCTTTTTTATAGTCATATTTTTTAGTCAAACTCTCAAATATATCCTTCAAACTTTTACAATTATAAAATTATTTTAGATATCACCAATCTAAATATTAAATGACATCTTCCTCGAGGGAAAACAAATCTACTAAATCAATCCATAAAGATTTTTATTTTTATCTTTTATTTAAATATTTCTATAAATATTATAATTACCAATGTATTTTTCTTACATACTCCATATGCTCCTTTTAATTTTGGTTATAATATATCATTTAATAGGGGTAGTTTTGTACACTCCTCCCAGTCTCCTTAATATCTTGACTTAGTCAAAGCGGACTAATAATTTAGGACGGAGGGAGTATTACTTTATCGGTGTGTCAAATATTTTAAATATATGCTTCTTCTATATTCTCTCTTTGGTTTGCAAAATAATTACTAAATCAAAAAAATTAAATTTGTGCTTATAATCATGATAAGATATGGCATTTTTCTCATTTATCCCCTGTAAGTAACATTTTAAGTGTTACATTTATAATTTATCATATTTGTCCCCCGTAAGGATACATAGCATTTTAAGATTTTGAATCACATACAAACAAGATATTTAATTCTTTGGATGCATGCATATAAACGTGTCCTCACTCTCCTTGCGTATCGCTAGATCTTAGTCATACAACTACATATATGTTCCCGTTTGTTAGATCTTTTTAAAGATACATCAAGTTTGATTTTCTTTTGTATGGGCTATCCAAATTTAGACCTGGGCTTTTCCTTTTTTTCCAGGGAATTACCAAGGTGAAAGTGAGCTATTACAGATTTTAGGGGGCTGCAGCCTGGGTAAGCCACCCCCCACATCCGTCCATGGATGTTAGTTAAAATACATAATACGTGCAGAACACTCATGCAGCATCATTCACTCTGTCATAAACCCATCACTACCGGGCAGTTGGCCACTAACATTATAAACTAATGGCCATTGACACAGCTTTGATCCTTAACTGGGACCACAGTGACTGTCTTTTGGCCATCAGAAAAGGCAAAAAAAATTGTGACGCTACAAATTACGCATAATTGTCAGTTTATAGCTAATCCTAAGGTTCCTTCTTTCCTGGTGTTTATGGGTAAAAATCGTTTCTGCCGATTTCGGTAAATTCGGTAGGTGATTGAGAAACTGGTTCAAACCCTAAACAAATGTGCTGCACGTGAGCACTTTATAGATTCGAGAGATCAATCTGTACAAGTCCGGCCTAAACCAATAAATGGCCGTTCCTGGACTTGCTTCGGTCACAAAGTGGAGGAGAAGGGTTGATTTGGGGAGGGAAGCCAAGAAAGGTGTTGAGACCGGAGAACAGTGCGGGAGAGTAGTGTCTCGACTTGTATCGGAAAAGTGGAAGCTTCGAAGCTTGCAAGAGATGAAAGCTTTTTGGAGAGCTTGCAAAGTTGCCTTTTCCGAGAGTGTAGTATTTTTTTCTCCGACCGAGACTTGTTGTCCGGTGGAAATTGGTAAGACCTATTTATACAAGTCGAGATTGAAACGCACTGGCCTCATGAAGGAAGAGAGTAAAGGGTGAAATAATGGGAGGAGGTGGTAACCGCATGGTGTTAATGGGTGAAAACGTTTTCACCATTATTTCCTCATTTATTTGACCGCTTTATTCCTTTTCACGCTTTCTTAATGTGAGCGTAGTGTACGCCGTAAGTCAGTGACCGCCAAACCAAAACCCCGGGAAAGCATCCCCGGTTTGTGTTGATATCTCGAGTGTTGGTTGCACCTTGAGTGCAAGTGGCGCTGCTAGTGGCGCGTGTGGCATGTGCCATTGGCATGTGCGGAATGCCTTGGTGGTAGGTTGTACGTTGAGTGATAATGCCAGAGCTGCTAGTGGCGTGTGTGGCATGTGCCATTGGCATGTGCGGAATGCCTTGGTGGTAGGTTGTACGTTGAGTGTAAGTGGCAATGCCAGTTTGCTAGTGGCGTGTGTGGCATGTGCCAATGGCATGTGCTGAATGCCTTGGTGGTAGGTTGCATGGTTTGCAAATTAGGCTACCAGCGTGGGTTTTGGCATGTGCCAGTGGCGCGTACGGTCGAATTGGCCTAGGTTGCACGGTTTGCAAGTTAGGCTACCGGCGCGCATTAGGGCCATGGCTAGGTGATGAAGGCTACCAGCGAGCGTGTTGGCATGTGCCAATGGAATGCGTGACCGTTAGCGCCGTGACCTTAGTAGGAAAAGCTACCAGCGAGCATGTTGGCATGTGCCAATGGCATGCGTGGCCGTTAGGCCGTGGCCTTGGTAGGAAAAGCTACCGCGAGCATGTTAGCATGTGCCAATGGCATGCGTGGTCGTTAGGGCCGTGGCCTTGGTAGGAAAAGCTAACATCGAGCATGTTGGCATGTGCCAATGGCATGCGTGGTCAGTTAGGGCCGTGGCCTTGGTAGGAAAAGCTACCAGCGAGCATGTTAGCATGTGCCAATGGCATGCGTGGCCGTTAGGGCCGTGGCCTTGGTAGGAAAAGCTAACATCGAGCATGTTGGCATGTGCCAATGGCATGCTTGGTCATGACCTAGTGGCCTTGGAAGGAAAAGCATGAGCATGTTGGCATGTGCAAATGGCATGCGTGGCCGTTAGGCCGTGGCCTTGGTATGAAAAGCTACCAATGAGCATGTTGGCATGTGCCAATGTCATGCGTGGTCGTTAGGGCCGTGGCCTTGGTAGGAAAGTCTACCGGCGAGCATGTTGGCATGTGCCAATGGCATGCGTGGCCGACTTGACCTAGTTGCACGTTTTTTGCAAGCCTAGGGCGCTATATTTGGCATGTGCCAATGGCATAGCGGCTTGGAAATATGGCTTGTGGTACGTGTTGGCATGTGCCAATGGCACGTACGGCCATGTTGACCCTAGTTGCACGTTTTGCAAGCCTAGGGCGCTATATTTGGCATGTGCCAATGGCATAGCGGCTTGGAAATATGGGTTGTGGTACGTGTTGGCATGTGCCAATGGCACGTACGGCCATGTTGACCTAGTTGCACGTTTTGCAAGCCTAGGGCGTTATATTTGGCATGTCCCAATGGCGTAGCGGCTTAGTTTGGCATGGTTGCCAATGAGTGCGATATGTAGTTTGGTTTTGGTGTATTTGCCATGGTGCGCGGTGTGCGGCTTGGTTTTGGCGTCGTTGCCATGGTGCGTAGTGTGCGACTTGGTTTGGCATCGTTGCCATGGTGCGTGTGCAGCAGTGCGGCTTGGTTTTGGCGTCGTTGCCATGGTGCGCGGTGTGCGGCTTGGTTTGGCATTGTTGCCATGGTGCGCGATGTGCGGCTTGGTTTGGCATTGGTTCCATGGTGCGCGGTGTGCGGCTTGGTTTGGCATTGTTGCCATGGTGCTATTGTGCGGCTTGGTTTGGCATTGTTGCCATGGTGCGCAGTGTGCGGCTTGGTTTGGCAATGTTGCCATGGTGCGCAGTGTGCGGCTTGGTTTGGCATTATTGCCATGGTGCGTAGTGTGCGGCTTGGTTTTGGAATTAGGGTTCTGTGTCGAAAACCCTAATCTGGCATTTTGAAAAAATACCCCTATTAATTATTTACACCTGAGTTAAATGCTCTTAGTTAATTTGTTGCGGGTAACACTAGGTCATGGGGTTTTACGATTTTACCCCTTGTTTAAAAACCACCATCAACATTAAGTCCCCGCTAGCTCGGAATGGGGCTTTGTTGCGAGGTAAGCATAAGATGGTGACAAACTATCAACAAGAAACCGTAAAGAGAATTGAGGAGGCTTGTCGACCTTTTATAAATAGGATTTGGAATCCTTGCCTCTGGTAGTTTTGCACAAATCGGGAGGCTGGCACAATTGGTGGGGCCGGTGGAGCTTGGGCGACGTTGGGAAATTGGCGTGAGTTGGGAAACAGAGTGTGCTAGCTGGTGGGACCGGCGCAAGGTATGGAAGCTGTGCGTGCTTGCAGGCGTGACTTAGGTGGCCATTGGGAAGTCGGCGCAATTGGTGGGGCCGGTGCAACTTGGGCGACGTTGGGAAGTTGGCGTGAGTTGGGAAGCCGATTGTGCTGCTGGTGGGACCGGCGCAAGGTGTGGAAGCTGTGCGTGCTTGCTTGCGTGACCGATGTAAACAAGGAGGGAGTTTCTTCAGATAGCAAAGTTTCGTTATCTTGCTTTCCTTCACGTGCGGCTTCAATTAGGGCATTATTCATGCTAAAATCTGGAAGCGTTATGTCCCTCATTGCTTCCTTTCCCTTTTTAAGATTCCGTATTTATACCCAAAAATAATTGCATCGTCTCCTCGTTTGAGAAAATGGTTCTTCTTGTCGAGTTTCTCTCTTTGTCATGTCGCATAGAGATAAATCATCTCCTAACCAGCCAAGTTCTCCAAGTGAAGGCGTGAGGTCCAATTCTTGCAAAAGCACCCCAACCAGGGTTATTCGGGCTAAGAAGATCATACCGGTATGTTTTCTTATTCTTCTCTGCTCGAAAAAATCACCCAGGTTTCTTGCCAATTTTGTTAACCGGTGGTGAAGATGAAAAGAAGACACGTTCGGTTCGCCCAGAGAACACCATACGGTTCTGTCTTCAAAAAGGGGTATACTCCTCTTCCAACATTGATTTCGAGGATGTGTCAAAGCCCATTACGTTCTTTTGATAGATGGGTTGAGTTCATGGTGAGTAAGGAGCACATAAACACCAACCCGACTCGAGCGCAGATTATTGATGTCGAGCTTGAAGAAACCTCCGATTAGGAAGGATATCCCGGGCTTGGTTGATTTCATCTCCAGATGGTATTCGGCCACCCATACAATCATATGTAGATGGGGTGAGATAACTTTATCCTTGGAGAGTGTGGCTCTTTTGTTGAATCTTCCGGTAATGGGGAATCTTAAAATCCAATTATCTGAAAGTGGGGTGAAGATGCGGGATGACCTTGCCGCTAAGTTGGGAAGTTACGCTCGAAAAGACTCCACTGCGAAGTCGAAGGATTCTGTCCGGAAAGAGGATGAAAGGTGCTTTTATAGCTGGTGGATGACTCAATGGTTTTAGGACGAGCCGGAACTCGAATGTAAAAAAGCCGATCTTCATGTTGCAGCATTTTTGGCTCTCTGGTTGTCTAGAGACATTTTTGATGATGGTTACGGCAAGAAGGAAATAAGACAGAGTTGCTAGCGATTGTCTGTGAAGTTAGCAAAAGGTGAAGTTCTTCCCATTGGCAAGCTATTCCTCGGTTCCCCGTATGTGCATCCGGGATCACTGGTTGCGAACATGCGAGTTTGAATGGTTTCATGAAAGTGAATTCATATGTGCACGTTGTTTTTCGCAAGTCCGGCTATGGGAGCACTTTGAGAAGTATGCTCGAAACCGATGCCTTCGATTCCCGCGAGTGGGAGGGGGTTCGATTCTTCGATGGGTGAACAGGCCCAAAGGTTGGCATGAGCTTGGTTAGTCTTCTTGACAAGTCATATGAAATCGTTTTTTGCCGTGGAGCCGGTCCATAGGTCGGTGACTCAAATTGACACCTTTGCTTCGCTCCGATCATGTCTTTGTCTTCGATGGCGATTTGAGCGTTGGTGAAAACTTGTTTATTCAAAGCCGCATGTCCTAGGTTATATGCCGTCTTTCTTCATGGGGTCTTCCAGATAGCTGCTTACAATATTGACCGTGGTGCTCGTCACATGGGTTTCGATCAAGGGGTGCCTCTTGCTTACCAGCCGGTGATCCCTAAGGATTCATTGCATGCCGCCCTTAATGCTAGCACCCTTGAGCCGGGTATCCGCCTTCCCTTCTTTCAAATGGGAAGAGTAACTTCCGACGACCTTCGGCTATAATGAGTTAAGTGCGACGAGTTTATTATGATCCAAGATTTTGTGAATAACGTGGTGGAGAACGTTTGTTGTAAACCTTCCCAGTTTTGAAGAAGTATCCAATGTTGAGAGATCTCAGCGAAAGTTGCCTTGCAACTCTGGAAAGTCCCTAGGACAAGGAACGGAGAACGAAGAATCGTCTTTGGCGGGTTCCGAACGGTTTCAAAAGACCCCTCCTCGGCTCTCGTGTCTTTCGGTTCTTCCAATAACCAGGTATGTGTCGCCTCTTCGTTGGTTTGTCTCAAACCACGTGAATTCTCATTTGAAAACATTTGTCTTTTTCCTCCGTGGCTTCGTTAGTGTTAATGCTTTCGCTGCCCTTGCACGTTGCCAGAGACGGCAGTTTCTTCAAAGAATTCCAAAGAAGATCGAGCCTTCTCATAGCGGTGATGAGTCATAGAAAGAAAAAGTTCGACAAGTGAGAGTGATTCCTCCTCGGGCAAAGACTTGGTTCTTTTTCTGAAGTGGTTCGGTGAGTTTCGCGCTTCTTTCTTTCTTTTTCTGTTTCTTCTTTTGAAAAATGTCTAACTAAAGTTCGCAGGAGGAATCCGGTTCGGAGGATGATTCTGGGGTAGAGCCACACGAAAACTTGCCTTTGGTGACCACCGCCGGTGACTTGGAGATGGGAGTTAGCCAAATGCCGGGCACGAGATGTGGTTCAAATGGTGGATGATTCAATGATGGTTGCTGTCAGTAGACATGGAAGAAGACCCTCTGCGAGTCGTGGCGGCGGTGCAGGAGCCATTTTTGATCCCCCGTACTTGGTTCCTTATCCCGGTCATGTCTTTGGTTGGCGGCTTCAGCGTCTTAGGTTAAGCATGAGGCGTTGTACACGAGAATCTGGGAGAAGTATGGACATATGGCCACAACCAAGAAAGTCACTAGTCGATTTGCGCTGGTTAAGCGTGTGGAAGAGGCTTTATCTTCCATCGAGGATATGCGTGAGGTGACCGGTCACACCGTTTCTGAAGACGTTATTGCCGATCGGGAGCACCATCGCGACGTGTGCGTATAAAAGGAGTTCAACACTTCGTGGTTTGTCGAAGGCCTTCTTTGAGATCCAAAAGTTGAAAGATGCAAAGAATCGAAAGCCTTTCCGCCGAGGAGATTGCACGACAGAGGTGGAACTCGAAGAGCTTTCAAGGTGTTGACTACGAAGAGAGCGGCTCTTGAAGATGCAAAGTTGACTTTCTCCAAGAAGAACAGACCTCTGTTGGATGATTTTCCTTGAATGTTTCTCTGTTAAACTTTCATTTAGGTTCTTTTTTTTTTTTTTTTTTTGAAAGACATATTGGATGTCTGGTTCAAAGCTTGACCTTTGATAGACAGCTGGTAGCTTTTTAGGGTATTGGATTATTTCGGGATGAATGGTTTTGATAATATGACTACGATTATGTTTTGGGAAAGGAATATTGCTTTTATGAAAGTGTGTGCTAGCAATAGGCACAAGACTTCGGTAGTATGACGGTTTTAATAAGAGCCTAAAAACAGATCGTATATCTTCATGTGATCTAAATTTACTCACTTCATAGGTTTTTATGAACACGCCTCTCTCCATGTAAAGGCGGCTTTGCTGCAAAGATCGCCAAGAAGTCCCCAATCGCCGGTAGCATCTTCTTGGCGAGTCCCCGTTTCCTCATGTAGTTTTTACAACTGGTAACCGGGTCCTCTGGTGGTTGAGTCGGATCGAGTGGTAGCATCTTCGGAAAGTCCCCAGTTTTCTCGTGTAGTTTTTACAACTAGTAACCGGGTTGCCTGGTAGTTGCGTCGGATTGAGTCGCCTTCCCCTACCATCTTGACATCCGGGTCAAGAACGAGATCGACGAGCCCGACATTGTAGCCGATAGATCAATCCTCCCGCTGTGGTCGCCAATTGTTTATGGGTAAAAATCATTTCTGCCGATTTCGGTAAATTCGGTAGGTGAGTGAGAAACTGGTTCAAACCCTAAACAAATGTGCTGCACGTGAGCACTTTATAGATTCGAGAGATCAATCTGTACAAGTCCGGCCTAAACCAAGAAATGGCCGTTCTAGACTTGCTTCGGTCACAAAGTGGAGGAGAAGGGTTGATTTGGGGAGGAAGCCAAGAAAGGTGTTGAGACCGAATAGTGCAGGAGAGTAGTGTCTCGACTTGTATCGAAAGTGGAAGCTTCGGGAAGCTTACAAGAGATGAAATCTTTTGGAGAGCTTGCAAAGTTGCCTTTTCCGAGAGTGTAGTATTTTTCTCCTGACCGAGACTTGTTGTCTGGTGGAAATAGGTAAGACCTATTTATACAAGTAAAGATTGAAACGTACCCTGGCCTCATGAAGGAAGAGAGTAAAGGGTGAAATAATGGGAGGAGGTGGTAACCGCATGGTGTTAATGGGTGAAAACGTTTTCACCATTATTTCCTCATTTATTTGACCGCTTTATTCCTTTTCACGCTTTCTTAATGTGAGCGTAGTGTACGCCGCAAGTCGTGACCGCCAAACCAAAACCCCGGAAAGCATCCCCGTTTGTGTTGATATCTCGAGTGTTGGTTGCACCTTGAGTGCAAGTGGCGCCGCTAGTGGCGCGTGTGGCATGTGTCATTGGCATGTGCGGAATGCCTTGGTGGTAGGTTGTACGTTGAGTGGTAATGCCAGAGCTGCTAGTGGCATGTGTGGCATGTGAGGAATGCCTTGGTGGTAGGTTGTATGTTGAGGGTAAGTGGCAATGCCAGAGCTGCTAGTGGCGTGTGTGGCGTGTGTGGCGTGTGCCAATGGCATGTGCGGAATGCCTTGGTGGTAGGTTGCATGGTTTGCAAATTAGGCTACCAGCGTGCGTTTTGGAATGTGCCGGTGGCGCGTACTGGTCAATTGGCCTAGGTTGCACGGTTTGCAAGTTAGGCTACCGACGCGCATTAGGGCCACGATGCTAGGTGATGAAGGCTACCAAATGAGCGTGTTAGCATGTGCCAATGGCATGCGTGACCATTAGGGCCGTGACCTTGGTAGGAAAAGCTACCAATGAGCATGTTGGCATGTGCCAATGGCATGAGTGGGTTAGGGCCGTGGCCTTGGTAGGAAAAGCTACCAATGAGCATGTTGGCATGTGCCAATGGCATGCGTGGTCGTTAGGGCCGTGGCCTTGGTAGGAAAAGCTACCAGCGAGCATGTTGGCATGTGCCAATGGCATGCGTGGCCGTTAGGGCCGTGGCCTTGGTAGGAAAAGCTACCAGCGAGCATGTTGGCATGTGCCAATGGCATGTGCCAATGGCATGCGTGGCCATTAGGGCCGTGGCCTTGGTAGGAAAAGTCTACCAAATGAGCATGTTGGCATGTGCCAATGGCATGCGCGTTGGTGGCCTTTAGGAAAGTCTACCTAGTGGCATGCACGCCAATTGACCTTTGCACGTTTTGCAAGCCTAGGGCGGTATATTTGGCATGTGCCAATGGCATAGCGGCTTGGAAATATGGCTTGTGGTACGTGTTGGCATGTGCCAATGGCACGTACGACCATGTTGACCTAGTTGCACGTTTTGCAAGCCTAGGGCGCTATATTTGGCATGTGCCAATGGCATAGCGGCTTGGAAATATGGCTTGTGGTACGTGTTGGCATGTGCCAATGGCACATACGGCCATGTTGACCTAGTTGCGTTTTGCAAGCCTAGAGCGCTATATTTGGCATGTGCCAATGGCGTAGCGGCTTAGTTTGGCATGGTTGCCAATGAGTGCGATATGTAGTTTGGTTTTGGCTCATTTGCCATGGTGCGCGGTGTGCGTCTTGGTTTTGGCGTCGTTGCCATGGTGCGCGGTGTGCGGCTTGGTTTGGCATCGTTGCCATGGTGCGAGTGTGCGGCTTGGTTTTGGCGTCGTTGCCATGGTGCGCGGTGTGCGGCTTGGTTTGGCATTGTTGCCATGGTGTGCAGTGTGCGGCTTGGTTTGGCATTGTTGCCATGGTGCGCAGTGTGCGGCTTGGTTTGGCATTGTTGCCATGGTGCGCAGATGTGCGGCTTGGTTTGGCATTGTTGCCATGGTGCGCATGTGCGGCTTGGTTTGGCATTGTTGCCATGGTGCAGATGTGCGGCTTGGTTTGGCATTGTTGCAATGGTGCACGGTGTGCGGCTTGGTTTGGCATTGTTGCCATGGTGCGCAGTGTGCGGCTTGGTTTTGGAATTAGGGTTCTGTGTCGAAAACCTAATCTGGTATTTTGAAAAAATACCCCTATTAATTATTTACACCTGAGTTAAATGCTCTTAGTTAATGTGTTGCGGGTAACACTAGGTCATGGGGTTTTACGATTTTACCCCTTGTTTAAAAACCACCATCAACACCTGGTACAATGGGTTTCTCAGAGCAACCGCAGTGGGCGACTAAACTCAAATATTTAGGTTGAGAACGAGACGTAATGGGACGTACTATCGACCAAATCCCAGACTAAACCCAAATCCCAGACTATATTTGGTCGGGGACCAAAGACTAAACCCAAATTATAGTCGAGCGAACGTATAGTGTATACCCCACAACAGGCGAACGTATAGCCTCCGCCCCATTTTTATTTTTTATTTTTTTATTTTGTGTGGGGCGATGTTTATACCTCCGCCCCATTCTTTTTTTACACTCTTTAGAGTGGGGCGAACTTTATACCTTCGCCCCATATTTTTTTATTTATTTTATTTTTAATTTCATTTTTGGAATCTCCCCCCGATCGGGCGAACATATATTCCACGCCCCACACCAGGCGAACGTATAGTGTACGCTCCACCAAATTTAATCTTCCACCCGTAGCGTCACACACCAGACTAAAACCAAATTTTGGTCTTTTTTTCCCTCTTTGGTCTTTGGTTATACTCGCACCACTGCAGTTGCTCTCAGCAAGCTAATTCTTAAGCGAAGTTTACTAGTAATAATTTTTGCTTAGCCTATTACGTATTACTGTTACACAGTAGACCAGTTCAAGTAGTCAACTTCTCTTGATCCCGAACCAAAAATAATATAGGTGAAAAAATGAGTTTCCATTTACCAAAAACTTTAATCAAGCTATTAGTGTCTACGAAACATAAACAAATTAATAAAGATGATAAAATCAAGTCATTGGTGTTTTTCGTAAACTTTATACATATATATATATATATATATAGTTGGAAAGCATTTTAAAACACCTACGTAAATAATATAAACATACTATCAAATTATACATATCTCTTATAGTAAGAATAATCAATTAAAATGGTAGTTTTAAAAAGTGGAAATTTCTGAGTAACCCATGTTTAGTTCCTCTCTCTTCTAGAAACCCATCAATAAAATAGTATATATTTGTAGCCCAAAGCATAAGATGTACGGTTGAGATTATTAGTTTTAGATTGAATTTAGTTTTTCACATTTTATGTATAACTAAATTAACCTTTAGAGTTTAGACATTATGATTTATTAAAAAAATTAATAATTCAACTAATTTCACTTATAATTAGTCAACCAAGTAGTCATGGGCTTATTTGTGGGCGTTTTTGGTGGGGATAGTTTATCTTTCATTTATTTTAGGTCAATTTGTTACCATTATTTTACGTATATTCTGGTTAATTCCCGCTTTTCTCTTTCCACTATAAACACATAAATACAGTAGTAAATATCCGATCACCATTAATAAGTTTAATGTTGCAGTTGTTATCTATACATGTGAAAGAGTCAAAGAGAATCAGCAATACACAAGTGGGAATCAAACATACGTCTTACCATCAATACATGAGTTTCCCTCCCTAATATTGGTCAGATATTAGTGATGGTATACGCCATCAATTATAGGTCACCCTTGCATATCTACAATGTTTTTGAAGCACTCTTTGTCATCAATATTCGATTTGATTGATTGAAAATGTTATTTAACTAATTGGATTTCAATACTGATTCTCATTTTTGTATAAAAATTTCTTTTAGGGATTTCCTGATTGTACACCGGTGATAGTCATTATTATCCTAACTTTCGAAAATTGTGATTTTCACCAACGACAATAAGTTTATATCAAAATTATCACCATTGCAACTTCGTGAAAACTCAAAGTTTCAAACGTCCTTTACTTGTGAAAATTAAAATTTTCAAATGCTGAGGTATTTTACTTGTGAAGACTGCTAATTTCACCTGTCCGAAACTTGTGAAAATTCCAGTTTTCAAGTTTTTTTAAAAGTGATAATTTATTTTTTCTTATCAATTTATTGAAAATTTAAATATCACCAAGATCTCAAGTGAAAACTTGAATTTTTATCACTGGGATTTTCTCTATTATTAGTGATAATTAGGGTTTTTTTTTTTTTTTTTGCCGTTTTGTGAAAACCATAATTCTTCCAATTTTTATAAGTGGAATTATTTTAGGGTGATAATAGGATTTTTTTCATATACTCGTGATATTTGAGTTTTTTTTTTAAAGAATGATTTATGGGAGGATTTTAAGGGAGTTAACTAAGGTTAGTTTTTTTTACGGGAGTTAATTAAGGTGAGTTAATTACGGGATTACATTTGACTAAAAATGCAATCACGGCTAAGATTAGGGAGGTAGAATTTCAGGGAGATTCTTTAGGAAGTTTACCACATTAATTTTAACCGTTTTTTAGGAAAATTAATATTTTCTTTGTTTAATTATTTTATATTAAGTAAAAGGTTATTTGTGTAATTAATTATTGTTACAACTAATTATGGGTTCCTAATATATGTAATCTTATTGATGGGTTTATGATATACAAAAAAGTAAAATTGGGCTAGAAATATTTTCCCCCGTTTTAGAAATATCTCATTAATTTGGTGGGATAGCCATGAAGACCCCTAGCACACAAATTGACCCGGACCAAAGTCTTAGGATGCCTGAGGAGCCACACGAAATGCTTAATGTGAGCAGGGACGGAATCAGAAATTAGTGTTGGGTGGGGCTAAACCTATGCCATTTTTTTTTTGTTCAACAAGATACTAATACTGAAAGTTTCTATAGGCTTGAAGAATGAATCAATGTTTTCAGTTTGTTAGCTGGTGGACGAAGATGGTCGAATGACATTATAACTTGAGCAGAATCAGTAAATACACAACATTAAAATTAAATTTAAGGACCAAACCAGTAAACATGATTGGAATTATAACACACCAAAAGGAAAAAAATTGATCTACCAGATTATAAAAATGCCAAATAACAGTAGCATTCATAGTATGTAAACACTATTGGAATCACTATTGTGGTATGCTGACAAAATATTACACAGACTCTTTATTCACAATTTCGCTAATTAATCCACTACACCTTATAGTTTGAAATCAACAATTAAATTGACCAAGTCTGCTCTCTAACTGTGTAGTATGATATACACGATTTAAACACCCTACTACCACCGTAGCATTGAATCATTAAAAAGTAAGATGAACCAATGGGTGCTATATTAACGAAAGACCAAAATATCTAAAAACTAGCTAGTATCAACCACTATTATGTGTTGAGAACTGTCTAACCAAAATATCTAACCAAGATTAAGAATCAAATAAAGTACGAGTACTTAAATGTATTGAGAACTATGTTCATACAACAACAGCAATGGGTACTGTATTCATACGGACAAATGAGCAAGGGTAGAAACCAGTTAACTCTAACAAATTTTACTTAAGTTATGTAGGTCAAATCAAGACTATCAAGTCTTTTTACTCAATAATCATCTAATTTTAAAGATATTTATACCAAAACCTCAGGATGGATCGACTCATCAGTGATCCTTTTTAGTAGAAGATAACCAATGAAACCCTTTGTAGTTATACTTCTCTAGAATCTTGTCTAGATACAAAGTCCAAATGCAGGAATCACCAAAACAAATAAAAGCACCAATTTTGTAACACTTAAAAAACCTAAATTTACAAGTAAAAATTAATCATAATATCATTGGTGATTCAGAATATTTCGATCGAAATCAAGTCAAATCATAAGGGTTTTGACTCTTTTGAGTAAATATTTTTGGAACTCTCCGGCGATGACTAGGTTGTTCTAGTACCGGTTGATACTGTTATTCATCTTGTGGATGGTGAAATTCCTTCTGTTGTTGAAGCCTTTGGATCCTTGAGAAATCCCTGGTGCGCTTGAGGATGATTCCTCCGACTCCAATCAGGTAACTTAATTTGAGTTCTGAACACAATTACCATGGGGCTAATACTAAAAATTACATGTCTTTTTCACCCAGAAATTTTCAATTTTGGGTTAGTCGACCATTTTTTTTTTTTTTTTTTGCGGAAAACAGTTTTTTGATTAAATAGCCCTTTAAATTTGAATTCTTAGATCTATGAGACAAGTAAAGTAGGAGGATTGTTCTGATAGCTGGTTATTTAACCCAAAGTTATGTCCTTTAATGACTAAAGTACCCTCACGTCGGCATCTGGTAAATCCGCCGAAATCTCTAAAGTTCTTTTTCTTCTGTGCTTTATTGATTCACAACTTTGCTCCAAGAAACACAAATTTATATATGATTGGGCAAATAAAATAAAGTGGAATTGCGTCACTTTTATTTCATATTTTTTATTTTCTAATTAAGTGTATGATCTATTGATCTGAATGAATCTGAAAATAATACAGAGAATTGGGAGATTTTGGGATATAACCGACAAGAAACAACATCGATAGATGAGAAGAAGACGATATCATTTTAATAATAAGGAGAAAAAGTGTGGTGGCGGTGGAAGACAGGAAGAGGATAAGAAAAAAGGAAGCGCATTCTCAATTGATTACGAAGAATGCTATCTAGTGGACATCCGTGTGCATTCTCAATTAATTATACTGTAAATCACGAATCAGGTGGTGGGAGAGATGCTAAATTGTTTGTTTTCAAAGATCCAACTGGTCATGACATTGAGATTACATATAAAGACATATGAATTAGGTCGTGAGTTAGGAAGAGGTGTCACTTATTTTATTTACAGATAAAGCATCGGGTGATGGAGCTTGTAATGGAGCTTTATGACCGAACGAATGACATGGGTGTAAATGAACATGAATTTGCAGGGAAGGAAATGTGATAGGAAAGTCAAGAAAACAAACCAAACTTATCTTTCCATAAGTAAAAACATACACATTTAAGTACTGGGAAAAATATCGTTTGGTCCTTTTTTAGGTGGGCCCATGTCTGTTTGGTCCTTTGGTCAAACACCTTTACTATTTGGTCCATAATTATTTAAAAATATTAAACTGATAAAAATACCCTTCCGTGTTAATTTTTACTTATTTTCTTGTAGCACTTCATTCCAGAAATGAAGTCCATATAAAAACCTAAAAAACAGACTTCGTTCCAGAAATGAAGTCCATATAAAAACCAAAAAAAGACTTCATTCCGAAAAAGTCCATATAAAAACCTAAAAAATGCATTTCATTCCAGAAATGAAGTCCATATAAAAACCTAAAAAAACAGACTTCATTCCATAAATGAATCCATATAAAAACCTAAAAAAAGACTTCATTCCAAATGAAGTCCATAAAAACCTAAAAAATGACTTCATTCCGAAATGAAGTCCATATAAAAACCTAAAAAAACAGACTTCATTCCGTAAATGAAGTCCATATAAAAACCTAAAAAGCGGACTTCATTCCTAAATGAAGTCCATATAAAAACCAAAAAAACAGACTTCATTCCAGAAAATGAAGTCCACATAAAAACCGAAAAAAACAGACTTCAATCCAGAAATGAAGTCCATATAAAAACCTAAAAAAAACTGACTTCATTCCAGAAATGAAGTCCATATAAAAACGATGAACCAAATCTTCGATTTCTAGTTACAAGTAGAAACACAAAGGGAACTAATGACACACATATAAGTTGATAGCAATTTCACTTGTGAGCAAGTCAATTAAAAATTGCCACATAAAGACTAGGCCAACAAGTATTCTTATAGCAGCGAACGGTGCATGAGTCAACTGAAAGCATAACGGATCCGTGATAAGTTGTGTATTGATAAGTTGTGTAATAAAAACTTTTTAAACGGATCCTAAAAATCTCTTCCAGTAGTTAGCCAACCTGCACGAGTCTTGCGTAATAAAAACTTTTTAAATTTATCAAAACAATGAAATACGAAGAAATCTCAATCTCTGTAGAAATCATTTAAAGCACATACAAAATCACCGTCTTGTTCATCATCTTGATATTCTCATCATCTTTATCATCATCATCGTGTTCATCATCATCTTCTCTGTAGAAAACTCAATTTGTGTTGAAAATCTTCATCTCAATCTTCAAACAAAACAACAGCAGGAGAAAAACAAAAAAGAGAGAGAGGAAGTAGATCTAAAACTAAGAGAGAGAAAGTGAATCTGAAAAAGAAGATATTTTCTAGAGTTTTTTCTATATATATGCTCACAAAAGGATATTTTTGTCCCTACTAAATGATATTTACATCATCCATGACATCAGCTTAAGACCAAACAATAATTTTTAGGACCAAACTATAATTTATATTACCAAATAGGACCAAACAGACATTTGACTGGGTCAAATGGACTAGACTCCCTCTAATATATTATTCCTATGACCTAATGGTATTTCCTTTGGACTTTGGAGAAATGTCCGAACCAATTCTGCAGACATCGTACGAAATCATAGGTGAAATAGGGGGCTGATGCTAAGGTTTCTGAGCTGAGATTGACGGCGGATGACTGAACCTAAAGCGTGACTCATAAATTTCACCGAATCATAAAGGAGGTACGAGTTGGACATGACATTTGGTAGCGGATATGTGAGTTATAAGCCGCGATTTTGGTCAGGTTTCCGCGAGAAATCTAAAAATTTGTAGATTGGATACAGTTTGAACTAGATTTGCAAAGTGAACGTCTGAATCCATCCATCAGTTATATCATATTTGCATAATATTTTCTTTAACTATCAACTAACTAATCCAGTATAAAAAAAAAAAAAAAAAACTATCAACTAACTAATACTATAAATCTGGATTGATCCACGAAATACACAAGATGCACCCGAGTGCGTAATGTATATTGTGACAGAAAAGTATTTTTTGGGCGGATTGCGCCTAAGTGCATAATGTTTTTTTTTTTTTTTTTAATTTTTTTGTTGTTCTTTTTATTTTTCTTCTTTAATACTTATTTTTGGTTAATGCTTTGATAGTGAATGTGATAGTAACGGTGGTGGATTTATTGCTCGAGATCATGAACTAATAATTTTGGCTGTGTATAATATATCGCAAGTGATTACTAGGATAAACTTATATTTATTCGTGAAGTACACAAGATGCACCTGGGTGCATAATGTAAAATTCTGCCGGGAAATAGGTTTTGGCTGGTTGCACCTAAGTGCATTTGTATATTTTTTTGAGTTTTATGGGAAAAATGGTTGCACCTGAGTGCATTTGTATATTTTTTTGATTCTTATAGGAAAAATATTTTGGCCAGGTTGCACCTGGGTGCATAATTCATATTCTTATAGGAAAACTATTTTGGTCAGGTTGCACCTGGGTGCATAATGCATATTTCTATATGCAATAAATTTTGGCCAAGTTGTACCTGGGTGCGGGAAAGATTTTGCTCTAGCACTGCTAGAGCAAATATGATCTAGTAGCCCCATATTGGACCATGTGGCAGTTTGTGATGTCACCCCAACCCAAGGTTTAACCCAAGTTAATTTTTAGCACATAAGAATAATCAGGCGTATTTTAAAGAAAGGGGATATATGTGAAGAGGTAATTTGCTGTAACCGTGTATATATATTCCCCCTTCGATTTAGAGCATAAGTTTTTGTTTTTATTTGTCAAAATTAGAAGCTAGAGTAAGGCAAACGTATGAGAAGAAGTGCCGAAAAATGGACTGGAATTTGATTCAGAAGAAAAAGCTACTAACCGGAGTTCTAGGAGAGTTTTATGATTTCTGGAAATCTAGTCAAGATGATGAAACACAAAACATTAGCAAGGCTGCAAATAAAAAAAATGGAAACATAGTGAAACAAGTATCCAACTACCAGTGGGGGCTAAAATAACACTAGGAGCTCCTACAAGAAGAAAACAAACAAGTAAGAAGACTGGACAAATCATGTCGTCAATAGAGAAAAGTAAAAAAATGAAACATCGGAGCAAATCAACATCAAAGAAGGAAAATGCAGCGGAAAAAACCACCAAAACCAAACTGGCAGCCAAGAAACGAAAGAGAAATGCCGACCATGAGCCGGCAACATAGAAACAAAGAGCAAAAAGAAATCCAAGGAAGACTGCGAAGAAAATTCAAGCAAAACCAATGACTGTAGGTGCGTGCATTCATATTTCAGAAGCTTAGGAGTTGTTCTAGACTGCACTAGTCATTCTTTATTACGAATTTCTCCACTTATTCCCACTCAAGCTTCTCCGACTCTGCTCCAGGATGACTTCTTTTTTATATGAATTGGTGTTGGAAAATTGATCCGATTTTCTATTTAGGAATGGAAAATTCATTGAACTAGTACCATGTGGATTTGGGTGTTGGGCTGGTTTAGTAGTTATGGGCTTAATTCTAATTTGTCCTATTAATTAGGTTAAAGTTTTGAAACGGTAAGAAACCTAAAACCAGGCGTGAAGAGAAACAACTCTTCCGGAATTCAAATTGGAATTCTAGAGACACACCCCTTGAAGAATCCTTGAAGCATCATGATCCTTATTGAAGAGGTACTAGTAATTCTATAAATACCCTGCACACACTTAGAGATAACATCAATTAGAAATCTGATTATCATCCTACTGCATTCTAAAATCATCAATTTAGTTTGTATTTAAGAGAGAGTTCATCACTTTAAGTTTGGTTCGCCGTTTCTCGAAGTTTGGAGTGCTACTACATCGAGAAGATAGTCGTTGTATCCTGGGAGACAGACATCGATAATCCGTAAGCACCAGTCAGGGGGTGAATCTGTCTTAAGGCTAGAGCATATAATCCTTACCTCGACTTTGATTTCGTTTAATTGGGTTTGCATTTCTCTTCTTCTCTGTTTGTTTTATTGCAGTTTATACACAAGATTGCCAACAATCTTAAGACAGACTATGATCATAACTGTGTATACTGTAATCTCATCATTTTTATTTCTGCAGCTTACTAATGATAATTGGCTTCTGTTACGTAATTGCAGTAGCAGTAACGTAACATGAATTTATGCCTTTTAGTTATTTGATATTAATTCAGTGGGTTGACAAATAGCAAATCGTAATACACAAACTCATTGCTTCCGTTTTGTTTCACCAACTTATCTGGTCAGTTTGTGTTGGCGTTTGTATTGCAGGCTGTTGTCAGTACAGACGAACTTAAATTGACTTTACTAGTCAGAATCAAATACAATTGGTTTGGTTTCTTTAGTGCTTTGGAAACTTTATTGAGTTGAAACCTCTTATTGATTTACGTTTAATTAATATTGATTTTTGTGCACAAGGGATTGTTTGACTTGCTTTGTTAGACTACAGTACTTCAAGTTTGTCTTTTTGTTTTAGCAATGACAATTAGTACCATTGTACTACTAGTTTGAACACAGTTCTTTTCCAGATAATTGGACGTTACTGATAGTGGCTTTTGTAGTACAGTTGACAGTGGAACCAACAGAATTACAACCTTGCTTAAATATCCTGGCGAGATTGGGGTATACCCAAACTAATTGGGGTATACCCAATGAGACAGGGACATGGTGTGTCATTATTAAAAAGTGTGATTTTACTTTAATACCCTTGAACTAATTAAATTATCAAAATAAACTCATTTCTTAATTTCATTAACCCTAAAATTAAAAAACTAACCAACTCTTAATCTTCTCTTCTTCTTCATCTTCATCTTCCATTAGTTCAAAAAAACCATGGAAGCCATATAAAAATCTTCAACTTTGATTTTTCAAAAAAATTATTGACTCTAACAGCGAAAAGAAGACTATAAATGATGTTTAAACTCAAACCCATCATTGTGTTGTGTGATTTGATTGTTATATTAGGTTAGAAATCGAAAATTATGATTTTCGTGTTTTTGGCCCCAAGCAAGGTCGTAGCATGCATATCTTGCCGACTTTTCATAACAGCCATGGCGGCGACTGTAAATTTTTCAACAGCCGACAGGGTATTTTTTGAATACCTTGCCGGCCAAATACAGCCGGAAGGGTATTTTTTGAATACCTTGCCGGCCAAAAACAGCCGGAAGGGTATTTTTTGAATACCTTGCCGGCCAATAAAATTTTTATGTCATCTCCTGTATGTCAAAAAACAAAAGTCGGCAAGGTCGACGATGAAGATCATGTCGGCCACTTTTGGCCGGCGAGGTCGACGATGAAGATCTTGCCGCCACTTTTGGCCAAGCATGATCTTCATTAGTCGACCTTGCCGACTTTTCATACTTTCGTAATCGAAAGTGTTGATTTATTCTTTGATTTTGAGTATGATTTCATATAACGAATTCACAATCCCCTTTTTAGAAGTATTTCGGTTGTGTGCTTCATTTTCGTTGCAAGAGATATTCTCAAAAAAAAAAAAAAATCATCAAAAATCATCCCACAAAAGTTCAATCAAAAACAAAATTTCATAACTTAAAATTCATAAGTTTTAATCTATTCAATCAATTTAAACTTAATTGATTAATCTAATCAAAATTTTAGGGTTAATTAAACGAGGGCAATTTTGCCATTTTGAAAATATTTGGTTAAGGGGTGACCTCTTTTACTTCAAAATGACCCTATTTTGTCTCATTGGGTATACCCCAATTAGTTTGGGTATACCCCAATCTCGCCAGGTTAAATATGACGGATGTGCTATCAGAATCCAGTTTTGTTGGAAATATAAGAGATTGGTGGATCGACAGCGGAGCTACGAGCCATATTTGTGCCGATAAAAACATGTTTACTTCTTATCAAAATGTGGATGATGTAGCGCTATTCATGGGAAATTCTGCGACAACAAAGGTCGTCGGAAAAGGAAAAATCATTCTCAAAATGATTTCTGGAAAAAACCTCACCTTGAATAACGTTTTACATGCGCCAGGTATGCGGATTAACTTAATCTCTTGTTCATTATTAGTAAGGCATGGCTTTAAAATTGTATGTGTGTCTGATAAAGTTGTCATATCAAAGAGTGATATGCATGTCGGTAAAGGATACTTGTGTGATGGGTTGTTTAAATTAAACACACTCACGGTAATTCCCAAGAGGAATAAAAAGGAAATTGCTTCTTCTTATTTGGTTGAGTCATCAAATATATGGCATGGTAGACTAGGCCACGTTAATTATGGTTCAATTCGAAAATTAATTAACATGGATCTAATACCGAAGTGTCACATTGATTTAGATCATAAATGTGAAATTTGCGTAGAAGCAAAATTAACAAGGTCATCCTTTCACCCGGTTGAAAGAAATACGGAACCACTAGATTTGGTTCATACCGATATTTGTGACTTTAAATAAGTGCAAACAAGAAATTGAAAAAAATATTTCATTACTTTTATTGATGATTGCACTCGTTATTGCTACGTCTATATAATGAGAGGGAAAGACGATGCAATAGAAATATTTAAGCACTATAAGAATGAGGTAGAAAATCAATTAAACAGAAAGATTAAAATTCTGAAACGTGATAGAGGCATCGAGTATGATTCACCATTTGCGGAATTTTGTTCGGAGCATGGAATAATCCACCAGACCACTGCTCCTTATAATCCACAACCAAACGGTATTGCGGAACGCAAGAATCGTACATCGAAAGAAATGATGAATGCTTTATTACTAAGTTCAGGATTGCCGGATAATTTGTGGGGGAAGCTTTCCTTACCGCAAATTATATCCTAAACAAACTACCTCATAAGAAAAAGGAAAGTACTCCTTATGAATTATGGAAAGGCCATAAACCTTCTTATAAATTCTTAAAGGTGTGGGGGTGTCTTGCAAAAGTGGAAGTTCCTTTATCTAAAAAGGTAAAAATAGGTCCAAAAACCTTCGATGGAATTTTCATTGGATAGGCAGAAAATAGTAGTGCTTATAAATTTCTGGTACATAGATCGGAAATTACAAATATTCACACAAATACGAGAATTGAATCTAGAAATGCCGTATTCAAAATGGATAATTCCTTCCTTGTAAACTTAAGTTTCTTGACAAGTTGAAAACCTGGTAAGCCAGAAACACTAATACTCCAAGCATTCTCAATGACACTAATGCAAGATTCATCATTTAACTAAGTAAATTAAGAAAAATTTAAAAGGATTCCAACAATTGGGAGTAGTGGAGTCTGTAACTAACTTAATAGGGCAATGGTCACTAACAACCTGAGTTAAGTGTATGAGTTTACAATTAGGAAAGTTTAAATTCCAATCACAATTACCTAAAGTCACTACAAGAAAGTGAGTCTATTGCCTCACCATTTTGCCACACATCTATAATTACTGAGGCAATAGATAGGTTTTAGCCTCATTGCATAATAAGTGTGGCACTAACTAGGATCTTTTGCCACACCTTCAAATAGTTGAGGCAAAAGACTAACTTTTGCCTCATGTCACTCGTCGGTGCGGCAATAAATTCCATTATTGCCACGGAGATGCGGCAAGAAGTACAAAATGCATTCGTAATTATAAATTTCCTATTTTTTTTTATTACCATTTGTTTTAAAAAAAAAGAGAGTAGCAATCTCACGTGGATCACGTGCTCCTTATTGAGAAGAACCCACATACGTGTTGTATTACTCTGCCCAGACCGTCATCTCTTCTCTGCAACTTGAACCTTAAAAGTTTGGTATTCTCAACCAAAAATCTAGGTCCAAATTCGTGAAACCAAATTCCCTCCTAAAAAAATTTGCGAAAACCAAATTCCATCCTAAAATATTTGCGAAACCTAAATTTCCCACTAAAGCTCGCCCAAACACCCAAAGTTTTCGCATCTTATCAAATAGAACACTTTTAGTTTTAGGTAACGATTTGCATCTTATCAAATAAAATCTCTCAAAACCCTTGAAAATGACTCACATCTTCTTCTCGAAATAATAATTCGTTTGAACTTATACAGTTTTTAATCAAACACATAAAGACTCGAAATCCCTAATTTCCTATCTCATCCATCAAAAGGTATAAACCAGAATTTACTATTTCGCACTTATCAGTAGTATCGCTCGATCATCATAAACTATTCTCTCAATTTTTATTCCTAATCCAGAGATCTACACATCAGTTCGTTTAATTTTTGGGTTTGGTGACTTATAGCAGGTCATTTTCTCACCTCTCTCTCTGAAGTTTCAATTCTAAAACGAGTTTTATTTAAATTGGGTTTTGATGTTCTTCATTACTTTGTTTTTTTTTTTCGTAGGTTTTTTCTTTCGTTTCTGAAGATTCAATTTGAAAAAGAGTAAGTTTCCAATCCCTATTTTTTTTTAATTTTTTTTTTCCTTAGCCTTGTTTTGTTTAGGTAAAACTGTTTTGTATGTGGTTCTCATATTCAATTGTTAGGGCTATCGAATCTAATTATTGTTTTGTTGAGATTTGGTTGTGGTTCTAATGTTCACTTGTACGGTAGGCATTTGTGGTGGTAGATACTTAGTCCTAATCTTTGGGCATGTATTGAACCAAATTGATTTCATTGCTATGGTACTTCAAGCAAAAAAATAGGAGATGCTACCTTGAATTTAAACTATAATTAAAATGAAGAAAACAAATTGTTTACGACTGCATAAATCTGGTTTAACTAGGAACTGTTAATAATCCTTCCTTTAGATTTGGATTCACTTATATTTTAGGTTTATTTTGAGAATTATTTTTTGTATTCTGGTTTTGTTTATTGTTCCACATCCATAAGAATATGTTGTTGTACCAAATTAACTTGATTGCTTTTATCTACTTATGCAAAGCATCAGGTTAGTTTGAGGAATGTAGTGATATATGAACCATTATTACCTATCATATCTAGTCATACAAGAACTATTATCACCCCTCATATCTAAGCATATCATGTTTGGCTGTTGTCTAGCTTTCTTGCAACTATCAGTGAGCTTAAGCTTAGAGGATGGAAAATAAACAAACTGGAGAGCAAGTTCAGCACTCCAATTTCGCAGATACTGGTAAAATTTTAAAGTCTTGTTTAATATTGTTGAGTTAAGATGTATATTTACTGGTAAAATGTTAAAGTCTTGTTTAATATTATTGAGTTTAGATGTATTTTCAGTTGTGTGCAAAATGCTGGTATTTCTCTCTAAGCAGCTGCCATCCCTATAAAGAAAAAAGTTCGAGTTAATACCAGTACTCTTGCATCTTCCGTGAGAAACAAACAACCCAAGGTAAAAGTTGATTTGGATGGCAAACCTAGTGGAGACAATCAAGCATGACATTCTGATGCCATCGGGTGTTGCGTAAATAATCTCGCCTTTTCAACTGGCCCAAGCTTTGGAATTTGGCAATTTGCAAGCTGATGAGGCTAAGGATTGGTTATGGTGAACATACTCAACAAAACTTTATATCATGTTTGTTTTTTATTTGCCATTTGATTTGTTAGTGTAACTTAAGAACTGAATGACAAATTTTTTTTTCTATAAATGAATGTTATAAAACAGCGACGCTCTCTATTGCTTATGGAATGTTTAAGAGCAAGAAAGCTAAATGCCAAAACAAACACCAAAAACCCAAAAATGCACATGCAGATAATCTTGATGACCCAAGGCGTTAACCAAATGGGAATGGAAGGGATCTTGTGAAACATTTGGATGGTGGAGAGCAACGAGTAAGTTCATACATATGTAATCAAGAAACTCTGTCAAGAGTATGTATGTGTTTAAGTTTTGGTAATACACTTATGTCTGATTTGTGTATTTGTAAGAATCTTTCCAACTGCAATGTCAAGAGTGGAAGCCGACAAAAAGCGAAGCACACAATGGACAGGAAAAACTACTCTCAATGCAAAGCTGAAATGGTACGTACATGCACATGTTGGTCTTTATGGTTACCCTTCATTCTGCAACTCATTATTTGGTCTTGGATTTGACTATTTATGTTCGGGATATTTCTCATATTGGTCTGTGTACAACTAGTAGAGAGGAGTTAGGTTGGGACACATGAACCTCAAAGCATATATCATCATCAAGAGATATGATCTGGGGAAATTACCCTTGTAAATCTTTGCAACTCTAATTATACCCTTAAAGCGCTTTCTATCTGTAACAGTATTTAAATGGCCGTTCTTTCGTTTTGCAAGTTTAGCCCTTCTTGATCATGTATCTGGCTTAGCTGCACACAATTCCTTATCAAAAATGGATAGTGTGCTACAAACCAGTTTTTTCTCCTTTAAATAGCCGTAATTTTTTTTGTATGAATTATATCATTTAATTTTGTTAGTGGATACCACTTATCACTGTAAGTGACGGAATTTGTATATGCTCAAGAGAATGGAGGAGTATTACATTCGTCAAAACCAAATTATTGAGTGTGTCAGATTGTATAGGCCAGACCGATTTACATGACCAGGGGAACTCTCAGGTCCTTCTTATCACTTTTTCAGAATTGGGGAGCATCATTACAGACATTCGAAGAAACTATATAGATGCAGGGCGCGCCTGGCAGACCTGAGGAGGAACTCTTTGGACCTAGGAAGCCACTTTACATGCCTGGGAGGCAGCTCAAGGAACCTCAAACCGGTTGTAAGTATCCCTCCCTTTATTTTTAATTCATAGAAATTGGAAAATATCTTAAGAAAAAATGTGAGACAACTATAAGTAGGCATAATCATATGCATGTTACTATGATATTTCTCTTAGAGTCGAGGATTCCATTGGTTTATTTTCTTGATGAAAAATAAGATTTCCTTAAGATGTTAGAGACGGAATAAGTATTCTAACTTGAGGACATTCTTCTAATCCTTAATCTTCAAATCTTTTGTTGTCAGTAAATGAAATCAGCCCATATTATCCAATTTATTATGATCAATCAATTTAACTCCTACAAACTTCGATTAGACATGATTTTGTACATTGATTGATATTCTTTTACTTGGTGGTGTTTGTTTTGATTTATTTGGCAGGTGCGCTTGGCTTAGGAACGTACATCTGGGTAGAATAAGTCTAGTGCGTCTGGGTAGAATAAGTCTAGTATGATGTATAAGGTTTTGTTACTTTCGATTGAGGTTGATACTAAAATCGGAGATTGTTTAAAATAGTTTGTTTCTTTCCTTATGGTGAAGTGGGATGCACTATACTTTGTAACAAATATACTGTTTTTTTAATGAAATTCAATTTTCTTGTTTTAATTCAATACTTATGTATGGCTTTAGTGTCAATGTAAATTTTTGCACAAAGATTACAATTGTATATAAATCAGAACCCGTTTTTGCTACTCGGCAAGTAAGGGTATTAGCTGCATTTACTCATGTGGCAAAAGAATTTTTGATATATTTGTCCTCGCATTATTGCCTCACCAGTTGGTGTGGCAAAAGATTTAAAAATTAAAAAATATAAAAATTAAAAAAGATAAAAAATATAGAAAATACCTTTTTGCCTCACACTATTGCCTCACATATAAGTGTGGGAAGAACCCAGCTTTTGCTACAACACACTTAAGGTGTAGCAATAATTTTTTGCCACCCAGCTTGTTGCCACAGGTGTGGAAAAATATTTTTGTGTGGCAAAAGGATTTAGCCACACAAAATATGGGTTCTTGCCTCACTGATGACGTGAAGCAATACACAGGTTTTCTTGTAGTGAGTCATGTCTATTCTAGATCTTTTTGTGCCAGTGCCTAAGTTATTAGTAGTCCAAGTATAATCTTTTCCTTCAAACCCAATGTCCTCAAAAAAATAATCATACATAATGCCATTGACACAATATAATAGGAAGAAGAAGCCCCATTATTAAAATCCAAAAGGTGAAAATTTACGTCACCCATAAGAATCCAAAGAGAGTTGTTTTCCTTACTAATTTGATGTATATACTCCCACTGACTGTCAATATAATTAGAGTATCCATACATACAGGTAGGTAAAAATCCAGGTTTCCTTTGATCAGATTGTAAGGCAACATTAAACATATTCATGGAGGAGTCTAAAATGTCACAAGTGAAACCATTTTTCTAAAGCAAAACTAAACCACCAGAAAATCTCTCAGGTTCTATATAATATGGTTTGGGTATTGATATTGTTTAAGTAGAGGTTTTCATTTTTCATGATTGATTTTGGTTTCACAAAGGAGTATAAGATCAAGGTTTTGTGTTCTTATCAAATCACACTTAAATGGTTTCTAGTAGAGACGTTTTTGAATCCTTGGACATTCTTAGAAATGATGTTCATACTGTGAATGAGGATATATAAGCCGGTAACTATCAATTTGTAATTAACAATTATAATAGGTTTTACAAATATATGTAAAAAAGTAAAGGACACAAGCTTAATTAGAACAAGAAAATTAAAACTAAGCAAGAAACTTATGAGAAAATTTAAAAAGATAAGGAGAATAAAAGTACTCCCTCCGTCCCACTATTAGATGACCTAGTTGTTTTTTAATTTTGTCTAATTAATAGTTTATTTTATATAATTTGATATTCATGTTTATACTCGTTACGTAGGTGTTTTAAAATTCTTTCCAATGATATAAAATTTATAAATATCCGTGGTATAGTTTGAGAAATAAATTATTTTTAAATTGTGCTACTAGGTCAACTAATAGTGGGACGGAGGTAGTATAATTTATACCTGCTTCTCCAAGTATGTATTTCCTACATTAATATCTCATGTTGGATTCATTATAGTTTGTTGATTGACTGAGTTGTTCTCAATATTGGTGGATGAGGAGATGAGGTCATTAGGAGCAGGTGAAGATTCCCTAGAGGTTCTGAGTTTTTTTACTAGTCTGACAACTTCATCATCTTCTCAATTATTCTTCTGAAATAAGAAATCCAAGTTTCATTCGGTACATATTCTACTAGGTTGTCTTTAATAATGTAGCATTCGGTACATATTCTACTAGGTTGTCTTTCATAGAAAAATTTGATCCAACGAGAAAGCCTTCATTAGTAATAGCCTTTACTCTTCTCAAAGGATTTGTGAGATCAATGTTAAAACACACTTTGATAGGATCAATACCCACCGGGAAAAAATCTTTTGGCTCGATTGAAATTACTTCACCCATTATCTCTCCCATTTTTATTACCTCAAATACATCCATATGCTTAGGAAGAAGATACTTGAGTTGAATCCAGAATCGTTGAAAACCCCAATGCTTTTCACGGTGTAAACCATATCAAATGTAATCATGAACTACGAAAAGTTTCTTGTGAATAATACTCCATGGACGTTCATCAATGACTCGTTAAGGAAAATCCAATTACTAAACTTGAAAATAAAGATATTAAGTTCAACTTCTACTATCTTCAGTTCTTCAAAGTTTGATAAAAGGCAGGTGAACCGAATTCATTTCTCCACCATGTCATAATTCATTATCCCTTCTCCGTGATGATTTTACCTATTGCAATTGCTTCCAATTTTTTCTGAGTTATTGATGCTTTCTTGTTGTGATGATTAACTCGTATCTCCCAGTTCAATCATAGTTTGCTTGAACTTGTTTACAAGGTTACCAACTTGTGTATCTTCAGCCGAGTCCATTAGATAAGAATATAGGTTTCAAGGAAGTTAAGAGTAGAAGATAAAGGTTTCTGATAAATACTAAAAAATGGTTTTAGGGTTTTGATGATAAAGAGTAAAGTTCAATATATTGTTACCTTTTTCGTTGGTTATCCTAATAAAAGGATGATAACACGGATTTGTTTTAAAATAGAAAGTATAGCTGGCTATTGACCAACCTAGGATAACAGCAAAACATTATTTCTTGCCGAAACTTCTGCACGAGTTTTTGAAATTTGTTGAATTGAGGGAAAGGCGGGCTACATTAAATGACCGATTCATTGAGTTAGAGAAGAACAGAGGACATTTCCACCATCCACCATTGAGAACACCACAAATCTTCAAACGAATGAAAACAAACTCTGCAAACGCATTGAACACAACGTAAAAAAAAGGCAAACGCCATTAGAGATAACACGCATTGTATACACATCTTGGAGAAGAAGGAATGAAATTAGTTAATCATTAGAATAAAGAAAGAAAAACCGAGCAAACTAGAGGATCATGTCCAAGTTTTGAACAATACATCTTAGCGACTAAACAAACAAAGTTATAACTGCATATAAAGTTTGAGAAAACTAAATCAAAGAATGACAGGGAAAAAAGAAACGGAAAATGGGTCATTTATCCAAATATTTTTAAAAACATGTTTCAAATGGACAAATAAAAATTAGTATGAGTGAAATGGTCACAAAAAAAATAGGAAGAATGAAACTGGATTCATCCCGGCTTAAACTTAAAAAAGAGGGAGGATGAAACTGGATGCATCCTGATATAAATTAAAAATAAGAAAAAGCATTTGAAAATTGGTAGGATGAAACTGTTTACATCCTGGCTATTTTTACAATTTCGTCTATTTAAACAGTATCAACTTTTACATGTCCGTTTCACCCAGAAATTGTTAATTTTGGTCTTTTTAACCAATTTTGTGAAAAAGAAAAGAAATAATTACTGAGTTAGCAAAGCATTATCACTCACTTCACAGAGAAAGAGAGAGGAATGAAACCAGACATTAAGTTAACAGTTATTCTTTTTAGGTATGTTTATCTTGTTCATTAACGTTGGTATTAGTTGTTTAGTTGAAGTACTAATATATAAATTTTTTGATATTATTATATTAGATAAAATTAAAAAATTTATTATAAAATAAAATTGATGAGAGTCTTCGATAATATTTGATCGGGGATGAGTTTCTTTACCAATATTTGATGGGTGAATAAAACAAACATTAGCAAAGGTAGGTATATGTATTTGAGTTAATATAAGAAATCATGATAATGATATGGTATCTCCAAGTTAATTCTATGAATTTTGACTTATATATTTTAAATATTAATGATAGAAGAAACCTATTGGATCACCCCGGTCGGATGCCGATGTCGGAGAATGCTCACCCCTAGCAGTTGTTATGGCTCAGCAACAACACGCATTCGCACAAAAGATGCACATGCACTTCAGTCCCTAACAAATGCAGGATCAGCACTAACAACAGAAACAGCAGCTACACCATCCAAGAATGAGGCATGTTTATAAAATTGAGTTTTTTCTTTTAAAGGGGGTCCTTCACTTTTAGGACGGAGGAATGCAAGAATTGCAGATTCTCAAGGATGCTAGGACTAGATGAGCTATGGAGCGGTGGGCTTCCAAATTGGTTGAAAACTTTCATAAGAGAGAAACTAAGCGTAGTATCTATTTGAAGTAATGAATTTCTTTCTTTCCTAATTAATCTAGAAAAAGAAAAAAAAATAGGACGCAAGTACTCAAGTAATAACTTAAAAAGAAGGAAAATGAAAAGAAGTACTAAAAAAGAAAAAAAAAGAAAGTAAGAACATCAAAGCTAATTATCGACAACATTTTCCTATTTGAATGCATGTTGAAATAAACTATTGGGATTTTTTATAAAGTGCCCGGGTGGGGAAATGCATTTCATAAAATGACCACGTTTTTTTCATAATTAATTTAATGCCCATACCGTTACTTATTCCGTCTGGACCCACCATTTCAGTAAAGGGAAAATTAGGCTAAGGCCCAACCCATGGATAATCCATAATATGAGGCCCCTAGTTAAAAGAAGTTTAAATCTAGGCCCGAGTTATTAAAAGACATTGATACCCTTATGAATATTGTCAAGCCCATAATTAAATAAAATTTAAATTTAGGCCCAAAATTATTAAAATATAATGTGGTGATATTCCAACCACCTCCGACCACCACAGCCACCTCCGACCACCACCGTCACACCACCTCCGACCACCACCGCCACAAACCACCAACGCCAGCCACCTCCGACCACCACGTCGCCGCCAGCCACCTCCGGCCAGCCATCGCCAACCACCACCGTCAAACCACCTCCGACCACCACTGCCAGCCACCTCCGACCACCGCCGCCACCAACCACCACCACCCGCCACCTCCGACCACCACCACCCGCCACCTCCGACCACCGCCGCCGCCAGCCACCTCCGACCATCACCTCCTGACAACCACCGCCGCCAACCACCACCAACATATGGGATGTGTATCCATAAGTTACACATGCATATGACATGTGTAACGCAAAGTTACACTTGTATATAGATGTGTGCTCAGTAGTTACACATGTGTACGCAGAAGTTACACATGAGTATGGCATGTGTAACTACAAGTTACACATGCATATATATGTGTACTTATTAGTTATATAACAAAACTACACATAGAAAATACATGTATTACTTTAATATTTCATTTACAGTAATTTGTTTGTTTATCAATAATAGTAATTACTTGTTATTCACAACAAACGAGTCAAAAAACTAGATATGTAAAACGAAATCCTCGAAATAAGCCGCCATATCTTAGAAATAAGCCACGATATCCTACAATAGAAATGTTCTCTTCCCTTCTTGTCTTCCTAGATTCCAAAATGCTTGGATATCTGAAATAAAATAAAATAAACACCCATGGGATTAGGTTGGGATGAAGAAAAAAAAAACAGACTTTGTAGCCATGTAACCAACTTAAAGTAATCAGACGAAAAAAAAAAAACTACGAAGAGAGACGTGTAATCAGAAATTACACATACATATAACTTGTGTAACAGTAAGTTACACATGCATCCGACTAGTGTAACAGTAATTCAATCACTAAAACCAAAAGTTACATATTCAACCAGTATGTGTAAGTAAAAGTTACACATCTAATTAGCATGTGTAACTAGAAATTACACAACTATTTAGCTTGTGTAACTAGAAATTACACATCTATTTAGCTTGTGTAACTAGAAATTACACATCAATTGAGAAATTCCTATCATTAAAATTTAAGGTTCCAAACATGATTCCATGAGTGACAATGTGAAAACTCATCTTAAGACAACTGTGAACCTAAATATCGAATAAGAAATGGAATCTGAAGAATTCATTAAAGTATGACAGCTACATCTACTTCCCACTTAGTAATTCCACAAATTTTCAATGGACTAATTTTTCGTAAACATGTGCGTTGTACCTGACATGACCTGTAGATGGTACACAGAGAAATATTTTGTTGAGTGTTGAGTCACATACTTAAGTTATCTACCCACTATGATAAGGCTGCGGCTATATTTGAAACTACACAACAGTACCAATGATAGAAAATGACATAAGAAAAGTACCCAGGTTGGTCTGGTGGTTACGTCATCAGGGGTATTTGTCGAACACCCTAGGTTCATTATTATTATCACCAACTTTTAAAAACTCAAAGAAAATGATAAAAGAAAATCAGACTGTGGTTCATTAAATTATACAGTACAAATTAGGAAAGACCAAAATACATGTAGCTAAAGCTCATAAACTGTGATGAGAAGATCAAAATTCATGTGCCATTTTCTTACCAAGTCTTTAGAGGAGCCAATATCCAGTTAGCATGCAAATTTGTCCAGTAATGCGCTAAAGTTGAACTGGAGAGTTAGGTTAGAGCATTTTATTAGGAACAATGAACATTAAAACAAACATAAAAGGCTACAACATTGTCACCATTTGAAAAGGTTCAATGAAAATCCAGTTAGCTTGTAACTTTTCCAAGATATTTTCCATTTTCACCATCACGTAAATCAAGAGCCTCATACCTGAGATCAACATATGCAGATAAGAATTTTCACAAAGATCTAAAAACAAATGTATTTTTTTATTACAGGGAACATTGCTAAAACCTACATTCCGTAAGAAGTTCGCCGAGCCGCAACTCTAAACATCCCTTTATTCGTGTAAGGGTCGATTATAATGTGGACTCCAAGTTACGTAATTGAGGAATGTAATCGCAGATACACATACTTAAATGCATGTGTAATCAACAATCCGAGCAGTAATCATTTAAGGAAGTGTAATCAGAAGATACACATACTTAAATGAATGTGTAATCAGCAATTACACATCCAAAATGCAAGTGTAACCAGAAATTACACATTATAATGCATGTGTAACTAAAAAATACACATGCTTTTTTGCATGTGTAACTAGTAGATACACATGTTGATTGCAACACAATTTCATCAAAAGGTGGGTTTCCTACTAACAAAAGGTTCATGACTATTCCTAAAATCTATGGCAAGTTTTAAACAAATAGTCTTTGTAAACATAAGGAGTTTAAAACAGCTTGCCTCAGTAAGTCTACCTTTACCTCTAGTTGGTTGGCACAAAACATTTGATAATTTCCACATACAACCACTGCTTTGTGAGTGATCGAGTGCAATAGTTTTCCGTAAGATAATTCAGTCAAACATTTACTTGTGTAATTCAATCAAGCCATTTCATCTCCAACTCCAAATTTAACCAACATCTACTTGAGGTAATTTAGTCAAGCCATTTCAATTAGTAAAGATATACATCCATTCTTTCCTCCATACCACCAAGCACCACAAGCCATTAGCTAGACACAACAATCATTTTAGCTTCACCTCGATTGCAGTTCATATCAGTTCAAATACAAGTTCATATCGTTCAAATTAGGTCGAAAATAAAAATAGATCAAATTACAAACGATTTGTGGGTAATGCATATTTAGGTACACAAATTTCAAATCCGAACTTAGATTTGATTGAGATTAAAGGTAGAGAGATAGTTTAGATTTCGACAAGAACCCTAGCATATATTTGGTAAAATTTATCCTAAATTTTGAGTTCAAAACAAGGATAAAGATTAGATGAACCCAAATTCGAACTCGATTGCAAATCGGATCACAAATTTCAATCGTAATCATAATTCTTATGTTTTACAAAACTGATTTTATTTTTCTGAAATTTCAAATCGAGAAAAAGAAGCTAACAACTGTAATCGAATTAGAGTACTAAAGAAAGATTAGACTTATCTTTCAGTTCTATTTTGTAACAAACTCTTCTGATTCATTTATTGATGATGATTCTCATCAACTCTTTTCATAAAATTTCCAGAAAATCTTCACGGATGCAAGGATTAGAGTGAGATTATAACAGATCTCATCATTATGAGTTTAATAAGAGATTTTAGCCGAAATCAGATGTAAAAAATTGAGATCGAAGAATTAATTACCTATTGAATTGAAATAGGTAAAGATAATGAAACTTATCATTCGTTTGATTTTGCAGTGAATCTTCGATCTATTTCTTTGATTCTCGCCGACCTTTTCCATTTTTTTTGCATTGAATCTTCAATAAAAAGTAACGTTTATGTTGAATTCATGTCTTGACAATCAGATCAACCAATCTTTGTTTCTTATATCTTAGATCTAGGTTTTGAGATCGTCTTTTCCCGAAAATTTTCCATTAGAAATCAGATTTCTCGTGTGTTTCACTAGCGAGAGAGAGAAAGTGAAATTAAAAATGAAAGTGAAAATGAAACCTAAACCTAGTTATATTAACTATATATACTAAAGGGCTGATCTGGTATTATTATTGAAATTATGCTTTACTAATAAGCCTGAAATCTAAAGTTTTGGGCCTAGAAATATCAAAATGTGAAAGAATGGAGTTGACAATGAAGGATCCATTTTGTGGGGCTTGTATATGTTGAACCCATATAGTAGGGTGGTTATAGCATTTTTCACTTCAGTAAAATCTCGTTTACTTTGTCAATTTCTCATCTGATGAGATGAGAAATCGAGGGCGTAATTACAAATTTAACCATAACTAATGAACGGCTCAAGATGGAACTAATGAATAACTAACCGTTGGATTCTTTAGAAACCCTACCTTCCCATCTCTTTTCTTCTCCCAGCACTACATCACTTCGAAACATAGGCGGCAGCTCCGACTCTTTCCCTTTCCCTCTTTCTCGCTCTAATTTTCCTAATCAAAAGTAATCATCGCCGTCTTGTGAGAGATTAAGCAATCAGTGGGCTCGAGTGGGTTTGATTAATGGTGGTGGAGAAAAAACAGGGAACAAATTGGGGTTTTGTATGAACTGAATTTTGGAGACTTTCAGATGAGAGTTGAAGCTATTCCGAATTAATGAAGAAATGGAAAAGGTGAGTAATTAAACCCATTGATTCCTTATTTATGGTAATGAAAATGTTTTTAATTCATAATCTCAATCAGGACTTGAAAATGAATTTTTTGTTCGTTTGATTCCATCTGCAACTCAAGTACGTCACCAAGAGTTTTGTTTTGTTTCAAATTTGTATTAAAGATAAGAACTCTTCCACAGTAATCCCCTTCTCTTGTTCTATTATTGTAATGTTTTCTTTCAATTGATTGTTTGTTTGATGTTATTCTTAATTGTAATCAGATGTATTTTTTTTGTCTTAATTAATGAATGATATAATCATCTTGATTGTAGTGTGATTTCGGGTGCTTGAAATGTTAATCATTTAGGCTAAGGTTTTATTGTAGTGTGAATCTATGAATTTAGATTTGGTAGGTGAATCTTCGCAGTTAGTTTAGTTCAGTGGGATGTTTCACTGTTCCGAGTCACGGGTTGAGTTCATATTAATCAGTCCAACTCGGGCCGACTCACACAGTTCAGGGGCATATATGTCTTCTGTTACAGCCGATTCAATGCTAATATCTCCTAACGGCCGTTAGCCGTTTTTTGAATAAAACGGGATGAAAAAGGTCAATCCATGGGCATTAAATTAATTATGAAAAAAACGTGGGCATTTTCTTAAATGCATTTCCTCACATGGGCACTTTATAAAAAATCCCTAAACTATTTACATATTTTTACAAAAATCTTGCAAAAACACAACAGAATTACCAGGAAGGAAATGTGATGGTGGGTATATATGTTAGACTTTAGACCAAGATTCTCCTACTTCTCTTGCAATTGTGATTGAGGGTATATGCTGGACTTTATACCAATCTTTTCCTACTTCTCTTGCAACCCTGTCCTGGATGATGAACGTTCTAATAATTTCTAATTTTTTTAGTGTAGTGATGAACATCAATCCTTCGGGAAGCATACTCAGATACGATAACCCACATAAATGCAAATGCTGTAGACGGGGCATCCCACCTTTTTCAAGTATCCACGTCTTTGCACCTTCAACGCCAGACATGTATAAATATTGGAGTTGAGGAAATCCTTTTGAAGAGCACATTATTTCCGACCCTTTATATGTGTTCTCATCCAGCGATAAAACTGTTAGGCTTGGAAGATATTGAAGAGCTGCCATTGGGTCTTCAAACAAAAAGGTATTACGCAATGTTAACTTGCTGAGGTTTGGTGGGTATTTCTGGAGGTCAAAATAGTTTAGTTTACCCGTTAAATCAAGTTGGTGGAGATTATGGCAACAAGAGAGTGAATCAAATATTTTGATGTTGATTTTTTTGAAACTATCGATTCTCAAAACTCTAATGGGGTTGTGATGCTGGTCAGACGATGCTGAAGATGATGAGCTCCTGTTGATGTTAACTATTTCCTGTATAAGAACATCGGTCTGCATTCTTGAAGTATTTTCCACACTCAAACTTCGGAGTTTTGACAGCCTCTGCAAACAACCTTCTCTTACCCATTCCCCAGCTTGTATACGGTTGAGAGTCTGGAGGTTTGTCAAGTTCTCAATTTGAAATTTTTTGCTGACTTTACTTGATCCAAGCTCTAGGTGTCTTAATTGTGCTAAATTTGCTATCGTCTCCGGTAAGAGTAACCCTTGGAAACGACCAAGCTTTATGGTTTGTAAATTTCGTAAATTACCTATGGATGACGAAATTGGAGTGTCTGGAGGACCCTTTCCGAATGCGAAATACCTCAAGTGGATTAGTTTGCTAACTTCTTTTGTTATATCTTTCCGGAAATTCGTTAAGTTTTCAAGATCTAAAACTCGAAGCAGTTTCATGTGTTGGTACTTTATAAATGGCTCTCGATGATGATACTTTGGAACACCCAAGAGAAAAGTACGAAGTGAGCAAGCTGACTTATTGAAGTAAAACTCATCATAAACTGAATCGAAATCAATCTCGTCATCCCATATGTCATGGTAATCAAGATAGATAGCGTATCTCCGCAGTCTTCTACATTTATCAGTAGTGCTTAAAGAACTTGATGTTACGCCACCAATGTGATGATCAAAAATATCAAGGAAGTTCATCTCCTTCGCTTTTGACAAACAAAGATCTCGCATCAGATCATGCATCCGACAGGTCTTTCCCTCCCATGGATTAGTATCTTTGTCAGCTTGAATCATACATCTTTGAATTAACTCTGCATAGTATTCGCGTTTCCCTACGTCCTCCAGTGTTACTAGTCCATCTTCTTTTGTATGTCGTATAAAACCCTCGGCAATCCACAGTCGAACCAATTTCTTTCTCGGAATTGCATAATCTTCCGGGAAAAGACCTAGATAGAGAAAGCATGGCTTCAAGTGAACAGGAAGATCATTGTAGCTTAATTCAAGTATACCCATGACACCTCCATTTTTGCCTTTGTTAATATTTGAGGTGATGTCCCTACTGACATATTCCCATTCCTTGATTTCTGCCTTCTTTGTTGCTAGTATCCCTCCAAGAACGCAAATTTCCAAGGGCAGACCACCACATTTATGCACCATATTCCTTCCTAACTTCTCCAAACTCGGGGGATAACAATTAGCATCTCCCATAGTTTTGGGAAACGCTTTGTTGCAAAGTAATGCCCAACTGTCTTCATCATTTAAAAGTTGAGGTTCGAGTTGAAGGTTCCATGGATCTGCTTGTGAAGCAACCTCTTTGTTTCGAGTGGTTAGCAATACTTTACTTCCTCTCTTGCCATTGGGAAAGGCATGGCTTAGCGTATTCCAGTCTTCGAAACTCCACAAATCATCCACGACTATAAGGAATCGCTTATCTTGGAGATAGTTGTAGAGTTTTTCGACAAGATCTCCCTCGTTTAGTTCTTTAAACCTGCCGAACTCATCGTCATTTGGATGCATTGACTTTTTAATAATCTCTAACAAAGCATCTCTCGTGTTTAGCTGTTGAGATATAGAACTCCAAGCGCAACACTCAAAGTGACTCATAATAGTATCATGTTTGTATATTTTCTTCGCTAGAGTGGTTTTCCCCAAACCTCCGACACCAACTATAGATACTATGCAACGCCGTTCGTCATCTTTCACCAGTTCAGTCAGCAACGCCTTTGTATGCTCCTCCAAACCAATGATAACATCATCCTCAACATGCGGATAGTAATTTCTCAACTGTTGTTGCATCATTTTGTTCGTTTTAGAACTTGAAGCTTCGTTGTCATGTAAGTCGTTTATTCCGTAAGTGACTCTACTATCAGAGATAACTTTGAGTCTAGACTGGATAGCTTGGATTTCATTTCCAACCCTATGGAGATATTTCAAATGCTTCACCATCAAAGCCTTTCTAATAATAAAATTTTGGACTCCTCCTGATCTTCGACCCGCATCAATCTTTAGCATAAAGGTATCGACAACATCCTCCGCATCATAGGCAACATCTCTAATATCCGCCACCCAGTTACGAACACGTTCATCTCCTTGCTGTTGCTTTGCGTCTGCGTCTTTTAAGAAGCACCGCATTCTTCTTAGTTCATCACGCAACTCTTCCACTTGAGTGCGCACACCGAGTAAGAAAATTGTTTCCCCAATAAGTGCATCACCTAATTTCTCCACGGCAAATGAAACAAGAGCGTCTACCATTTTCTTAAGTCTGCTAAAAGAACTTAATTATGAACTCAATTAAGAAGTTAAACACAGAGAAGTACTTTGGATCAAGTGTTGTAATCAGTTCCATGTGAGGAACAAATTTATAGACTACTTACAAAGTCGTAATTATCTTTCTACTAAGAATTAATTTCAATGACGCAATATGATATTATTAAACAAATCATATATCATTAATTAACACATCATTACCTAATTAGATTAATTTATTGGAACTCTCAGTCGTCGGTCCGATCGTAGTTGTTGAGTCCATCAAGAAAGAGTAGCCATGATGCATTCATACTTGGGAGAAAGAGTAGTCAGTCCATCGGAGTTGTTGGCAGTTGGGTCCATGAAAAATAGAAAAACTCACAAGTGAACAAAAATACGTCGCTTTTATCAAAATAAAACAAAACTAAAAGAATCGTCAGTCTCGTCACTCTACCTAACAACAAATTGATGTTCTTGGAATTTCTCTCAAAAGAATATCAGCTTAAAATACTTATTGATGCCTAGTTGCCTACTAATATCACGTAGAAATAATTTTCAAGGATGATCGCTTTTACCTTGGAATGCGTGAACATTTGAAAGCCGGCAGATGTATGTGTGGTAATATCAAGGTTCACCGCTTCTTAGTTTTATCTATCACTATTATAAAGGGAACACCCCTTAGTTGAAGCTGTAAATTTTGTTGATAATTTTGCCCTTTACTTTGTACAAATGTGTCTAAAATGAAAATATATATTGAGGGCATATTGATAAGTTAGCAATATTATTTACTATCTCACATTTAAACATATCAAATTATACATAAAGATCTTTAGAAGCAATATTTACGAGCTCAATTTTATACTTCAATTCTAAATAGATACAACATCTATAGGTTCAAGAATGTTTTTTTTTTTTTTTTTACTTAATTCATCAATTACAGCAACAGAGACCCAATTTCAAAAATTAAATGAAGAAAACGATCATCACTGACCCATTATCGATCCACCTGTTCAACATACAATCACATTCATAGAGTTTTAGTTGGGATCAAAGATTATATGGATAAAAAAAAAAAAAAAATCTATTAAAGCTAATTGATAGTAGAAAAATTAATACGAGTCGACTTCAAATTTTTGATCAACAAAATCAAATGGATGAACAGAATAGAAAGTCTCTTAAATATGAGAAAGAGTAAAGAAAAATCTTGGTCTAAAACAGATGGAATCTCGAGTATCAACTCACTACAGTATTTACTTATAAATTAAATCCATGCCCAATTTTTCCCACCATCACAATCAAAGAGATGAAAAACAGGGTTCGAGAAAGAGAGGTGGCGGTCGCGATTGTGGAGACTGGAGAGGTGGTCGAAAAAGAGACAAAACTTAGGTTAGTGGTCGTGAACTGGATAAGAGCTTATTAGGTTAGTGGTTAATGATACAAATAACCTTGTACACTTCATTATTACAAAAAACTACAATACAAAAAAACAAAATATAAAACCTCGCATTTATAGGGGCGACCTCAAACGATTTAGGGGCGACATTAAAAGATAAAAAAGGCCACCCCAAACGTAAATCTAAGCTACCCCTTATCTTCGATTTTTCGAAATGGCCAATATGCCCTTATATAATCGGTAACCAACACCATAATCGGTAGGTTAAATTGAAACTATACCTACCGATTATTGTGTAGATACTTCGGCTAATAATCCCTTTTATAATGGTAGCTTATCCAACTTGTAAGACTACCGATTATTAGGAAACCCCATATTCAACCTCGCCAAATTCCATAGGTTTTGAGGGTGCAGAGCCAACCGTAACCACTTGGCGTGAGTGTGGATGTAGCCATAATCGGAAGCCTAATATGTTACATACACTACCGATTATAAGTTGCCCCAAAATGAGTTTTTCCTAAAATCCTTCACTAATGAATTTTGAAATCTACCATAATCGGTAGGATAAATAATTATATAACCCACCGATTATAACGAGCCCCAGATCCAACCTTTGCCATATTTCATAGGTTTTGAGTGCACATAGCCACTTGGTTCGTGTTTTGGATGCAGCGTTAATCGGGAGTTAAATATATTACCAAACCATCCGATTATGAGTTGCCCCAAATTTTGTTTTTGCAGAAATGTCATTTTTTTCGAATTTGGGAACTAGAATAATCGGTAGTTAATAAGGCTTCCGATTATTCTAGTCCCCAAATTTTGTTTTTGCAGAAATGTCATTTTTTTCGAATTTGGGAACTAGAATAACCGGTAGTTAATAAGGCTTCCGATTATACAGTTGCCCCAAATTTTGTTTTTGCAGAAATGTCATTTTTTTCGAATTTGGGAACTAGAATAATCGGTAGTTAATAAGGCTTCCGATTATACAGTTGCCCCAAATTTCTTCCTTGGCTAAATCACCAATTTTGGGAATTTATGAGCTACTATAATCGGTAGTCTCGTGAGGTTGTTTTTCCTACCGATTGTTATAGAAGCCAGATGCGCGTTAGGCACAAAATCGATATTAATCGGTAGTATAATATCGTTACTAAGCTTCCGATTGCTTTATAATTCGGTCACAAAATAGCTTCCGATTATGTAAGGGCATTAACGTATTCTCCCGTTTTTGGACATCCCTTAACGGTGTATATGGGTTGGGAATAAAAAAGTCGCCTCTAATTCTTTTGGGGTCGCCCCTAAAAGTGCCAGGATATAAAAGGGTAGTATGATAATTTACTTTTGCACTTATGAAATGCAGATGCGCGACCCCAAGTCCCCAGCGTAAAACTATAGCACGCACAAAGAGCGTGCCTGCGATCTTGTCTTAAAAAAAAAAAAAAACTACCCTTCTTAGTCATACTAATAAATTCCACTGTAGAACCTCCAAACGTGAGATGAGCGTACGATAATAATAAGAAGCATGCATGAAACTTTGATGATGGGCTATACTGTTCTGGGGAGGAAGGTGACTAGAATTCCAGGAAAAACAATACATAAGTGGCGGCCTATTATTACTAATTACTGAGACTGGTTTGCGAGGACACTGTGTCGACGGTGCATATAACTGAGACCAATATGACTTCCTTTTGGCAATCAGGAAAACTGCCTCTATATCATCAAGAGTTTCAGTGAAAATCCGAGGGGAACTTTGTTGACGTTTTTTCATAATCCAAAATATCATCTTTTTAACTCGATTTTTTGGTGAATAATGAACTCAGTTTTGTTTGTTAAGGGTTTGTAATTCGTGAAATTCGACTACATTTTGAATAAGTTGTAATATTTGTTGCTAATGAATAAGTCGGAGTGAATTTATTATTACATTAGAAGAAACATGGGTGTTTGTACCCTATTAAAATGTTGGAAAATTGGGTTAAAAACAAGAGGATGAATAAAGAAAAACAGAAACCAAATAATGGTGTACCCCTGACTTCAAGGCTCTTTCGATTCTTTTAGACAATAATTCGACCTTTCCCAATAAAATTGGCGAGTACAACAGGTCTCTCGAATTATGCCTTCAGGATTCAATGAAGCCCTAACACTAGTCCAAAACGTGGATTTTAGGACAGGCTAAATCTGTCGAAAACTAGGTTATATGACACTTATTGTCCGTCCTAAAGACTGTCCTATTTTTGGTGTACTATTTCGTAAAGGACGGATAGTTTTAGTTAAATAAATACTACAGATTTCGTTTGTCCAAAATAAACGACTAACTGTGCCAGTCTAATTCAGGTTTTAGAATTGACATCCACGATTGACTTAGTGAGTTTAGACGATTTGTCGATTCATCTTAACCAAATTCTGCTGATTCGATATCTTGATATAGGTTTTTTCCCGTTTGTGTCCTTATTTTTAGTAATATTTTTAGTCTAAAGCCTAGTTTGGTAATGCTTTTTTTTTTCCAAAAGCACTTTCAAAAAATATATATAGTAATAATTTTCCATATTGGTGTTTGGTAAAAAAATTCTAAAAGTGCTTTTGTCCAAAGCACTTCCAAAATTCCCCAATTTTCATAAGGTGGGGGAGGAGCTTTTAAAAGCTCCAAAAGCATAAACTCTGTCCCACCTAATTTTAAGACTTGATTTTTCTTTTATATCCCTACTTTATTTTATAAATGACTAAAATTGCCCTTAATTTTTTTTACAATCAATATCTTATTCTCCATATCATATTTCTTAAAGATTGTTATTTTCAATCTATATCATGCTCTTTAAAGATTATTATTTTCGTCGAGGTAACAAGCCAACTGGTCAAAAAGAGGTATTCAACCATATGCACTCTTCCCTTAGGTCTGCAATTGAGCGCTCTTTTGGAGTATGGAAGAAAAAATGGAAGATTCTAAGAGATATGCCAAGTTACCCGTATAGAAGACAAGTTCAGATAGTCGTTGCAACCATGGCCATTCATAACTATATAAGGAGACATGCTACTAGGGATAGACATTTTGAAGATGTCGATAACGGTGTTTATGATGAAACCACTGAACCAGACAATGAAGAAGATCCTAACGCCACCAACAGACGGGGATCAAAAGAAATGGAAAAATTGAGAGATGAAATCGCGAAAAGTTTAATGGGAGCTTAAAAGAAAATATATATGTGGTGAAATTTATAAAAAAAAAAATAATCAAAAATAAAAATAAGAGCCAATATTAAATAATTTTTTGATCTTAGTTTGATTTTTGTTATCCCAAAAGTGGATTCACATTAAAATGTTATGTCTATTTTAGTCATTTGCTATAAATACAATAACAGAACTAATATTTTACCAAACACAATTTGATAACTTTTTTAATCAGCTTTAGCTTTTAATGTATAGTTTACCAAACACCTAACTGCTTTTTACAAAGACAAAGACAAAGCCACAATGAAAGCGCTTATCGTAAAAAGCCACAGCATTACCAAACTAAGCCTAATACTAAGGACAAGCCAACAAACCCAATTTGGTTAACAAATGGACACATTATATTATAATCAGCATGAATTTAGTTTACAACTTCACAACAAACATCCTCAGTTTCAATAAGAGAAGCTTCATTCACATTTTAAACAACAATGAAAAAAAAAATGATTTAACTTCGAGGTATACTGGTTACGGGCCATTCCATCGTATCACATGAAAAATATCCCCAAGTGGTTTGCCACCAAGACACAGCTTCATAATGCTATCGATGACTTCATCAGGTAAGCTTTCATAATTTCCATCATTTGACCTAGCGCAACTGCTTTCTTCTTTAGATTCCTCAAGATGCATCCAATCACTAGATCCTGTCCACAATTAAAACAGAGTTCTTAGGATGACATGCCAACAACAGTACAACGGGGAACAAGACGAATCTTGATGGATCTGCAAAAAGGAATCCAACCAATTGATAATTAAATAGATTTCCACATCAATAGCCAGGAATCTTGATTCATCTTAACCAAATTCTGCTGAATAAACCGTCATGGGGGAAGCGGGATATCCTCTTTGATGAATAAACCGTGCATGTCAAGACATAAAATAAAAAATAAAAAGATTAAATAGGCAAATCAGAATCGACATTGCAAATGCTTATAGTGTGACATGATTTATGACCCAACAACTACTTTGGAAGTAGGAATTGAGAGTAACCTGACTGCATACAAATTTATATTGTATCAATTGGATACAGAGCCATTTGAACATCAGCACCAGCAGTACCTCCAGTTAAGACACTATCCACAAAGTTCAAGCATAATTATTAGGAATACATCAACCCTAAAATGCCCAAGACCAGACACCGAGACATTACTTGTTTACCATTCAAAACTAGACACAATCATTAATAGTCTACATATCTAACAACTAAAACAAAGAAAAAGTTGAAGGGTTTTACTTTTCCCATTCTTACTGAGGCAAAAAGCTACTGCGCTTCACTTCAAAGTTATAATAATTCTTCATTGCATCTGCAAAACCATATCATCTGATCAAAACAAAGAATAGAGACGATTCCCAGTTACACAACTAGCACAAAACAACATATTATGAAAAATAACATTTAGGTCCAAATAATGCAAATAATGGTGCACTGATAACATGATAATTAATCTTTATCAGGAGCCCAATGTTCGGCATGTGGTGAACAATTCATGCACATAATGAGCATTACAGGACAAGAGGATGCATTAGTTTAATGAAAAAGCACGCAAAAACACTACAATACCCAATAAATTAAAGATGAAACAAATAATAGAAATCAAGGTAACCTAAACCAAATGTAGTGGGAGTTAATTAGTAAAAAATCAAAATATGCCACTATACCAAGCCCTGTATATGCTCAACACACTTTATGAAATAGGAGAAGAACATGTAGCATCATTATCAGACCAGAAGGAACAAACCATGTTGATTAACGGTAGTCTGTACTCTCCTAACATCTTGTTAAGGAAACAACCTATAGGGAATGGTAAGGAAAAAAGTTATCGATGAGTTAAATTAAGTATCGTTCTCAACTTGTGATCAATCATAAGAAGATAGAAAGGTAACAACATCAAAAAATAAAAAATAAAATTAGGGATTTGATATACGATAAGCAGAAAAATTCAATCAAAAACAAGATAATTGGGGAATTAATAAACAGTAAGCATAGAATGGGGATTTGATGTACCATCTACAAAAAAATTCAATCAAATAAAAAATAGGGAATTGATATAGAACAATGGGGATTTGATATACAATATAAGCAGAAAAATTCGATCAAATCAGAATAATAAAAATAAATTTTGGATTGAGTACACCATATGCAGAAAAAACAAAATTGGAATTTGATATACTCAATTTGGATTGAATCTTTCGTCTTGATCTCTCCGATCCAGGCTTCTTCGCGTCAATGTGTTTAGAGATGTGAAGGGAAAAAAAACAGCAGTTTCCGGAAAAGTTTATGAGAAGTTTTTTTTGTTGGTTTGTTCGATAACCACGATGGAAGAAAATCAGGGAATGTATATTTTCGGTGCTTTTGAGAAGTTTTTGGATTCTCATTACTAACCGTAAGTAAGATCACACTTATCAAAGGACAGAAATAGTCAATGCAGACTTCTGATTGGAGTAGTTATAAACATACAGCTCTTAAAAATCTTTTAGACCAAAATAAGAACCGTCTGATTTTTAATTATCAACGGTAGGTTTAAAGCACACGGAATTACAACTTAAAAAAATGAGTAATTATTTAATAAATTATCGGATAGGGTGGAAATTTCAGGGGATTAATGGGTGCCAAATAAAAACTAAGAAAACCACAGATTACTAGCGTTCTTTATCTTATAAAAATTATATGACAAATCCCAACTGTTAAACATTTAACGACAATCAAGATCTGTCCTTTTCCGCGAATTCCAAGTGTCTTAAAATCCAGGTTTTGGACTAGTGTAACACCGTAATCGAATTCAAGGATTGTACTTCCTTGACCCGACCAAGAATCACACTGTATAAGATTCTGATGATGCTATTAGAGAAGAAGAAAACAGATTGTTTTTGATACGATGATAAACGAGCAAAAGGAGATGCTATTTATAGATGTTTTTGCATCTGTTGGGAATGGCGTCTCTTCATCATCAGACATGAATGGCGTCTGTTGGAATCGAAGATTCTGGATATGATTTCAACTGTCGAAATAGTTACGTAAAACCAAAAATTCTTACGGGGCGTTGCCCCATAGGGCCACCGGGCGGTCTCCCCTGGACCCCCACGACCTGACCTGTCGTTGAAAATATTCCAACATTCTCCCCCTATTTTCAAAAAACATAAAACAAAGTTAAAAGACTTTTAAATCAGAGTGGCTGCATCACCGAAGTGACTGCCTACGTACCCGAGTGGGATCAAGCCATCGTAGTTCAAGCTTAGTTGAGAATAAGCATCATCGTTGAAACCAATACATAAGTGATAGGTATCTTTTGGATTTGAACCTTCACTTAGTGTAAGAAATTCAAAGCCTTATCGAGGTTCAATGGTGAAACTAGTCTTGAACCAAGTACCCCTAATGATAAAACCGGAATCTCCACACATATTGATTTCAGAAGATAGTGTGTTCTGTAGCTAGCACGTTAATGGCCATGTGCTTAAATCCTGGATTCATGAGTCTTCTTTAGAGAACGGTCTTTTTCTCTTAGGAAACGGCCTGATTTCCATACTCATATAGGTAAGTCTCGAAGGTGTTTTGCGAGACACCTTGTGATAAAAGTTAGACTTATTAAGGATTTTCATCCATCCCGATTTCTTGCGAAACCTGCACTAATAGAAAATGGGAAGTTTTAATTTTAGTGCACCATAATCACTTCCATAACTTGTTGGTACCACATTGAACCTTGTTTATCCTTTCCAAAACATAGGTTGGGTTTTACGCTTTATGGGTGATCAAACTTCATTCACGAGACCTTAGTCCCATTTCCTTACACTTTATTGAAACCTTTGCCTTTGGAAGACTTTTCGTAAATGGGTCTGCCAAGTTCTTACTTGTTTCAATATAGTTCTGGTAACTACTCCTCTCTTGAGTAATTGTCTTACTATTTGATGTCTAAGACTTGTATGTCTAGACTTTCCATTATAAGTCTTGTTAGAGACATTATAGATAGTAGCTTGATTATCACAATTAATCAAAACTGCTGGAGATGGCTTCTTCCAAAATGGGATTTCAACAAGTAAGTTCCTAAGCCATTCCGCCTCCTTACATGCATCAGTTAACGCTATCAATTCTGACAACATCGTTGAGTCAGAAATACAAGTCTGCGGCTACGCCCCCCAGGACCCCCCCTTGGATAGCACAGTTGAAAATATTCCAACATAAAATAGTGTAGATGTACCGCACAAGCTATTTGGTATCGGTTAAATGTGGATTTATTGAGGAAACCCACCTGGCTTATTGTTGAAGCCCAATTGGTTTATTGTGGAAACCCGTGGGTTTATTGAGGAAACCCACATGGCTTATTGAGGAAGCCCAACCGGACTTATTAAGGAAGTCCGGTGGTTTATTGAGGAAACCAACTCTGGCTTATTGAGGAAGCCTAACTGGACTTATTAAGGAAGTCTGGTGGTTTATTGAGGAAACCAACTCTGGTTGATTGAGGAAGCCCAACCGAACTTATTAAGGAAGTCCGGTGGTTTATTGAGGAAACAAAAAATGGCTTATTTAAGAAGTCTGACTGGGTTTGTTAAGGAAACCCAGTGGTTTATTAAGGAAGCCAAAAATGGCTTATTAAAGAAGCCCGACTGGTTTATTAAGGAAACACATTGGCTTATTAAGGAAACCAAAAATGGCTTATTATGGAGGCCCAATGGTTTATTATGGAAACCATTAAAGATAAATACAAATCTCAAGAGATAAATATGGTTATATTGATATAACTATGAATCAGGAGAAGACAACTTAGAATCTCTCAAGATATATCCAGATCTATAAAGATAAACATAGATCTTCTTGGATAAATGCAAATATTGACAAGATAGACATGGATCTTTCAAGATGTGCACAAATATTATGAAGATAAACATGAATCTTCCAGGATATATACAAATATTGGGGAGATAAGTACAAATCTAAGTGGTTATTTAAGATAACTACAAATCACATAAGATAAAGGTAAATATTGGTGGTTATTTGAGATAACTACAAATCATAGCAATAAGATTTGTTTTCTGCCTATAAATAGAGGTTGAAATCCAACTCAAAAGGCACACAAACACAATTCCTTTTCTCCTCTGAAAAAACCTATATAGAACTCTTTCTGACTTAAGCATTGGAGTGTCTTTGGAGGTACCCCTCATTTTTCATCTACAATTCTGGAGAAATAAAGCAACGGCGGAGATTCGATCAACATACATATATCTCGAGGATTGTTGGGGTAATTAATTTTGTACCAACATCTTTTGGCGCCGACTAAGGGGACTATGAGCAAGGATCGTGTTCTCCGATGAAAGAAGTTGTTCCCAAACGGTTTTGGAAACTAGGGTTTCGAAACCATTATGATCAAAAAGTTGCAGAAAGTTCTGAACGTTTTTTCATAAATGTTTGGATCAAAGGTACAGAAGATCAGAAAAGGTTGCAGAAAGTTCTAAACGTTGTGATCCATAATTGCAGAAAGTTTCCAGAAACGTTGTGATCCAGAACATTTTACAGAGACGTTGTGATCCAGAACGTTGCGATCCTGAGTTGCAGAAAGTTTCGGGAACGTTGAGATCCAGAACGTTATGATCTAGGCAGACAGTTCCAGAAACGTTGCGGAAGAAAAGGTTGTTAAAAGGAAGGTTAACAAAGAAAGATTAACAAATCGAATTGACGTTGATGTACCTACCGAAAATCCATCAAGTCAATATGTCAAAAATTGGATTCTACGGAGCGCTTTCCAAGATGAGTGGAGACATCACGTTCATCAATAATGGCGATACTAAAAATCTAGTTTATTGTTTACACACAATTTTGGTTCTGCTTAGAATCAAGGAAACTTTTTGCTTGTATTTATTAAGGAAATACTCGCAATTTTTGCTTAAAGGAATTTTTTTTTTTGCTATGGAACAGTAACTGCGTTGGCTGACGCAAGAGAATGATGCAAAGGAATAAATCCATGGCTGCTACGTAGGTGGGGATTGGATATTGGAGGTCTGTTTTCTACTGCACATGAGGCGGCAAATACTTGTTAATTGGAGTGGATTACATTAACAAATTCGAAGAAAATAACGACGACAATACACATCCTCAAATTTATTTGGGATACATAATATGTGTGTACATGTCAGCTATGATCATCTCTAATAAAGAAAAGAAATTTGATTCATAAACAATCTTTGTGACAACTGGATGCACACATCAACACTGGAATGCTCTAAGAGTGCTTAGCTCCGTTCAACACCTCACAAGTGCCACCTATCCAGTCATATAGACGTTCGTGGATTGGCAGCATGAAAGTATATCAAACCACGGGCTACGAAAGGTCCGGAACGACCGTCTTTATTGGTCATCTCACTTAGTAGGCATACATACCAACTGATCATTGTTAAAGGGGCAATTGGATGTCGTAACGGTAGAAGATTGATCAACGTTACAGAGATAGCTACAGTAGCAAGGTGATCAGCAGTAAAGGAATCATTCGAATGAGCTAACTGTGGCAGAGTTGATTCGAATTAAAAGGATAGCTCGAGGAAGGGGTGACGTCATACGGGGCTGAGTTGATTGGATTATATTGAAGTGAACGACGGCTTTCTTCATGGTAAGAGGATTTCCCATTATATCTGATGCATTAGTAATGGAAGGATTGGACGCCCACACGCATCCTTGGATCACCATAAAGGACCAACATTTTTTGACGCACCATAAAAAGAACGCGTCAAGCATAGTGCTAACAAGGAACACATTTACGAAAGCATAAAAGTGGAGATCAGAATCCTAAAGAAGCCTAAAGAGAATACAAATGCTATCCCACACGACTTTGCAGGATGGCTTCCCGCAAAAGCGACTTCTTACCGTTGGATGATCAAATCAACGGTTAGATCCACATTCAGGAAAGGACCCATCACTTTCAGGATAGGACCCACCACTTTCAGAAAAGGACCCACCACTTTACCTAAAGGGTTCAAGGCCGTTAGATCTGGGTTTTAGCATGATCTAACGGTAAAGAAGTCGCTTGAGCGGGATAGCTTCCCGCAAGGTCGTGCGGGATAGCACTGCTCGAGAAGACAAATAAGTAAGTATACGTCTTCCCCTTTACTCTTTTTTTTTTTTTTTTGTTGACGCATCACTGTACAAATCAATTTACTAACCTCCAGTTTTTCGTCTTTATGAACAACTTGCTAAATTCTGGTAACCAAGGTATAAGTATCTTGATTCCATTAACCTCCTTTTTTGAGGTTAACGATGCTCTGAACTTCGTGGGAGGATAATACGATCATGCTCGTACCCGCCTTGGTCGTGCGGGAGCTCATGGGTACAGAGGACACACTGATGATTCTTCCAGACGAACCGTTCGACCCTGAATAGTCGATACCTTAGAAATTCTTTTGCCATTCTCTTTAGAGCAGTGCTATCCCACACGACCTTGCGGGAAGCTATCCCGCTCAAGCGGCTTCTTTACCGTTAGATCATGCTAAAACCCAGATCTAACAGCCTTGAATCCTTTAGGGGAAGTGGTGGATCATATCCTGAAAGTGATGAGTCCTTTCCTGAATGTCTAACCGTTGATTTGATCATCCAACGGTAAAGAAGCCGCTTTTGCGGGAAGCCATCCAGCAAAGCCGTGTGGGATAGCATTTGTCATTTTTCACACTTAGCAAACAAACAAAAGATATAGTCTTCCCCTACGGGCCCGGTTTTAACCTTACCTTTTAAGGCCAGTCGTGGGCCTATATATATTTTGAGTTCTTTAGCGGGCTTAGCCTAAGTTGGAGTATTTGGAATCCAATCCGCAGATTCTGACTGGCACATCCGTTTTTTTTTGCGGATGTGGGTGTAAAGTTCAAAAAAAAAAAAAAAAAAAAAAATTGGACATCCAAATCTGCTAAATAAGTTTTTTACCGGTATATAGGCGAATAAAGGAATCATTAGTAAAGGTAGGTAATATGTATTTGAGTTAATATTAGAAATTATGATAATGAGATCTTAAGTCATTTTTGTGAACTTTGTCTTATACATTTTAAAATATTAATGATAGAAGAAATCTATTGGTCACCTGCATCCAACCCAACGGATGCGGATGTCTGAAAATATTACATAAATAGCCCAACCTGCTTCTACTAGCAAAATTTGGGATTCCAAACCCAATGCAGACCCCTAGCAGTTGTTATGGCTCAGCAACATCAAGCAATCGCATAAAAGACGGACAGGCACTTCAGGCCCCAACAAATGCTGGATCAGCACTAACAGCAGCAGCTAATGTCATGAGGATAATTTAGCAATATGAATGTGGAAGGCTTCCATTTAGCAATGACTAACAAAAATTAAAAAAAAGTTAAATGCTACCAGTTAAAATGGAAGGCTTCTATTAGCCTGTTCCGCTTTTTTTTTTTTAGTCATTGCAAGCCTTCAACCTTCGTATTTACAGTTGAAAGTTAAAATTTAAGGGGTTGGAAAACGATTACTAAAAAATAATTTTTAAGGTTTTAATAAAACTATAATTTTTTTTTTTTTTGTGAATGAAAAAACTCGTTAGTCCCACATTGTGGAGTTTCCACGTTATAGTAGTTTTTAAGAGACTATATAAGCATTTTGGTCCCACATCATGGAGTTTTTCTTCTTAAGTTGTATTTGTCAATCAATTATATAAACAAATTCACTACTTTTGTAAAATCTATGAGAAAGGGGTTGCTCCATATTTTAGAGGGACCCTAAGGGAAAATATTTTATAGCCGTTTCTTAAGCGTTCGCGATTTTCCTTAACGGTTTTTTCGGAGTTGCAAGCTAAAGTTGAGCATCTACTACATATGCTAGTAGTAGGTGTAGTAGTGTGTTTTATCATGGAGATATCCTTCCTGTGAAGGCTATAGCATCACTCTTGAGTGTAGCCGCGCGCTAATGTCTTAAGGGCAACGTGTTCAACACGTGACTCACTCTGTTTTTTCAAAGTTTTTCCTTGTTGTTGTTGCGGAGATCTGGGGAGCTCGTCCGTTTCGTCAAATCGATCACTTCCAATATAAAGGAGCTAAGTGTCAATAACTTTTGTTTATTTGATTTTTCCTTGTTTTTGATTATTGCACCCAACAATCTTAAGACATTAGAAGTCTGTAATAATCATGGATGTTAATTGTGGAGTGAAAAAATAAAAACGAATTTTTTGTCAGATGTAGAGTTTCGAATTTATTTCTCAACCTATAAGGAATTTCGATAAACCCTTTCGACACAACGTAGTAGACATCCTGATAGTTACCCACGTAAAATTTCAGAATTTTTGGAGTTGTAAAAGATTTTTTTTGATATTTTACAAAACAAAGAAACTTTCCTGAAAAATTTTGATGAGCAGAATTTTGTTGTTAACTAAAGTAGTTTGTATGGAGTAACCATGAGTTTTTTTGAAACGGTGATTCAAACGAAGTTTTTAAATCTAGATGTTATGTTCGAAACTCATATTTTACTTTCCGATTTGGAATTGTGGTTTGTGAATAAAGGTGTCATCTCCAAGGGACATGGCTAATAGGCGCATGTGGTTGGAAACAAATCTTCCAAAGCTGGCAAAGGTGAGAATATCAAACGCAACTCTAAGCATGGTCGGCCTCCCCAAAATATTAGCATAGCTTGCCAAAACGTCCAAACCGGAGCAGTATGGACGGAAAACCCAAAATTAGGGTTTGCGGTACATTACATGTGTCGCAAAACAGTCTCAACTATCCATCTTCGCAGGTATAGATGGAGGGTGTAGATGTAGATTCAAAGGGGCCAGAGCATGTCAACACAATCACCGTGGGCCCGCCTACATACCTGAACGATCAGTCAGGACCAATCATGGTTGGTCATCTCGATTCGTACACCCGAATAGAGCATGACGCACGGCCGTGAAAACCAAAATTAGGGTTTTGAGCATCACGAGCGTCCATCTTCTCCGACACGAATGGAGGGTCCAAGATTAGATTAAGCAGGTCCGGTCATACCAACATGACCACCGTGGACCCATCTATCCCCTCACCTGATCGTCCAAGGCATACCATGCCTGGTTATCCCAAATCGTCCGCCTAAACCAGCGTGGTCACACTTCCCGATTACAAACTAATCTCGACCACTCAACTTCACCGGACGATTTGAGTGGCTTAGATCACATTTTCATGGGACAGTCAGGTATAGGCGTGAACACCAACCTACCACCTACACGCCAGACCGATCGGCCAAGACCGACCAAGATTGGTCATCTTGGAACGTGCGCCCGAAGTGGGCATGATGCGCGGCTTTTGCGGCTGCAGGATCTCTGTTGCAAATCGATCTCAACCACTCCTCTTTGCCGGTCAAATTAAGTGGCCTAGATCGCACCTTCATGGGACGGTGAGGTACGGACGTGTACACCGGCATACATCTTGTCTACACGCATGACCGGTCGGTCCTTTCCAAAACACCTCCCATGCTTGGTTTCGACCAAAAATTTGAAGAGTGATACTGCGCACCTCTTCAAAACCCTAATTCCATCAACGGTCGCGAGATGAGTGTCTCAAAGATCATATCGTCCGTCCAACTTCACCGGCTTGGTTATACAACCACAGTCGGGAGTTAATTGGTCAGTGAGGCGTCATGTTGATCACCACCCCGTCACTCTACCACACCATGATGCAGTACCTGCATAGAATACACACGATACTTCATAAGTATCGACTTCCTAAACACTTAGTTATTTAATCTAGCATTACATGCAACTTTCTGTGGGTCCCACGATCCACACACTCGAGACATCAATCATATCACAAACTGGGGGATACATACTGGGGTATTGGTCTGGCGGTTTACAGCGTGCGGCATGCAACGCGCCATCACAGAACGTGTCGAGGGAAGTCATGGACGGTTATAGATGACGGGAGAAGTGGGCAAGACTGGTCGTGTAACACCAACACACAACTCCACTACTCCATCACTCCACTTCCTCCACTTCTCACGAGAGACGTGAATAAGGCTCAAATGACTTGTATAAATAGGTTCTCCTCCCTATTTACAACAACAAGACAGGACAAGAACAAGTCCAGATAACAAAGGCAAGTGTTGATACTAACGTACTCAAACACCCAGAGCCTGCTTGCATCAATCGTAAGCCTGCTCACCTTTCTGTTACAAGTCATAAACAAGCCTATACCTTCACAATATCAAAACCTTCTTCGCTTCCCTCCCTAAGATCAACCCCATCTCCTTCACTTTGTGACCGAAGCAAGTCCGGAACGGCCATTTCTAGGTTTAGGCGAGTTGTACAGATTGACTTCTCGAATCACAAGCACTCACTGTGAGTGCATTTGTTTAGGGTTTAGATTCATTCCTCATCCACACACCCCAAATTACCAAATCCGGCAGGAATAGTTTTCACCCATAAACAATTTCCAAAGAAGATGTTCACCAATGAATAACAAGAATCCTCACCAACAATGGAGTAATAATTTCACATGATTGATTCGCAATACTTCTTATATTTCGAGGATTAATACTTCTTATACTTCTTCAAAGATACTTCATACTTCGTATACTTCAAGATGATACTTCTTCTAATTACTTCTTAATATTTCGGAACTTCACAAAAGAATAGAGGCAAGTACGTATTTTTCAAGAAAAATATTCTTTCGCTCGTTCCTTCATCAACAAAGATCAAAGACTACTACAAAAATGGATTTTTTCTTAAAGATCGCTCTTCAAGCAATATTCAAGAAAAAAGAGGCAAAATTTAGGATCAAAATATCGCACAACACATTTGTTAGTGTGCGAGATGCATTCATTTCCTTAGCCTGCGAGAATGTAGCAAAGCTAGCGAGAAGGGCTTGCGAGAATGTAGCAGAGCTTGCGAGAATGTAGCGGGAGCATGAGAAGACTTAGTTGTATTCCACTACATATGAGCTGTCATCCACTATGTAAACTCCTATATAAAGAGAAAGATAGGAGAGAGAAAATAGAGAGAGATTCTTAGCCTAGTTTGATTGGGGGCCTCCACTAGAGGAAAAAAAAGGTCACCCCAACCTAATATTAGTCACCCCTTATAATTTTTTTTCTAAATGGCTAAAATGCCCCTAAATAATTAGTGATAATCTTAATTAATTAGTAATAACTTACTTAATTAGAGTTCAACTTTTTTTTTTTCAATTTTTTTGTTTGCAATTTTTTTTTCTTTTGGCCCAGATTTGTATGAAAAATCGTCATGGTATTGAAGTTTTTAAGTGACGACTCTAAACGGTCGTTAATGTTTCGACTGTCTTAGCGACGATTCTAAACAGTCGTTATTTCCTATAAAAGAGTCGTTATCTTCTTCGAGGGAGTCATTAATGGCAGAAATGTACGACAATTTACAGTCATCATATACATAATCAATTCCTTGACGACCCATTGAAAGAGTCGTTATTGTTTTTATTTTGTATATAACGACTCTAAACTGTCGTTATGGTTTTTGAAGAGTCGTTATTGATAGTCGTTATTCTCGAAAAAGAGTCGTTATCTTTGAAGAGTTATTAATGGAAGAAATGCACTAAAGGGTCGTAATAATATTGAATACAACAATGACGACCCTTAACAGTCGTTATTGTCATTGAAGGGTCGTTAATTAGAGTCGTTATTTTAAAAAGAAAAAAAATCATAAAGGGTAAAATAGTATTTTCACTATCGGTTTAATATGCCCCTGAAAAATTTGGGGTGCAAGTCAAATGTCAAGGCCCCAAATTTAAATCTCTGCCCCCAATCAAATGAGGATTTTTAGGGCGAAACACATTTGTAGAAAGAAATTTATTTTCCTTTATCATCTTGTTCCCCAAAAAACTAGATCTAGAGCTCTACAAAATATCCATTAATGGAGATTCTAAATGTAATACTTATGTAATTTCAACAATCATAGTGAAGAACCATGGATGTAGATCACATTGATCGAACCATGTAAAAAATCCTTATTTCAATTTATATTTCTAGTACTTATATTTGAGATTTAGGTGATTAATAAGATTTAGATCTAGAAATTATTATAAGGGGTGTGTTGTAGGAAATCCTGCAACTACAACAGTTCCTCCTAATAAACGCCATTTGAAGATGCCATATACATAACCCCTATAATAGACATAAATTCATATGTCTGCGACCAATATTATGTAAACCAAGTTAAAAACCGTACCTTTTGTTGTTCATTGATAACCTTGTTCTTGATTGAGCCTTGGGAGTTGTTGTTCTATTCTGGAATGAAAAATTCAAATTTGTCCACTGGTCTTGTAGGTGGAACTGGTCCTGGTTCAAACTCCTCTACATTTTCCTCTTCATTTCACTAACTTATGTAAACCTTATCACTTTAGAGAGGAAATATATCAATCGTTCTTTTAGATAACAGAAGCTACCTATGAATTCTCTCCCCAATAGAGAGTTGTGAACTGTTATATGGATCGGCGGTAGCCTATTCATCAATCATAAAACTTAAACTCAGGCAGTGAGGGTCAAACTTAATAAGAGCACTTAACAAGGAGCCTATAGTTTCTGCATTACGTAGACAAAATTAAAGCCAGACACAAAATACAACATGATAGCAACCAAACGTATCACCAAAAATCAAAAATTAGTTGATGATAGCCTTGAGAACAAACTTTCATTACAGTACATAATGATAAATACCTAAGATATCTATGATTATGCTTTTGAAATCTCCTACAATATATCATAATAGAAAATTGGAATCCAATAAATTTTTAGAGAGATGCAAAATGAAAAAAGTGGTACGTATATACATATATTGAAGAAAACAAGAATGGAAAACCCAGTACATATTTATATGTACCGAGTGAAAACACAACATGTACGGATATGTACTGCGTGAAACCATCGGATATGTACTGAGTGAAAACCTTACTGGACACATCAACATCGAACTTGACTACCGGAGTACTAGGCAACGAATCAAAAGAGAACCTAAGAACCACTATAAGAATACCAAGTAACTATTGCATCAAAAAACTGATTTCACTATCTGGAAAACACAAGCTACAAAAATATATATGATAAATTCATTATGGTTTGCTAAGGACATAACTAAAACAGCTCGAATTTATGAAATAGACAAATCAACTAAAGCATATATAATACTCACCAGATGTTCCTCATCCATAATCATACTTACGCCATGACTTCGAATGCATTACAAACATGTTGCATCCTCATGAATTTCTCTTGCCCGTGTACATATACATCAACCAACAGAAAAAACACAAAATTCATCAAAATGTAGCATTTTAATACAAGCATTCTCATAGTATCGAAACACTTGAAGAACTTCACTTAAAAAATATGTATTGTTTAACACTACATACAAACATGTTCCTTGAAATCACTACATGCAAATATGTATTGTGAAATCAATCGCATGATAAATCAAATATGTTGGTAATAAAAATCTTAATGATAAATCAACAAAATCAAAACTAAACGCATACATCACCAATCAAAAGCGTCATAAGATAAAGATTTTTAGAATCAATCTCACTATATAAATCACGTGAGATTCATAAGTTTTATTCCAATTGGTTCTATGGGTCAATGGGTCAGAGAATAACCGGCCCAGAATATATATCATCATCTTTTTTACTCGATTTCAATTTTCAAATTTTGGTAGAATAATTAGTTGAATAACTCTCTTTTGTCCAAAATTATGCCTAAATCATGATAAACATCGAGTTATAATTTGCTTGTATTTATTAAATTTAAAGGATTTCTTTTGCTCTATTATCTTTAATTTTCCATTATAATAATTTTTATATTTGCTTGATGTGTAGTACTAGTGATAAAATTTCATACCGCTCTCTTTACCAAAAGAACAGAATAAATTAGAGTTTCTCATACCGCTCTCTTTACCAAAAGAACGATATGAGAAGAGGAAAAATGTGGATACAAAATATCGCACACCAATCAGATATGCGAAATGGTGATCATTAAGAATGAGCGAAGACGACCGCGTACAGCTTATCAAGAATGACGCATCAGATGACGCCACCTAAGTCACGAGTAAAGTGTGAAGATCCGTGCAGTAGTAAAGAAGTCGTGCGTCAATGATAAAGTCCACGCGACATTGACGCATGTGAGATTGGAAATTAGGGGCTTTATTAGCTGTCATCCAATATGTAAACTCCTATATAAGGAGCCGGCCCAAAAGTTTAGACTAGATATTTAGGAGAGAGAAAGATTATTTGCTTCCCATGTTAGGGTTTTCTCATAACTTTGTATCTAATTTGAAGATTTTAATGAAAGTTCTTATGATTCTTAAGATGATAACTTAGATTGTTCTATTGATTTTACTTAGGGTGTAGTTGTGAGATTTCTTGCAACTACAATGTGTAGTACTAGTGATAAAATTTCACTAGACCGGGTGCAGAATTTTGGATTTTATCGATTTACAAATCCAAGAAAAATTAAATATAAATTCGAATAATACTTTTACAATAGATTTAACAAGAATACAACAGAATTACCCCTCGGGAATAAATGTGATTGAGGGTATATGTTGAACTTTGTACCAATCTTCTCCAACTTCTCTTACAACCCTGTGTTCCAAAGAACTGCCAACAATATTCAATTTCTTTAGGGTAGTGATGAACCTCAATCCTTCCGGAAGCATACTTAGCCTAAGTAAGCAATTTAATTTCAACTCCTTAAGATGTGGCATCCCACCTTGATCAACTGTCCACTTCTTTAGTTTATGACACTCACTTATGCGTAAGACTTGCAGTTGAGGAAATCCTTTTGTTGAGCATACCATTTCCTCCCCTGTGTACGCATCCTCCATACCCAAAAACCTTAGGTTCGGAAGATGTTGAAGAGTTTCCATCGGATCTTCCTTCAGCCTGCTGCTATTCAATTTTAACTTGCTGAGATTAAGTGGGTAGTTATTATTTGGGTTAAGAACATCTAGTCTACCATCCAACTCTAGTCGGTGAAGATTATGGCAACAAGAAAGTGAATCAATAATGCTGTTGTTAAATTTTTCGTGACTATCAATCCTCAAACTCAAAGCTCGAATGAGGCTCCTCTTGCTAGCAATCTCATCTACAATAACCTCACTTTCCATGCGTGAGGCACCCCGCAAACTTAGTTTTCGGAGTTTTGACAGCTTATCCAAACAACCTCTTCTTATCCACTCCCCAGCTCGTATGTTTATTAGGCTATGGAGGTTTATCAAATTCTCAAGTTGAAAGTTTTCAGTGCTCCCTCCTATCTCTAGGTATCTTAATTGTACTAACTTTGATATCGTCTCTGGTAAACGCCCTCTAAATACCTTTAAGGTTTGTAAATTTCGTAAATTACCTATAGATGGCGAAATCTGAAAGTACTTATCTTCCTTACAACCCAATGCTAAATACCTCAAGTAAATCAATGTGTAAACTTCTTCCGTAAGATCACTGGCAAGTTTTGTTACACTTACAAGATCTAAGACTCGAAGCAGTCTAATGTTTTCGTATTTAACTGGCATCAGATAACTACCATATGGGATTTCGATGAGAAGAGTACGAAGTGAGCAAGCTGCATTATTGAAATAAAACTCGTCATACCTCTGCCTTCTGTCATTAATATGCAAAGCATACCTCCGTAGTCTTTTACATGCATCAGTGTTGGATGAATCTGGCGTTATGTCATCAATGCGGTGATTGTAAATATCAAGGAAGTTGGTCTCTTTGGCTTTAGACAAACAAAGATCTCGCATCAGATCATGTATCCGACATACTTTGACGGTCTTTGTATAAATATGAACTTTGTCAGCTTGAATCATACACCTTTCAATCAACTCCGCTACATACTGGTTTTTCCCTATGTCCTCCATGGTTAATGATGTATTAGCACTTGTATTTGGTATGAAACCTTCAGCAATCCACAGTTGGATCAATTTCTTTCTCGGAATTGCATAGTCTTGTGGAAAAAGACCAAAATAGAGAAAACATGGCTTCAGGTGAATTGGCAGATCATTGTAACTTAGTGCCAATATTCCCATCACGCCTCCGTTTTTACCTTCATTAATATTCGAGGGGATGTCTTTATTGATATGTTCCCATTCTTTTTTTGACTTTTTTGTTGCTAGTAGGCCTCCAAGAACACATATAGCCAAGGGTAAACCACCACATTTGTGCACCATCTCTCTTCCTAGCTTCTCAAGCCCTGCGGGGTAGCATTTAGTATCTCTCACGTCCTTGGGAAAAGCTTTTTTACAAAGCAATTCCCAACTGTCTGTTGGAAAACAATTAATAAAAAGGATTTTTAAGGTTTTAATAAAATTATAAGTTATTGTTTTCTTTTGTGAATGAAAAAAACGTATTAGTCCCACATTGTGGAGTTTCCACCTTTTAGTTGTTTTAAGAGACTATATAAGCTTTTTAGTCCCACATTGGGGAGTTCTTCTTCTTAAGTTGTTTTGTTCCATTATATAAACAAATTTACTACTTTTGTAAAAATTATGGGAAAGGGGTTTCTCCTTATTGTAGAGGGACCCCTAAGGGAAAATATTTTATAGCCGTTTCTTAACGTTCGCGATTTTCCTTAACGGTTTTTGGAGTTGCCAAGCTCAAGTTGAGCATCTACTACATATGCTAGTAGTAGGTGTAGTAGGGTGTTTTATCCTGGAGATATCCGTCTGTGAGGGCTATAGCATCACTCTTGAGTGTAGCCGGGCGCTAATGTCTTAAGGGCAACGTGTTGAACACGTGACTCACTCTGTTTTTCAAAGTTTTGCCTTATTCTTGTTGCGGAGATTTGGGGAGCTCGTCCGTTTCATCAGATCGATCACTTCCACTATAAAGGAGCTAAGTATCAATAACTTTTGCTTATTTGATTTAATCCTTGTTTTTGATTATTGCACCCAACAATCTTAAGACATTAGAATTTGTAATAATCAAGAATGGTTGATTGGTTTGTGAATCATGGATGTTAATTATCGGGTGAAAAAACAGAAAACGAATTTTTGGTCAGCTGTAGAGTTTCGAATTTATCTCTCAACCTAGAAGGAATTTCGGTGAACCCTTTTGACACAACGTAGTGGACATCCTGATAGTTACCCACGTAAAAGTTCAGAATTTTTGGAGTTGTAAAAGTATTTTTTTGATATTTTACAAAACAGAGAAACGTTCTGAAAAATTCTGAATGCGAAAATTTGTTGTTAACTAAAGTAGTTTTTATGGGGTAACCATGAGTTTTTGAAATGGTGATTCAAACGAAGTTTGTATATCTATATGTTATCTTCAAAACTCATATTTTATTTTCCGATTCGGAACTAAGGTTTGTGAGATGTGGTGTATTAAGTGATTGGGAAATTCTTGGTGTCATGGTCGTCGAGTATAAACGAGGATTGTGACATGAAATTGAGAAGGAACATGGCTACCAGGCGCATGTGGAAGAACACAAGTCTTCCAAAGGCTGACAAAGGCGATAACATCAAACACAAATCTAAGCGTAGTCTTCATAAGAAAGGTATGTTTCGTAAAGCGAATCGGCATTACTTTAATTAAGGGTGATTGTTATGTTTGTAAAATCCTAGCCATAGGGCAGTAAATTGTAGGAAACATAAAAACCTTAATTAGTAGATAGTTAATGCTAATTTAGTTGAAACAAACTAGTACGAGTTGGTGGCATGATGTCGGAAGTTATTTTAATAACCAATGTGAGAGACCAGTAGGTGGACTCTGGAGCCACCAAGCATGTTTGTTGAAACGGAGACCTGTTCACCTCCTATCAGAGGATAGGAGATGTCGAGATACTCTATATGAGTAACTCACTTGCGACAGAGGTTGCATAAAAGGGAAAGGTCGAGCGAGAAGCTCATATCGTAATATTCTCACATGAATGAAGTTTTCATGTTAGGGCATATGCAAGAATCTTGTATGTTGTTCTGTTGTAGATGGTAAAAGACTTAAGATATTAATTGAATATGGAAAACTTATCATACCTAAGGGCATGTGATTTTGAAGGAAACGTTATAAGACTTAAGGTCAATATAAGCTTAACGAAAAAATTGATGAAGTAGTTGATTCTTGTGTTTTCTTTTGTGTGATTGAATGTTTTGCATGGTGTACATGGAACCGTAAACTTATATAAGTCAATGCATAAAGCGGGAAGCGTAGGCTGCATACCCAAATTTAGTTTGGATATTGAACACAAAAGTTAAATATTCGTAGAATCAAAATATGCTATAAAACCTTTTAGCAAAATTGCTCAGAGTAATTCTAAGCCCTTAGAATTAATTGAGTTAGACCTAGTTGACATGAAATCAACCCAAACTAAGGTGGTAAAAGGTGTTTTTATAACTTTCATAGATGATTGTACGAGGTACTATCTTGTATACTTACTTAGGGGTAAGGATGATGCCTTAGAAGCCTTAAGAGTATAAACTTGAAATTGAAAGCAAAGTATATGTTACCACTAAAAGGGTTAGGTCTGAACATGATGGCAAGTATGAAATTCATATAGGAGAACTTACTTGTTAAATGGTATTATTGATGAGATCACACCTCCTTATTCACCGTAGTCTAATGGTATAGTTGATCGTAGAAACAGAACCATTAAGGAGATGATTTATGCCACGTTGATTAAAGGATTAACCGCCAACTTGTGGGGGGGAGGTCGTCCTCTGATTTTGTTATATCCTGAATAGAGTAACCTTTAAGGGATTAGATAAAACTCCATATGTTTATGAAAGATAGACAACCTTCTTATGCATACATCAAAGTGTGGGGGTGTTTGTGAGTTCTGCTTTTTCTGACTTTGGTGTGAATACTATTATGGAATCTAGGGATGCTGAGTTCTTTGAACATGTTTATTCTTAATCATGTACCTCATTAGAGATGTGATGTTGATCCCCTAGATTTATTTTCAAATAGTCAGAACTTATCTTTAAGGAAGATGAATTAGAGTTGATCCTAGGAGAAGTAAAAGATTAGACTTGAGACTTCTTATGGACCGACTTCTTAATAAGCTTAGCTTAATCTCGAGCTCAGGACTCGTAAAAGAAGCCATAACATCTATTGAAACCCCATTTTGGTAAGAAGCTTCATTTAGTGTGGACTCGGTCAGTCGGAACCAGAGACTTGGGAGCTTGCTAGTTTACCTCTAGGGAGTAAGACCATGTGATGTAAATGAGTCGAGACGTTAGATATATGGAACGTGGAAAAGTATTAGGCTAAGATTTGGTAGCTAAAGGATATAAATTAAAAAGAATGTGTAAATTTCCTTGATTCTTATTCACTTGTGACGAGAATTACTTGTTGAGATGCTAATTGATATTGCTTGCCATAAACAACTTGGAGATACATCGGATGGATGTTAAGACGAAGCTTTCCTAAAACCGTGAATTAGATAAAGAAATTTACATAGACCAACTTTGAGGACTTTGTAGTGAAAGGTTATGAAGACAAAGTTTGTAAGTTGAACAAATCTTTGTATGGTTTTCCAATAAGCACGTGATGACATGGAAAATTTGATCATGAGATAATGTGTAGTGGATTTAAGTTAATGAATCGACAAGTATATTTATAAGTAACTTGTTAAGGATGCTGTGTGATTGTATGCTTGTATGTTGATATGTTTATACTTGATACAAACATAGAAGTGATTAATTCCACTAAAACCATGCACTAAATGAGAACGTTGACTTGAAAGACTAAGGCTTTTGATGTAATCTTAGGGATGAGGATTAAAAGATAATTAAACATTTATAGTCTTAGTCATTCTCATTATGTTGAATTGTGCTAAAGAGATACAATCGATCGATTGTAAGCACCTTGTACTTCATACGATTCTTCTTGTAGACTCAAGAAAAATAAGGAAAATGGAGTATCTTAACTTGAATACTCAAGAGTTATAGGATGTCGATGAATTTAATGAACTGTAAGAGTCCGGACATTGCCTATATTGTGAGTAAGTTAAGTAGATATACTTTTAGTCGAGCAAGAGCATTGGGATGCACTTAGTAGAGTATTATGGTACCTAAAATACTCTATTACCTTTTATTTGATTTATGAAAGGTATCTTGTTGTCCTTGAGGGACTTTATGATGCAACGCTGGATAGTTGACTCAGAGGAGTCTAAGTCTACGAGTGGATATGTTTTCACTCTAGCATGAGGGTTTGTTTTTGGAAGATTTCCAAACAAACATATATTGCTCAATTAATTATGGAATCTAAGAGTATTGTGTTAGATAAAGCACGAGAGGGGCCGAGTGCCTAAGATGCTTTTTAGAAGACATTCCTCTCTGGCATAGGCACATGCGGCTATATCTATACATTGTGTTAGCCAAGCTATAATAGCTAAAGCTAAAAATAACTAATCTCAATCGGCGTTATTTCCATTGATTGGATAAAGTCCAAGGAGAATATCGCGCAACCTTTGTGAAAGGTTTATCCAAAGAGATAGTTAGAAATGCATCGAGGGGGATGGGGCTTAAGCTCATAAATTAAACTTGCCATGAAGGATACTCAACCTTGCTTTGGAGATCCCATGATCAAGGTTTGAATGAGACAACTAATTTGTGGTGGGTAAAGGTAAACACTATCGAGAGAATTTCATTCTCTGTCCCTTCCCTATGGTGTAGACGTGATAGTGTGATTGCATGTGAAGGATGACTTTTAAGAAGTCTTAATGAGTTCTATAGTTTCAATTTAAGATTGAAGTGGGGTGTAGCAAGTAACACTCTTTATGGAAACTCACCTATCCGAATGAGGAAGTGGGGCCGCTTCCTATGAGAATATGAGCTTTGATTCTCTAGAGCATTCGAGAAACAGGATATGTCAGGGCCAAATTGGACAAAAGCGGCACGAGCTTGGCAGCACCCTTAGAGATATCATCCGTGGTTGTTATCGCGAATTACATCAAACGCTAGCGATTCAAGACATAGTTCACTTTGTCTCTAGCAAGTAATTCCGGTAATATCTCACTAAGCAAAGGTTCAAGACCTCATGGACACCTCTTGCCTAAAATGGTATTTCTGCGCTTTTTATGTGGTTTTCGTTTTGATGGTTTTGGTATTCTTTGGAACTTAGGATCTAAGGATCACTAAGGGTTCACTAGGTCATGCTTTTTCACTTTGGTGAAAGGAACCTTTAGTCTCACTTGTGAGGAACTAAAGATGAAAGATCTCTATATATACTATATGATTGTTGCAATCCATAGTATGACCCTGGGGTCAACACACTATTGTGTGATGGAGATGACGTTGGAATGGCTAGTATGACTTCAGCATACACGATTTGTCTGTCTGTTCAGTCAGTTCGGGTCGTGAGATTGGGTTGTTGATTTACCAAGATCTATCTGTGTTTTCGTGTTTTTATTGAGTTTTCATTCACGTGGGGGATTGTTGGAAAACAATTAATAAAAAGGATTTTTAAGGTTTTAATAAAATTATAAGTTATTGTTTTCTTTTGTGAATGAAAAAACGTATTAGTCCCACATTGTGGAGTTTCCACCTTTTAGTTGTTTTAAGAGACTATATAAGCTTTTTAGTCCCACATTGGGGAGTTCTTCTTCTTAAGTTGTTTTGTTCCATTATATAAACAAATTTACTACTTTTGTAAAAATTATGGGAAAGGGGTTTCTCCTTATTGTAGAGGGACCCCTAAGGGAAAATATTTTATAGCCGTTTCTTAACCGTTCGCGATTTTCCTTAACGGTTTTTTTGGAGTTGCCAAGCTCAAGTTGAGCATCTACTACATATGCTAGTAGTAGGTGTAGTAGGGTATTTTATCCTGGAGATATCCGTCCTGTGAGGGCTATAGCATCACTCTTGAGTGTAGCCGGGCGCTAATGTCTTAAGGGCAACGTGTTGAACACGTGACTCACTGCTTTTTCCAAAGTTTTGCCTTATTCTTGTTGCGGAGATTTGGGGGAGCTCGTCAGTTTCATCAGATCGATCACTTCCACTATAAAGGAGCTAAGTATCAATAACTTTTGCTTATTTGATTTAATCCTTGTTTTTGATTATTGCACCCAACACTGTCTTCAATACTTAAAAGACGAGGTTCGAGTTTAAAGCTCCATGGATCTGCTTGGGAAGCGACTCTTTTGTTTCGAGTGGTTAGCAATACTTTACTTCCTCTCATCCCATTTGGAAAGGCAAGACTTAGTGTATTCCAGTCTTTGAAACTCCATAAATCATCCACGACTATGAAGTATCGCTTATCTTGGAGGTATTTGTACAACTTTTCGATGAGTTCTTTGTCGTCCAAGTCTTTCAACTCATTGCTATTTGGATTCATAATCTTTTTTATTATTTCCAATAAAACATCTCTCAGGTTGAGCTGTTGAGATATAGAACACCAACCGCGACAATGAAACCGATTCATAATAGTATCATGTTTGTATATTTTCTTGGCTAGTGTGGTTTTGCCCAGACCTCCAACACCGACGACAGATACGACACAACATCGTTCGTCATCTTTTTCCAGTTCAGTCAGCAACGTCTTTGTATACTCCTCCAAGCCGATAACATCATCATCCTCAACATGAAGATAATGATTTCTAAACTGTTGTTGTATCATTTGATTTGCATTAGAACTCGAAGCTTCGTTGCCGCGTAAGTTGGTTATTCCATATGTGGCTCTACTATCAGAGATTTCTTTCAGTGTAGACCGGATATCTTGGATCTCCCTCCCAACCCTATGACGATATTTCAAATTCATAAACATCAAAGCTTTCCACTTCAATATTTGGAACTTTCCAGATTTAGGGGGGGCCGTCTAGCTTAAGCCTGAAGGTGTCGACAACATCCTCTACATCATAAGCGAGATTCCTAATTTCCATGACCCAATTGCGAACGCGCTGATCTCCTTGTTGCTTAGCATCCGCATCTTCTAAGAAGCACTCCATTCTTCTTAGTTCATTCCACAACTTTTTGAATTGATTGTGCACATCGAGTAAGAAAAGTGTTTCCTCGATAAGTGCATTTCCTAATTTATCCACGGTAAATTTAATCACAGCGGCTTCCATGTTCTAGATTCAGTTAGAGAAAATAAGTGCTCAATTAAGAAGATGAAGAAAGAGAATTAGCTTGAGTAAGTGTTGTAATTAATCGTTTGCGAGGAACTGATTTATATAGATTATGAAGTCCTAATTATTATTACTAGTATAAAAGAAAAAACCACGGCACTGGCAGTGGCGGTATTCCGTTTCACATTGGGCTGGTTGCATTTGCCAGGGCAAACAGTAACATAAACAGTCAATAATTGTGTTAAAAAACAAAACCGAAGAGATGACTCTCATCAAAACATGCAACTCTGGGGAAACCATTACTAATTTACTATCATTAATTAATTAGATTAGCTGTAAACCATCGAGAAAGAGTCGTTGACGATGCATTCATAATTCCCTAGCTACTTGGGAGAAAGAGTCGTCGACAGCGAAGGTTGTTGAGTGAACATAATTTGTCTCACTCTTATATACTCCCTCCGTCCCTATTATACAGGCGGATTTTGCAAAATCTCTTAGATTAAGAAATTATCTTGATTTCCTAAATATCCATATATTTTTCTGTTTTAACCTCTGTCTTACTCTCAACACAATTATCAATGTACAATAAATAAGGGTATATATAAGAAAAACCCATCTTGAAATTGGTATTCCGCCTATCTAATGGGACTATAAAAATTAAAAACTTCGCCTATATTATATATTGGGGACTGAGGGAGTATTAGTAAAGAAACCTCACCCTCTGCCTAACAACAAATGGATGTTCTTGAAATATACCTCACAAGAATATTGGTTTAAAATGAAAGCATCGTCTAATTAAATAGCACCAACTACCAGAAATTTTATCAGTTCTCGCCACTGGGAAGCATATAATATTCATTAAAACAAATTTAAGCACAAGTCTTTGTTGAGGTGGATCCAGCATAATTTTTAGTAACAGACAAATTATTCCATTATTTTTATTATATAACATAATTGACAGGTTTGTTTTCCTGGCGGCATTACGGATGACCCTGAAAGAATTAGGGGCGATTTTTTTATTCTCAACTCATAGACACGGTTATGGAATGTCCAAATTTCCGAAGAATACCCTTCTATAATCGGTAGTTTAGTATAGAGTTTTTTCTATCCATTACTAGTACTAGTTTGTTTAAGAATGGGATATTGCCATAATCGGTAGAATAATAACATATCATATCTACCGATTGGTAAAGTAGAAAACTCAATTTTATCGGTTTTGCAAAAAAGTTGAATTTTGGGGCAACCGTCTATAATTGGTAGCATATGAACATCATATGACTACCGATTCTATAATTTCCGACACAACCTTTGGACGATTAAAACCACCCAAAACCTAGCCTAGGAATTTCATTTCATTTTCTTTTCTTTTCTTTTCAATTCTTCTTCTTCTCCTCTTCTCCTTCCCTTCCGATTGTGGAGAGTAAAAACAATATTTCCTCCTTCCCAACTTCAATTCATCGTCGTCGTTCATCGCCGAATCAAAAACATCGTCGATTCTTCTATAAAACGATGACTTATGCTAATGAACCCACGAGAGCTCGAGTAAAAAACGTCTACCGTGGTGACGATCCAAAAATTCACTATAAAACAGGTGGCTTCTAGGGACAGTCATTTATTCAAAATCGTCCCTAGAGAGGGTTATTTGGGATGTCCATGGGTTGACCGTCCATATTGGTCACGGGATAATTAATTTAAGGCTATTTTTGAGTCGTCCCTAAAAGAAAATATGACCAAAAAGTATTAGTGATGATAGAATAGGGGACAAATAGAAAACCGTCACAAATACCTCTTGGGCCGGGTTTTGGCCTTTTAGGATCCTTTTTAGCCGTCCCAAGAGGCCTTCTATTTTGTAACTACTGCAAACGACGAAGAAGACGACGAACACGAAGAACATGAAGAAGATAACGCCACTCATGTAGGTGGTGATGGTGATTCTGATAATCAAACTCTCCAGCAAATGACCCCAATTAGGTAAGTTTCTGTCATTTTATGTGTTGATGTTGCTTCAATTTGACGAATCCATGAAAATAAGTTCTAGGGTTTTCGGTTATTTCCCAAAATCGGTAGTTAGATCTTCATTTTATCTCCCGATTGTGTCCATTTTCTAGGGTTTTCGGTTACATCGACAAGAATCGGGAGTTAATTTTTATGGCTTACTTCCGATTATACATAGTTGTTTACCACTGAATCCTAAAATTGACATAATCGGTAGCTAGGTTATATATATATGTTGCCTTATGATTTTAACAAAGAATTGGTTAACATGTAGGGACACATAATTGGTACCCATAATCGGAAGATACTATATAGTATTTGTCTTCCGATTGTGTGTAATCGTAGGTTAGACGATTTCAACACTACCAATTATGTAAGTTGTAAAATTTGAAAATTTTGTGATTTTGACAAAATCCAATTTCGGGGCTACTTTTTAATAGGAAGCCAAAGGCTATTTCTTTACTTCCGAGTATATGCAATCGGTGGATATGTTAGATTGTTTTGATCCGATTATATATGTCTCATGACATTATCAATTTCTGAACCCAAATTGATGCATATTCGAGAGATAAAACTAGAATATGAGTTTCGATTGTGTGTAATCGGAATAAAAGCTTTTACCCTTGCTTCCGATCGTTGATAATTGGAAGTTTATATGTTAATTATGACTTCCGATTGAGTAGTTTGTAGTGTAATTATTACGAACCAATATTATTTTTTAGGGACGGGCGAGGTAAGAAAGACCAAGGTACAACTGTTACAGTGCCTCGTCAAAAAGGGGGTAAGAAAATAAGCGCTAGTGAGCAGAGAGAGTTGAGTCAAAAAGAAGTCTAACCAAGCGCTCAACAAGGAACTCAAGAAGAAGTGCAGCCAAGCGCTCCAGAAATCACTCATGATGAAGTTGGACAAAGTAAGTGTTCCAGAACTCACTCAAGAAGAAGGACAACCAAGTGGTACACAAGGAGAAGGAGGGGTTACAAGGAAGCCAATCGCGAAGAAAGCATCACACCTTGTCCCCATTGAGTTGAAGAAGACGGATTTTGAAGAAGAAATCCCGGGGCTTCCTAGAGATGGAAGAGCATTGTTATTTGGCTACAAAGACTCTTGGGCTAGAGAAATATACGAAACCGAGGTAATAGTCGTATTCTTTCTTACTAACGTATTGTCATTTTATTCATAATAATACTATATTAATTTTGTAATATGTTGTGTGTTTAATAGTATCATTCCGATGCGATTCGTCTACTCAAACCCACTGCCGCACCATCAAAAGTATTGAAAGATTGGCCTTTATCCGGTGAATGTGAAAGGTTCAAGACAATTATAGCCAACTCGGGATTATCTACTGCTTCCCAGAACTCAATGTTGGATCATGATCGGGTCGCGATATCGGCTTTTCTGGAGAGATTGTATCCCGATACTGATACCTTTCAATTCATATGACGTTTGGGGAGATGACCATTACTCCAGATGATGCGAAGCAAATTCTTAATCTCAATGACCATGGTGTAGCTGTCAAGTACAAGTACACAAAGAAGTTAACCTGGGAACAACTTTATGATTTGTGTAAAAACTGTTTTATTGGGATAAAGGGCTATCAAACATTGAGTTCAACAGGTGTTTTTCTGACAAAAATAGACAGTTTAACATGAGTCAGTTGATTAAGATGTTCAAAGGCACGACCGAGAAAGAAAAGCAAGGTTAAGTGATCCCGAAGTGGATGCCGCGGCCACTGCCTATCTCTTGTGCGTATTGGGTTGTGTCATATTCCCCAATGTCAGTGACAACCAAGTAGACGCCAACCTTCTAAAACTATTGCATCCTCCAATAAGGTCGCGGGCTACTCTTGGGGAACGACATGCATTGCATTCTTGATGACAAAGTTGAGAAAGGCGTCGAGGCTTAGAACTAGCCAAATTTCCGGGAACATGAGTCTATTCCAAGTATTTTATCAACTTTATTAATCCTTTTTTTTTTTTTTTTTTTTTTTTAAAGAATCAATTTCTTATATATACTTGGTTTGATATCTATGTAAAAATGGATCTATGACTACTACCCTAGTCTGAAATTGGCAGATGTGAACACAGAGTGGGAGAAAGATACACCGAGAGGAACAAAGTACAAGTTCACAAAGAACCGTTCAAGGACAAAGGAGCAACAGTTGGTTAGCTTGAGGAAGAAATTAGACTCAATCAAGGCCTCAAAGGTATGTTTTGATCTATACAAGGAAGACCGAGCTAGTGGACATATAGCGAGTCGTTCCAAGTTGTCCCATTATTTTGGACCGTTGTGGAACTCCACAGGTTATGTGATGTACAATGGCTCCAGGGTGATGCGACAACATGGTTATTGCCAACCAGTACCATGACATCACATAAGTGGCAAGTTTAAGTTGGATGTGGAGCATAGCGAGTCTAATCAGGACACCATCAAGGTAGTTTACTCTGGTACACCATCTGTTACTGAACATTGGGATAAGAGGTTGTACCACTTGGTGAAAACTAGGAGAGCTGCCAACCGAGGTGATGAAAATGCTCCATGTTATATGGAGTGGTATCGGTAGCATTCACATCTTCGTGTAATCCGTAACTTAAAGCAAAGACGACCTCGGCGGCTTCCATTTACAGATGTATCGTCAAAGAAAAACCCCCAGGTTATGATAAACTGGTGTGTATGGTTATGACTTTTCCCTCTAATATTACGATTCAATTTTTTAGGTGAACTCCATTTGATGTTTTGTCAATTTAAAAAACAGGTGAATAGGTTCAAGTTTTTGTCCAAATGGTGCGATGATTGCATAACGGTTGGACAGCCTGTGCGAATTGAGAATATAAAAAAGCACTGGGAGATGATTGATAGTGTTGATAATTAAGAGTATGCAGCTGAGTTTGGGGAGAAAGTAACGAAGAACCCACCGAAGAAAAAAACATCAAAGACGAACAAAAGATCTCGGGATTCTTCAAGCTCTCTTGCTAAAAGAAATATTGAGGGAGATGAAGGTGATGCTGGTGATAATACGGGTCGTCCGGATCGTGTTAAGCGTTCTAAAACTTTAGCTAACAATACTAAGAAGAAAACTAGGTGATAATGTGTTATTCGATGTTATGGATTATGTTGTTTTAACAGTTTCTTTTGGATTATGGTGTTTTAAATACTTGTTTTGGATTATATGTTCTTAAGTTTATAGGTTATGAATGTATTTTGAGTTATGTGTATTACTTGATTGTCAGAAACTGCTGAAATTTTCACAATAATCGGAGGATAAATATCAACCTTACCTACCGATTATGGTAAATTTTCAAAAAATTGTCAGATATGTGCAGAATCGGTAATAATGTTATCAACCTTAACTATCGATTCTGGTGACTTTTCCAAAAATTTGTCAGACAGGTCCACAATCGGAAGTAAAAATATTAACAATTTCTACCGATTATTGTGGTTCCATTTTTACAGTTCTTCTGAACCAAAAAACCCTTATAATCGGACACAATATTTTCTCATTGTCTACCAATTAACGTGGGGTTTAAAATCGGTAGGTTAGGGGAACTTCATAAGCTACCGACTATGCTAGTTCCCAAATTCGAAAAATTAAGACTTTTTCAAATATCATTTTTGGGGCAACTTCATAATCGGGAGACATGTTAACTCCAAGTCTACCGATTATGGTAGTTCCCAAATTCGAAAAACTTAAGATTTTTTCAAATATCATTTTTGGGGCAACTTCATAATCGGGAGACATGGTAAATAAATATCCTCTGATTGTAGGTTTTTTTCAAAATAACAAAACTTTCAAACTACATATGTATAGAACACCTCCGATTATCCTAACATCTACCGATTAATAAATTAAATTGTAATTTTATCTACCGATTGTGGAGGGTATATTTGTCATTTCAAAAAATCGGAGATAAGGGATGGCTTCATTTTAGGTTTGGGTGACCCTATTTTTTCTTATTAGTCGCGCCCAATTCTTTCAGGCCAGGGTCGCCCCTAATGACACCAGGTTTGTTTTTGGCAAGTTGACTTGTACTCCAAAAACATGCAAGTGTAGTCATACTATGTAAAATTACTCTATACTCAGTGGCCTAGTTAGTAATTCTCCGAATCATTCCCGAACGTATCCGAACTGACCGAATCCGAATGATACTTCTGAACTATTTGAACTCCGAACCTAGTTCCCGGATTATATGGACCTCACGAATGATTCGCGAACGTATCCGAACTAACCGAATCCGAATGATATTTTCGAACTAGAATTTCGAACCTAGTTCGCGCCCAACCTCGCTCTCCCCTAGGTAATTCTCTGACCAGAGTTCTATTGATTGATTTTTGTTTGATTTTGTATATACTTTATATTTAAATACAATTATTCAGATAAAATTTTCTATTGGTAGTTGTTTAACCAGTGTTTTATGTGTTAATTTTTGTTTAAAAATCTATAAACTCGTTTTATAATACATTTATGCGATTAAATTGTTTACTTCATGGTAAATAATCACGCTAAAATGTTTTTTTCATCTTATAAATCATATACAAATAAAATTAGTCTCGTAATAAGGTCATAACACTTATCAATTTATCATATATGTAAGCCGAATTTTAAGTGCCGAACTCACATTTATAAAACGAATATGCACGAACGTATGCCGTTCCGAACTACTGTCCGAACAACGAACCATTGACTGGATTTTTGACCGAATCCGACCTATCTGAATCCGTATAATTCCCGTACGTATGCCGTCCCGAACTACTATCCGTACCCCGAATTGCTAACTAGGCTCAGTGGCTGATCTTTCGTGATCAAAACATGCAAGTGTCATTAACTTTTCTTTTAAATAATTGAATGGGTAACCCATCAGAGTTTATATATCATCAACTTGAGAGAGTTGGTATGAATGAGAGAGTTGGTATGAAGCATTCATACTTGAGAAAAAGAGTCTCTGATCTTAGTTGTTGAATCCACCAAGAAAAAGTTGCACTGATGAATTCATACTTAGGAGAATGAGTCATCAATCGTCGCACTGATGAATTCATACCTAGAATATTCAACGTCCCCTAGGAAGAGATGACATAAATTGATGCTACTAAAGAATAATTTTTCTAAATTTTCTTGGAATTTGATTTCACAGGATTAAACACTTCTTTTTTTTCTTAATCACGCCATTTTATTGAATTAAGAGCCAAAGAATTTGAACAAAATTGTAGCTTAAAGAGGAAAGCTGAAGGAAAAAGCAAAAATGATAACAAAAACCAAAAAAAAAACGACTAATAACAGAACCTATAGTAACAGGTATTGGGGGTTTTCCACTCTTCACATATCAGCAAGTCTGCCTATATATACTGTAGTAACTATCTTAACACCAAAGCACAAGCTGGAGTCCTATTTAGGTAAAGCGTCCGCTGCTTCTCTGATGCTCCTGACTTTTATCTGTTTTCTATCTGGCTATAATGCACCGAGGAACTTTTTCACTGCAGATATCTACCACAACAGACTTAGGATCACATCTTATGATGATACACAACTTACCCAAACTCCACGGCAATGAGAACAGCCATGACTTCTGCAAAATGATTTGTGGCAACACCAGGACGTCCTGCAATAGTACCAATAATCTGATGGTGATGACCTCTCCAGATCACACGAAAACCTGCATACAAGGATTGCACAACAGAACAGAGACCAACCAATCTGAGGAGCAGTCCACTGACATTATTTCAAAATCTGCATATCATACATATCATTCCATATTTCCCCTTCATTCGATACCCCCTTCAAAAACAGGCTTCAGAATTCTTGCCTTGAAGTCATTCACACTAGGCTTAACGCCTTCAAGAAAATTTTAATCCTCAAAAACTACAGTTGTCTCGAAGTAGCATAAGCTACAGTAATCCACACCTCTTTTATAATTCCACTTTTATGTTTTGCCAAAGTGAATACCTCCAGGAAAGAATTAGGATTCAGAAAACCAAAGACCCCTCCCAATCAGTTCCAAATAATTTGACCAAAATCACGGAACCATAGATCATGAGGAATTGTATCCTGATCTTTCCCACAAATATAGCACCTGGATACCATAGCAAATCTCCCTTTTCTTCAAATTATCATCATTTGCATGGACATCTTGAACAAATTTCCAAATGTTACTAGCCAGACCAGGATGTAAACAAGGTTTCCACACTTTAGAGAAGACCAAACAACAACGTGATCTTTTTGTCTAATCTTCTCCATTGCAGCTGAAGGACTAGAGTACCTTTCAATTTCCCACTCCAAACAATTTGGTCATTCCACCACCCACTGCAGGAAGTTTGCTGGGATCAATGAATCTTTTTAACTAACCAGGGATAATAAGGCAGCAATCACAAGTTCACAACAATTAAATCCCTAACCTTAAGCTGCAATTACTCATTACAAAAACAGACATTCATTTACACTCATTGCTTCATTTATTTATTATTCTATTTTTTTATACTCATAGTTGTTATACTCATTGCTTCTAATGGGCTACTGTTAAGGGAGGACTGTGACTCTAAAATTCCAAGGAAAACTGGCTATAAGTGGGACCCATTACTAACTTAAATCGAGTATGCAACAACGCTCTGTGTGTATTAACTGGACCAAAATGACTGCCTAATTATGGCAAATAAAAAAAGGAAAAAAAAAGGGTGAATTGAACCTACTAGTTCTATGTTTCTGAAGTACTCTATAATGGAGGTTTAAATATAGTTGTCCCAAAGATGGATCACTTTTCCTGTGTCATGAACAGATTTGGTCTTACAATTCCAGTTGAAGTGAAAATCTTAGCTAAAGTTTACACTTTCTGTTTGGATCAAAGCTTGCAACTGGGTAAATCAACCTTAAGACAAATGTTTGACATGACCTACCCTTTAAATCACTAGAAGCATTCCAGAATCCAGATTGCAGAAAACAATCATAAAACAGCGCAGGATAATCATAATGTTTGTAGCATTTAACCAGACACTATCTTTTTAAAGTAATGCCGACATCATGTGTAAATTTATCTCGAAATGCCAAGCAAAAACTGGTCAGAATTTTCCTGTAAAGTTCAAACTTACAAATATATATGCAAATCTTCAGCCTCCATGTTTACAGAATGCCTTGTAACTAAAATTCTCCTGCTCAGAGCTATATCTAATGGAGTGACATAATAATTGTTATATGCTCCAACACCAACAGACACAATATTACAGGGAACAAAGAATTCATGTGAACATTGACATTTTCATTTCATTGGCCAGCAGAAACAACTACGATATACGCATTTATTTTGGTGAAGGTTTGCATATCCAAGAAAGTGTTTAAATAGGAGTTCCCCAGGGACTATAGCATCTTCTCATCAGTTTATAGCATGGTATTACTAAGGTTCTTGTTTTCATGGTAGAATGGATTTCTCAGCAGGCTCGATGTCTTGAACGCAGTTTACTAATGTTTCTAGCTTAGCCCATAAATTACAGTCAAGAGTTAAACTTCATACTAGTGACTCAATGAATATGATGGTTTTTTTCCCTTGGCATCCGAAACTTAGATGATCCAGTTCAGGTTTCCAACTACTCTTGATCACAAACAAAAATAGGTGTAACTGATGAATTCTCAATACCAGAGCTTTATGATAATGTTTTTCCTTAGGGAATCCAGTCATTGGTGTTCAATACAGCATCAGAGAAAATAAACTGCTATTACCTTGTTTCATGGCAGAATCATCTTAGCATCTTTAGCAACTCTTATGGTTTCCTACAACTTCTCTATTTTGCAGGTCCAAGATTTATCAACACCAAATATTTTTGAAGATGCAGCTTCAAGTTTTTCAGCCCTTCACTTCAAGGATGACAGTTCCGAAATGAATGTCAATAAAGCACTGGATCGAAAATGCACTATCCACAGTCGACAAAACTCGAAGATACTCATGTGATATGCCCTGAATTTAAATTCAAAATCAGAGCCTAAAAAGAACCAGTATATTTAACAACATAAGGATTAGTGCAAAACGGGTAAATAATATGAATCATATGCCACTTGACAAATGAAACCCACATGAAATATCTGTATTGACAATGCTTGACAATAACTAATGCATCCTGTGTACAGATCACATTCATTAGGAACGACGACCTAGATTACCTGCAGAATTATGAAATTGTTGGTTTTGAAGTTTCCAGTAATGAGACAGGCAAAAAGCATGGAGAAAAACCTACTGGTTCTGGAGGCTTTTTACTCTCATGCTGAATGTGAAGTTAAAGAATATGCAGCAGTTTGACATTCTCAAAAATGCACACAGATCCTTCCGTTACCTAAAAGGAAAAAAATTACCGTGATGTTAATAAGCTTAGGAAAGGCGGGACAGAAGACGGAAATAACATGTAATAAAGACCTGCTTAATTGTACTCATGGATAAGAAACATGCTCTACAGAGCAGGCACAGAATGCAGATACAACCAAACGATTATAAAATTTAATATTCCGTTCCAGAGGATATAACACTTGTTTAAGATTTAACATTTTGTTCCACGACATTATACATGTCGTTCTGTCAATTTCTTATGAACCATAACCTGCAACAAGTTCTCCTTAAACATATAATAATATGTTGAAATTGACAACGGAGGCACATTTTCCATAAGTAAATTTGCATTCGAAGTGTAAACAAACTAGTATTAAAATACAATATAAACAAAATTCTAACTCGTCAAATTTAAAATCACGAATACCAAATTTTGGGCTTCCTTTTTTTTTCTTTATGACCATTTAGTAGTACAGTACCTTCAGAATTCTTTCAATTCCTTCGAGAGTTTGTGCATCCCGAGAAACTGATGATAATTGATGGATAACCTGGATAGTGCACCACAAATCCTTGTTATCTAGTAAAACCCCAGAGATAAGTTCTCTTATAAATCCCATTCCTGTAGATTACGGACAAATCAGTAAATCACGCGTCACATAATAGGAACATTCAACCATTGCAAAACTAAATTTTCACGAAGTACAGATTTTATTTCAAATATAATTCAACTGATAATTAACACTTATGCAGCATGAAATCAATAACAAAGGCTGATGATATGTTGGTTGAAAAGAATAGACCTCTGAAAAGGAGTTAAAAACTGATGATATAATATACAAAAGTATAGTTACTTATATAGACACAGAAAAGCATAATCCATTACAGAAAGCCGATCCAAAACCTAAAAAAATATTTCTATTGTGATCTCCCAATATGGTGTTTAGGGGCTATTGAAGGGAAACTGTGTACACAGACTCTCAGATTGCAAGCCTACAACCCCCATGTATACTGTATACAACATGTGTTTTAACTGAAAAATCTCATGCTCAGAGCTGTATCTAATGAAACGACATAGTTATTGTTATCCTGCAACCGACACCTAATGACAGGGAACAAAAAATTTATGTGAACATTGACGTTTTCATTTCATTTGGCAACACAAACAATTACGATATATGCATTTATTTTAGTGATGGTTTGCATTTCCAAGAAAGTGGTTACACAGCGAGTTCCCAGGGATTATAATGGGATTGTCAGTTTATAGCATCTTCTGTCCTTCAGTATTACTAAGGTTCGTGATTCATAAACTTGGTTTACTAACATATTTTGCTTAGCCAATAGATTACAGTTAAAAGTTAGACCTTATACTATAAGTTCCAAGGGCGGTTTCTTTTCCCTAGCATCCACAACTTAGACGATCCAGTTCAAGTGATCAACTAATCTTGATTCCAAACCAAAACAGAAATACGTGAAAATATAATTCCCACTAACAGAAATTTAATCAAGTCATTAGTTTTTAAAAAGCATAAACAAATATAGATAAAAGAACCAAGTCATTGGTATTTGCTAGTTAGAACAGCATCAGAGAAAATTAGAGCAAATGAACTGGTACTACCTTGATTCTATCAATATTCTCTGACAGCAGAAACATTAGCATCTTCAAGTATTTCAGCCCTACTGTGCAGAATACCTAGATTTTTAACCACCACATATTTTGAAGGTTGCAGCTTCAAGTATTTCAGCCCTTAACTTCAAGGAAGCAGTTCAGAAATGACTGTGAATTAAGCATTTGTTTGATCTGAGAATGCACTATCTACAGTTGATATATTAGAAGATAGTCATGTAGTTCGTCCTACATTTAAATACCAAATCAGGGACTAAGAGAAGTCAATATCTTAACCACATAAGGATTAGTGAAAAACAGTTAAATAAAACGGAAGCATATGCCATTTGACAAATCAAACGCACACAGCATTATTGTATTGACAATGCAAGAAAATAATTAAACTGCATCACATAAACAGACCAAATTTCATTTGGACAGACGGCCTAGATCACATAAACAAGAAGGAAAACTTACTGGTTCAAGAGGCTTTTTTAACCTCTTGTTGGAAGTAACCATCATCGAGCTTAAAAAGCTGCAGTGCAGTTTGAGATTTCCAGGGATACAGTCAGAATGCACACAGATCCTTCCATTTCCTAAAAGGGTAAAGAATTACCGTGATGTTAATAAGATTAGAAAAGACAGGACAGAAGACTGAAGTTTCGACTTTATAGTGCAGAGGGCAGTTACAACCAACCAATTAAACAAGAGTTTAACAGATGAAAATACTTAAAAAACCAAACAAAATCCTGTTGATAAAAACAGCTCATGTAAAGGAGTTCATACAATTGGCTATAAGTGTGCCCAACCCTCCACTACATTATACATGTCATTCTAAAGGTTATCAAATCTTCATGAATCATAACATGCAACGAATTGTCCTTTGACACAAACTCCACAAAAAAACTTCAAAGAAGTCCTCTCATTCTTTTTCGACATTATGAGGATATTAAAATGCACAGAGAAACACACTAGGTTGAAATTGCCAATTAAAAGCACATTTTGCTCAGAGAATTTTCCCAACACAATGCAACCCAATAGAATTAAATTTACAGTACCTTAAGAATTCTATCGTATAAGAACAACTGACAATGGATAACCTGGATAGTGCACCACAACTCCCGCGTTTCTGTACAGTACATACAAATCAGGAAATCATAATTATTTAAACCCATCAATAGTAACCCACATCACAATTAATTTCCAATTCCCTATTTGTAAATAGAAAACTCCTCCATGAAAATGAATCAAAAGTACAACCTAGACATTGTTTGTATCGTGATCTCAAAATTAAATTCAATTCGATAAAAGAAAAAATGGAATTAGAAATCAAATGAAACAGCATGCATCACCGTGGTCAGCTTACCAGTTTTCCTCTTCTTCGTCCTTATCTCTTTAGAAGTCTGAAGAGAGGATTAAGGATGAAGAAGAGAGAAATTGGCAAACAAACAAAAAAAAAAAAACAATCTAATTATAAATCAACATATATTTGGATAGAAACTAAAAAGCCCCTTGATTTTAATAGAACCAAAATCGGAACGAAACCCTGATTCAATCATCATCCTTCTTCTCGCTCTCACACTCGATCAGGAGGAGAATGTAAATGAAACCCCTAATTTTTCACACTGAACATACAAACAAAAGATATAATCTTCCCCTACGGGTCCGGTTGAAGCCTTACCTTTTAAAGCCAGTCGTGGGCCTATAAGTTGTTTAGTGGGCTTCGCCTAGGGTTGAACATTTGGAATCGAATCCGCAGATTTTGACTGGCTTATACATTTTTTGTGAATTTGTGAAGCATGTTTTGAGGCATCCTCAAATGTAGGGGTGAGCATTTGGCCTGTAATCCGCGGACTTAACCGGACCAACCGTTCATTTGCGGATGGATGCCCGGACCGTTCGTTAATGGGTTGGATGCGGATGGAATTTTTGAAATCCAAGGTATTACGTATCGGTCCCGGATGCAACTTTGAAAATCCGTTGGACATCCATATCCGTTAAATTAAGTGTATTTATATAATTCTATAAAATACTATGGGTCATTTTGGAATTCTTAAGGTGTTCGCTTGGGGTGTTTTTTATGGCATTTTTATCTTCCAATACATATATAGGATATGTAGGTTCTATGAGGAGTCATTTGTGTTGACTTTATTTTCTTTATTATAAATTTTAACTAAAACAAATTCATTGGATTATCCGTATCCAATCCGTCCATCCGTGTATCCATTGGATGCAAATCCGTTGGATGTAGATCGGACGTGGATGCCAAATTTGAAATCCGCAATGTATTGGATTGGATGCGGATGGAGTGAAAACCGGTTCATACCGGCCCATGCTCACCCCTACTCAAATGTTTTAAGAGAAAATTAGGCGCAGGCCCAGATTTTTTTTTTCTTACCATTAGGCCCACAATAAATTTTGGATCCAGTCGCACCCAGAATTATTTAAGAATATTTAAAAGGTGCAGAAGTACAATAGTACCCCCTTCAGCGGTTTCGTCAGTTTCATTAACTGGCTGAACGGTCACAACAATAACTTTTCACCCATTACTTTCTTTTCTTCTTCACCAGTTTTTTTTTCTCCTCCTCCATTAACTCCGTAACGGATCTGCGGAGAAAAAAAATTCTACATCATTCGAAGAAATCGATCATTTAAATCGATGATTGAAGTTGATTAAACACTAGAAAATCAATTTCAAACTCTAAGAAACCCTAGAAACTACTTTCAATTTACGAACCCTAGAACTCAAATCATCAAAAATGGATGAAACACCAACAAAAACTCGTCTTCAAAAGTCGAAAGAGAAGAAATCAGGTATGAAAACTAGTTTAAATCATGGTATTCTTGCATGCATTCAGTAGATTCGATTTTTTTTTTTTCGATTTTAACTTTTGTTCTTGATGTTGATGACCTAAAAGACGAAGAAGAAAAAATCAAGTCGAAGAAACAGAAAAAAAAAAAACGCTGAGATTTATCATTAACTTCATCTGTTAGTGTTTGATTTTGTTTTTCCAGTTTTTTTTTTTGTTTTTTTTTTTTTTTAATTTTAAGTTATGTTGTAGTAACTGCCGATGATGTACCCGAAGCCGGTAATCCGGTACAAAAGAAGAAATCTAAGAAGAAAACTGTTTCTGGTGAGATTTTCATCCTGAATATGTTTGCCCATAATTTCTTTTGCTTTATAACTTACCCAATCTTCACTACAAAAACAGGTCCTATTAGTGAGGGTTTTTTCTTAGGGGCGTCACAAATAGTGACTATTTGTGACGGTTTTTTGACCAACCGTGGGAAATACTAGGATTAGTCAAAGGAGCAGTTTTGTTTGGTCGGTTTCGGGCTTCCGACAGCGTAAATGATTTTACTAAAACTTTTGAAAGAATTTTTTTTTTTTTATTCTTCTTTTCTCGGCCTTATCTGCTGAAAGCCTCAAACAGATCTGGTTTTATTTCACTTCTCTTTTCCCATTTTTCTCCATTTGAAAAACCGAGGTTTGCTCTCGCCTCTTCTCTGTGACAATCTCGTTCAATTCGCCTCTTCTGTGTTCATCTCGTTCATAGAAAATCAATACTGATGTGTTCAGGGAGAAAGTTGTTGATGGAGCCATAGTTGATTGAACAAAGAACTGTGTTGAGCGAGAGAGTTCTATGATAAGATTAAGGTTTCAATGAGAATCGATGATGGAGATAAAGATCATGAGTCTGAGATTTAGAGAAATAGAATCGAATCAAGGATAGTTGATGGTCATGGTGTCGATCCATGTGTTGATTCAAACTCAACAGAAAGGTAAGTTGAATTTAGGGTTTCTTTAATTAACACTGTTTTTGTGTGAAATTGATTTATAGATTGATCGATTAGTGATGGGTTTTTTTTTAATTGAAGTTTGGATGATGTATAGGGTTTAATTTTAGTTTCTATAATGAATCAATTGGGAATTAGGGTTCATCCCAAATTAGGTTTTTGGTTATAAACTTAGACTAGTGTTCTTGAGTTTGAATGATAGATAAAGAGAGTGAGATAATAGTGGTGGTTCGAAGAAGATTTGAGTTGTAGCAGCTCATAGTTGGTGAAGAAAGATGAGTATAACTAAGCTAGTGGGAATTTAAGTTTAATTTGGTGAAGGGGTTGAATTACAGGGACTATTGGTGGAGTATGAATAGTTGAAGATGATGTGGTGGGTATGTAGTGAAGATGTAATTGTAGCTAGGGATTCCTTCTTTCGGTACCACTAAACCTTCTTTTCAGATTTACATCTTTATTAGTCTTTTTACAGGTATGTGATGAATTTAGTTACTATAAATTGTAACAGAGATGAAGATTCCAAAACTCATGCATATAGATGCTGAATCCAGAAGGATTATTGACGGGATGGAAAGCGGTATAACGATCTCACTTAGAGATTTAATTGGAATTACGATTATCTAAAGGTTGATTGTTTTCTTCTTCTGGTTTTTCAGGTGTTTATGATGTATTATAGAAAAAATACCTAAGAACACTTCTGTTCTGCATATCTGAAGCTATTGAAGGACCTATAATAGAAGAATATGTGTGTATGTTAAATCTCACTTCTTCTTCCATTTGTTAATTAGATTTAGTCATTGATGATGAGCTGGAGTTGGATTTGATTTTGAGTACTCTTAGTCTTACAGTAGCTTTGAATTATGGAAGGAAATTGATAAGAATTTTATACTAATACATGAATGGATTGTGTTGTTCAGTTTCATTTTGTTATTCGAATTCCAACAGCAAAGAACAAGAAACAAGGAGCAACGTTCAGATCTAATGGCAATGCAGACATTACACCAAATAAAACGAGGTATAATAGTAAGCTTTTGTGTTTGTTAGGTTTGGTTTTATTTTGTTTTTTGCACTATATGGTTTTAAATCAATGGTTGAAAACCCCTATCAAAATGGAAACAGGAAATGTTAACAACAAACATATTGTCCTAGCTCTCAAGGTAAATTGGTAGCATTGAACTATGAATGAGTGAAACATGTGGTTTACATTCTTTTCATCCATCAAGTTCAATTTGAGTTATCAAGTTTGGAACTGTGTAGGTCAAAAGTATCCTGGTACCATATCAAGATGAAAACAATGACATGGAAGATGATGAAGCGATCAGCTTGGGTGTTGATTCAGTGCCAACAACTGATCCTCCAAATCCAGATAATGAGGTACACTTATACCGTAACTAATTTGTCATATTACAGCTTCTACTGTCATTCGAATTGTAGGGAAAACATGGATGAAACTCGAGAATATAATTTAATAAACACTGAAATGTCCTGTCAGATGAGCCATTCCATGGAAGATGATGGATACATTGTATCTCCCATTTAGCCTTTTCTCATCCTTGTCCTCTTCCAATTCATTTTCTCCACTTCAAAACCTTATACTTGTTATGACGGATAAAACCAGCTCACGTGAAAACAATGGCATGGCTGATCGTGAAGGTTGGTTTAATGTTTTGAATGACAAACAAGAAAAGCCTAATATGGTTATAGTAGCTTAACTTAATGAAAATTCACCTTGACTTAACGTTTTGAATCTTTTACGAGATGATATACGAGTTAGGATTGCGGAAATGAGGCACTATTGAGGTAACTGAGTTGCTTCATTAAGTTATTTCCTCAACTTGAATTTATATAATCTTGTCCAGAACTTGAATTTACGAAATTGAACTATAGACAGAATGATTTAGTTTCAAATTTGGGGTTTAAGGTTTTAAAATTTGTTGAGTTAGAAAAATAGGGATGCATTGATTATTGAGAAAGTGAATATGTATATGTGTATAACTTGTAAATTGGAATACATTGATAATGAGGTGATTAGTTGATAGGAAATTGAATATACAACACGAATAATATAGGCGTTACATTATCGTATTGTGGTTGTCGTAGGAATATGTCCACCTATATGTATAATTGCACTGCATTGTTGATCATTGATACTTTGTTTTGCTACATTATTAGTAATGAATCAGACTAGTCTACAGTTTACAGTACTGTGTTCGCTTTGTATTTCTTTTTTAGCGAGATATTGAGGTGGAAAATTGTTTGCATGTAATCTTGAACTGAGATATAGGTTACCTCAAGTGGTGCCTGCCTCTTACAGTTCTCATGTTGTGTACTTGAACCTGACATGAAATTTTCTGCGATGATAATGCTTGAAATGGTTTGTATGTTACAGGACTGATGCGGAGATCAGAAACAGTCCATGAATGGAAGATGTTGGTGTATGGATGGGTGACTGATATAGGTGCTCGTTTTTTTGAATATAAGGGAATGGGATGATTCTTTTTTTGTTTTCATGCCATATGGGTGGGTGATTTTTTTAATATAAGGGAATGGGATGATATTTTTTTTTTGTTTTCATGCCATCTGTTGCGTTCGTTGTTCGTAGCTTGTCCCAAACATTACACAGGCGTACTTCTGATGTTTTTAGATCAGTAAAACATGCTTTTTACTTGCATATACTGTATATAAGTTTCAAAGCTTTGTAAAACTTCATTATATATGAATATAAGTTCAATGGAGAACTTTATAAAACTTTGTTATACATGAATGTAAATTTATATCTAAGATTTATGTTCTCAGAATTCTGACTCTAAAATCCAACTCCGGTGACCGATTAACGGACGGTGGCAGGAAAATATTAGTGAGGGTTTGTAAACCGTCACAAATACGAAAACCGGAATTGGGAGCCGTTGCCGGAAACATTTTAGCCGGCGGTGGGCATATAATTGGTGAGGGCCAAATAACCGTCACAGATAGAGAACCTATTAGTGAGGGTTGACCAACCGTCACAAAAAGAGAAAAACCGTCACAAATGCTATTTGTGACGCCACTAGTCATGACGGTTGGTCGTCCGTCACAAATGTTTATTTGTGATGGTTTATTTACTTTTTGTGACGGTTTTTTCCTATTTGTGACGGATTACGGACCCTCACTAATGGGACTGTTTTTGTAGTGCTTGGATTTTAACATCATTTTTACCTGTTGATGTTGAAGACGAAAAAGGAGAAAGTGATAGTGAACAACCACTGAAGGAGATGAAAATGAAGGCTAAGCACGATGCTGTGAAGAGAAAGGAAGTCTCTGGTTTGCATCTTCACTAGTTCATGTGTGATTCATGTTTGCATAACATAACAAGTTATGAAGATAAAATAAATGTGCATAACTTGTTATGCAGCCGCATGACAGGTTATGCTTACCAAAAAAACCTGCATAACATAACAAGTTTTGAACTGCATAACATAACAAGTTATTCATCACTGCATATCCTGTTATGCCCATATTATTACTTCTGCATAACCATATTATGCAACTAGTTTGAAATGCATAACATCATTTTTACCTGTTAATGATGATAAAAGGAGATGGAAAAGGGGAAACTGATGGTTACCTGCAACAAAAGGAGACTAGAACCAACGTAAAGCACGACGCTGCCAAGAAGAAAAAGAAAGTCTCTAATATGCATTTACATTCCTTCATGTGTGTATGCAACAAAAAAAATCTGAATAACATGTAATGCAGAATAAAATAAATGTGCATGACTTGTTATGCAGATGCATGACAGGTTATGCTTACCAAAGTTACTGCATAACCTTATATGAATAACTTATTTATTTGTGTGTCAAAAAGATCCTGAAGCGACCACCCCATCAAGGAAGTCGCTGAGATTGAAAGATCAGGTATCACCTAGTTCACCTAAGCCTGAAGCAGGAAAAAAAAAAGACTAAAAAGAAAGCTGGTGAGAACTTAACTTGCCTGCATCTTTCATGTTTCTGAACATAACTTGATCTTTTCTAATTATGCATGATTTTTTTCTTGTTTGCTATTAGTTTCTGATCGGCAAGCTGAGGAGCAATTAATTGCGAACACTGGTGCATCTAGAGTTCAGCCTGATAAAGCTACTAAGAGAAAAAAGAAAGCAGAGTAAGTTGCACCAAAGGAAGTTTTGGATGATGATACAGAGAATGAGGATGATACAGATGATTTTGAGAAAGCAACACCAAAGGAAGCTGGTAAGATTTTCTTGTGATTTCCTTTTTGTGTGATATATTGTTTCTTTAGTGTGATTGATTTCTTTCAATGTTGATTTGGTCTGTTTCAGTCAAACAAGCTGTTGATAAGCAAAAGAAAAGAAAAAGATATGAACCCAAATAATCAGAAGACGTGAAAAGGAAGAAGAAGGAGAAGCAAATTGAAAGATCCAAAAGTGAAGAAGAAGATGATGAAGAAGAAGAACCTGATCAACAATGTGCCTTCTATAAACCAGGTTCATTGAATTCCTGTTATGCATCAGTAAATAAAATTATGTTGATCATTTACCTGCTAGTTTTGTAGTTAACAGCTTGTAAAACACATAATGCTTATTTAAAAAAAATGCATAATAGGTTATGCAGACAACTGGGTGTGCATAAAAAGTCATCATAGGTTATGCAACATTATAAATCTGCAAAAATACATTTTAAAAAGTAGTGCATTATAGGTTATGCATGGTAAAAAAAAAAGTGCATAACAGTTTATGCAGATGCCTGAATAAGAGGCATAGGAGGTTATGTAGTCAAAATAGCGGTTCTAACTTAGTAAAATGCATTTTTTTTTGCTCTTTTATTTATGCAGTTAAATTTAAAACCAAACCTGCAACTCAGAAAGGTACATATAAAGCAGGATTTCTAAGGGTAGGTACCTTGTTCACAAAAATAAAGGAAAAAGGTGGTTTTACCCCAACGCAGGCTAGTATGATAAATGTGAGTCCATTTAGGAAATTCTATAACTGGTTATCTACTGCGGAGATGTCATTATTTGATGGTAAGAGCGTCCAGCTGATGGATGAGGTCTTTTTATCATATAACCATGATGATTTGAGTCAGCATTCATTCAAGGTGTCCGAAAACAAGTGTATACCGTCAACGACTAGTGAGCTTGCTGTTACTTTTCTGATTCCAGGAGTTGCAGGAGATAGAGGAAGAAAGATTCTGATTTTAAAGAAATAGGTAGAGCTGACTCAGTCACTTGCCTTGGTCAAGCAATTCCCACTCAAAATAGCGGCAGGTAAAGTGAGTACAGATCACAAAGCACGGGTAACAAAGGTGTGGGTAGATGATATTCAAAGGCTGGTGTTGGAAAAACTTGATAACAAAGGTTGTGAAGAGGAAGTTGTCTGCCTTGTCTTCCTCTACATGCTAGTCGTCTTGTTCTTTTGTGGGTCAATGAGAGACAATTCAGACGTCTCATATGTTGGTTTGGTGAAGAATTTGCAAACCATGGACTTTGTATCATTTCTTGATTTGATTCACGAACACCTGATGGACGGCATCAAAAGTGTGAAAGAAAAGAATCTTCTTATCGGGAATTGCCCTGGTTGCTGATAGACACATTTTTGTGTCTAATTTGATCTCAATACTATATATTGTTGGCACTCGATTTTATAATTATTATGGTGTTTTATGTGTGTGTAGGTATTTTTGGGGAATAAACATTTTTGGAAAATTCGGCTCGAAAAAGTGTTAAAAGGCACCCCGAAGGACACGTGTTATTCTTACTCTCAATGTAGGATAAGGGGCACCTCAATTACTAAGGGGCACCCGCAGGATATTCGCACCCAAGCAGCTGGATAAGGGGCAACCTCATCTCCTTCGTTTCAAATTTCCAGTTGGCGGGAAACGGTGTTCATCAATGGCAGAATTTAGGGTTCGCATTTTGGGCAGGATAGAAAGAGACTCAATGGCTGAGAATTGTTGGGATGATGTGACTGGTATTCACGGGCCTGGTATGGCTCATTTTGTCGGATAAAATTGGCCAGATTCTCGCGTTGAAGTAATCAGGGTATCTCGGGTTTTGGTTAGTCCATTCCGAGTTGTGCGTATGTGATCAAGAGGTTTTCGCGTGCCTGCTGAATGTTTGACCACTTATGGACGATGACTGGACGTGTTGGGAGTATTTTTCTCTCGAGAAAACAGCGTGTGGAGTTATTTTTGGGATGAAAATATTCCCGAGAATATTGTTCTTCACTGCCGAGTTATGAGAAAATATTTGGGAGTTTAATGCGATATTTGGAGGTTCTGACGAGTATATATAGGGTGCAGGGGACTCATAGAAGGGGATAGAGAGTGACGGAGGGTTTTGGCAGAGAGCAGAGTGAAGAATCGTCAAGTTACATGATATTTTTCTGCTGGTGTATAACTGAAGAACACGAAGAACAAACGCTGCCAAAGCCTTTCGTTAAAAACCGTGGTTTATTCTTGATTTTGCAACAGTCTTTGCGGCGACAGTCAACATCACTTTTCAACTATCGTTCACTGTAACAGTGTATTTGCAACGACTCACAAGCGTTGCAATTCCTGATTTTTCACCATTTTTGTCTCCTTTTCATCATTAGTAAACACTTTGAGCAATGATATCATATATTAAGTGTGTTTCCAACATGATGAGTTAAACCCAATCCTTGGGGCTATAGAGGAAGCCGTTGTTTCGGTAAAAGTGGTACATTTCTATTTTTAATTAATTATAACAACTCTATTATGATTTTTGCATTGAACAAAAAATTATTTATATGATTTTGATTAGTTGGGTGTATTTTCTCTTGATATAATATACTTGCTGTAGGGTTTTGATGTTCTATGCTTGGATTAACATCTATTCTTTTGGAAATCCACATGTCTAGGCAATAATATTAGAATCAATTTGAATGCTGGGTTGCATAATTATTATTTTATTAAATCACTAATATCGGCCAATGGTGAATTCCTAGCCCCATCCTCTCCATAATTCCACAAACACCTTTTTATATTTGAGTTTTCTATATTCTTAGTTTTATTAAATTTAAAAATCGAACCTTCACAAGTCTCAACGAACCTTTTACTACAACATCATTGAAAATAATCATCAGTTGCACTATATATTCTCTTGTGAGTTGGTTTTTTTTTTTTTTTTTACTTAATCTCTGTCAATAAATCAAATCTATATAATATCTTATATATTAGTTATTTTATTTGCTGCTTTGGTTGGCTGAGCACTCTAACATAGCTAAGTTGGCATCCAGCATCAAGGTCAGTGACAGTGCTACTACACCAAGAGCTGGGAGGTGGGACTTTGCAACAATGAAGAAAGCAATGCTCAAGAAGCATATTACAGACTTAAAGGTATTTGTTTATGAACCTTTTATAAATAATTGCATAACATCTTATGCATATGCAATTGTGAATGCATAACCAGTTATGCATTATTTAAAAATGAAGTGTTAAGCAGGGTTGTGAAATATGAGTGCATAATATGTTATGAACCTTTATAAATAATTGCGTAAAATCTTATGCATATGCAATTGATAATGCATAACCAGTTATGCATTATTTAAAAATGACAAAGTATTAAGCATATTTAGGTGCATAATATGTTATGCAACTCCAATGTTTAATGCATGGTTAGTTATGCATTGTTTAAAATATCTGCATCACATGTTATGCATATAAAAAATGTTGTTATATTTGTTATGCATTCCCTGATGATTGTTATTAATCATGTTGCAGTTTCATGAGAACTTTAGAGATGCGTACAGTCCAATGGAGTTGGAAGTCTGTGAACCAAGAGAACCAAGAAACAGGAAAACTATATATGAACTCATCGCAATGGATCTTGAAGTGAACAGGCACAAGTATGAAGACGCCTTTCAGGATGCGTAACAGATTATTGAAGAAGAGAAGTTTCTCGATAGTCCTGGAGCAAGGTTGAAGAATGTCCAAGAAATGCTAAAAGACATCAAACAGACTCAGGAGAAATATAGACAGACTGGAGGAGACTTCAATTCTCAGTTGTACGATAAAGTGAAGGATTTGCTCGTTGCTTCAGGCGTAAAAGAGGAGGTGCGAGTGGAATCATCAGCTGGCCCTAGCGTCAATGCATCATTGACGGACGCATTTTTGTGTCTGATTTGTCTCGATTCTATATATTGATAGTACTCATTTGTACTTATTATGGTGTTTTATGTGTGTAGGTATTTTTGGGAAATAAACATTTTTGAAAAAATTGGCTAGAAAAGTGTTAAAGGCACCCTCATTTTGGATAAGGGCACCCCAAGACATGTGCTATTTACACCCCATCCGAGGATGGGGGCGACCATCTTCTTCCCCGAAATTCAAATCTGTTTTGGCGGGAAAAGAAACCAGCGCACAAGTAGATTTAGGGTTGGAGTTTTGAGCGATTTCTATGGAAATTCAATGGCTGATTTTCGTTGGGCTGGACCTGTTAGAGCACAACATGGTTGGTACGAGTGTTTGAATCGATCAGAATGGGTTGTATCATCGCGTTGGAGTGAAACAGGGGACTTTCACCTGCGAAGTTTCCTGGCACGATTTTGGACGAGATTCAGTTGGAGTTGTACGTGGATTTTGATGGATATGATCCTGTTAATACTAAACAAGATTGGTATAGGACCCAGATTCGAAAACAAAGGGGTTTATTCTCGGTTCAATCAAAACAGAGTAGGAACAATATTATCGGGGTTCTGTTGGTTCTATTTTTGGAAGTTAAGTCGAGCAGAAGGAAAGAATATCTTGTATCAGATTTTACTCTATCCTAAGGGAGTTTGGATGCCTTGGATTGACCCAGAACACGCGTAAAGGGATTGAGGAGATGGAAATTTCCGTAACTTTCTGCCGATGAAAAGAAGGAAATAAATCGAGTTTTAGGGTTTCTGCTGGCCATATAAGAGTTGGTTCGAGTCAAAAACAGGGTTACATAGACTTTGGGGAGATTTCAAAAGCTTGCAGAGAGACAGAGTCGAGTTGCAGAGAACACAGGCAAGAGGAGGAAAAAGAAAAGAGAACCATCACCTTTTCTTTTAAACTGTAACAATTACCCAACAACTATTACTGTTAGTATTTCTTTGTAACACTGCTTTCTGTAACAGTGGGTTTTGTAACAATTAAATCTGTTACAAACACGCTGCTTCATACCTTCTCTTCTGTTTAATCAACTTTTGAGCAACAAACATGTATTTTGAACAAGTGATTAATATGAGGAGCTAAAACCCATTGCTGAGGCGATAGAGGAAGCTATTTTTCCAACAAAAAGTGGTATATTCTATTTTATCTATTTATTTTCAATTATTTTATGATTATTTTCCTTGATTGAAAATTGTTTGAATGATTTTGTTAAGCAATTGTTATTTCTTTTGATAGAGCATGCTTGGCCATAGGTTTTTGATGTTCTACACTTTGGATTTACACTTGTTATTTTGAAAATCTACTTGTTGCAATATTTTAGAATCAAATTAAACGAGAAAATTGCATGAATATAAACATTGGATTAATCACTTTGAACTTGGAAAATAGTGGAATCTTAGCCTCAGTGTTCCTTAAATATTGATATCAATTTTTTCAGTGTTTCCTATAATTATTAGTGAGTTTTCTATTTTAGTTTTAGAATTTAAGTCCAAAGTACCCTTCACAAGTTCGAGAAACGAAACTCTTTTTACCACTATCTATAATCACATCAATCATCAGCTGAGCCTAGCATTCCATTGAGTCAAAATTTTCCAAGGAATAGACACTTGTTGAAGTGCTATCCTCAATTGAACCACCTACACAAGAATCATTGCCGGAAGTTATCAGATTTGATAGCCAAGACCAAACTGCTAGTCAAGGACTCCAGTCTTCACCTTACAAGTTCATGGACCTGGAAAAAGATGTTAATCTCTCCAACGACAAGGAAACATACACACCAGAGGAATTGGAGACAACACCAAATCTGGCAACAACTCAAGAAAGAATTGAAGCACAGGAAAAAGAATTTTTGGCTGGTGATGATGGTGCTGGAAGAGAAGATGATGAACATCTTCCAGAGACTCAGAAGAAAGCAAAAGCAGCTGAAGGGCCCACATTTAATCTCCATATTTCACAAGGAGAAGAAGGCGCTGGAGGACAACAACAACAAGCTGTTGAGATGCCAGAAGAGCCAGTCGCAGAAAAGCCGCAACAACCAGCTGTTGAGATGCCAGAAGAGCCAGTTGCAGAAAAGCCGCAACAACCAGCTGTTGAGACGGCCGTTGATGCAAACAAGGAGATGGTCGTTGAGGCGGAGAATCCTTTAACTCCATCCACAGAAGAAGCTGCTGAAAATGACTCGAATGAAGCCGCACAGAATCCCTCAACTCCAGCCACACAAGATATTGCAGAAGCTGCAGAGATGGGGGGAATTACCACACAAGAAATGGTACAGAAAATATAAAGCAAATTATGTATTTTAAAAATCATGAACTACTTGAAGTTTTTTTTTTAATGTAGAATCAACTATATACTATTTATTATTTTTAATCAAACTATATACTATTTATTATGTTAATGTTTTGCTATTTAATCAACTACTATTTACTTAATTTCTATATCTCACACTATTTATTGGTTATATCTTACACTTTTTGGCTACATGAATTTGTAGGAACATAAACTGGGAGAACAATTTGAGCCAAGAACATGATTTGCAAAGAGGGAATCTGTGAAGAAATACCCAACAAAAGGAAAACCAACCAAAAAGGCAGAAGAGGATGGGGACAACGAACATAAAGGGGAAAACCAACCAGGAAGCAAGGTAAAAAGAATCAAACAAAGGATAACATGGAATGAAAGGACAACCAGTGTACTACTCAAACATTGTGACCTAGGGAAGCAGCAGAAGCAAATAGACAAGCCTGATGAGAATAAAGTTGAAGAAGAAAATCCTCGTACGTCTGTTGGAGGGCCGTTGAGAAAATTACCTCCGCTGGAAACAATGGAATGCTTTCAAGATTATAAAGATAAAATAGAACCAGCCTTGACGGAAGTAATGGAGACATACTTTGAGAATGCCAACAGCCTGTAAGTACATCAAAACTACCTTTATGCTTGTTTAAAAAATCAATGCATTACAGGTAATGCTTCTTATGAAATAAATGCATACCAAATTATGCTTAAAAAAAAACCATGCATAGTAAATTATGCTTCTAAAACAATCCATGCATAACATAACCCTCTAGTTTATGGTTCTGCCGCATGTCACTTGAATAAAATATCTCACTAATTATGTCTTCTGCAGAAATTCGGCTTGGAGTATCAGAGAAGGAGAAGACCCGTACTTATGGGATATTCAGATTCACGGAGATGTAATAAGGCAGCTAATGAACAATGAATACCTAAAAGAACAAGTAATACGCTTCTACAGTTACATGTTGTGGAAGAAGCGTAAAAATGAAGAGAATGATGTGAGTATTCAACAGAGGTATGCTAAGTCTCATTCATGAGGCCCGATGCTTGGGTAAGTCAAAAAAAGAAAATCATTTTTCTACATAACAAGTCATTATTGCGTATTATCTTATGCCCATATTACTACTTCTGCATAACATGTTATGCAACTAGTTTTGAACTGCATAACAAGTTATTCAGCATTGTTTCCTACACCTGTTGTGCATTAACTTTTTTTTCCTAAAAAATATTTCTTTTGTAGTTCTTTATTAAAACAAAGGACAAAGATGGGATTGCCAAATATGTTTGAGGATTCATCTTGAATCTCCCTACTGAAGTTGAGAAAATATTCATTCTAATGAACTATATGACAAAGGAAAACCCTGTTGGTACATATTGGACATTGTTAGAGTATGAATTTTCAGAGGGTGAGTGGAACATCTATAACAGTCATTCAGGCAATAAAGTTAACTGCAAGAAACAAGCTCTTATAATGACAAAGGCTTTTATGCCTTATTTGATCCAAAGATATGACAAACTGAATCTATCACCAGAATTCGTGGATATAAAGAGGGAACCGCTTGTATACAAGGATACTTTAACTAAGATTGTTCCTGAACAAGGTTATCACCCCGACTGCCTCATATTTGTATGCTACTATATGATGATAAGTATGAAGTCTGCAGTCAGGCAGAAATGGCTGAAGTTTGGAAAGGAAGATACAGTATCAAAAGCCAACAAGAAAAGAATAAGTATGGTATTGAAAATGCTGACGGATCCTGGAAAACAGTTGGGAGATAGATGCCAATGAAGACGTTTTGGATGAAGCTGCGCGTCAATGTGATAAAGCTGTGCGTGAATGTTCCTAATGCTGTGCATAATTAAAATGTTCAAACGTAACGTTGTTTTAACAACTTGTGTGTTGATAGATTGAGTAAATTAACTTGGGAGTGAAAACTAATGGGAAAGTAGTTAGTGTAAAGATTAACTTCAGTCAATAGTTATGTGTAATGTGCTGGTATGAATCTTGTCTGAACAACTTATATCTTGTTATCTTGTCGATTTATATATATATATATATATTTATTATATTTGTTGCAATCTTATTTCATTTAACTGTAATATGCGCCCCCTCGACCCCCGATTATGAACATAACATGATATAAATCTTACAAGGAAAATGAAGGAACAACAGGTTACATATAAACATCTAAATATCATGTTATGCAACAAAAAAACACATGTTATGCAACAAAATAAATCTGAATAACATGTTATGCAGAATAAAATAAATGTGCATGACTTGTTATGCAGATGCAGATGCATGAAGGAACCACAGTTGCATGACTCGTTATGCAACCATCTTTAAAAGAATAAATGCATAACAGATTGTGCATCTTCGAAAAAGAATGCATAAGAGATTATGCATCTTCAAAAAATAATGCATAACACGTTATGCATCATCAAAAAATAATGCATAATCTATTATGCATTTAAGAATAAAAATGAATAACATTATCTGATAGAAATAGAAAAACACATAATGAATAAAAGAAGTATTTTTTCATAAAACCAATAAAAAAAAGAAACTAAGTACAGAAAAAGTACTTGTTCATAAAAACTAATACATAAACTAATTAAAGAAAAATGAATAAGGTTCAAACATAAAAGTAATAGTCTGAAGAAACAAACAAGATAATTGCTCTCCCTTAACTTTCCTTAGGCTGCTTCGGCGGCTTTGGAGGCTTCTTGTAACAGGTAGGATTTGTAAATGTTTTCTTGTTGTGATGACCAATCTCAAAACAATTACCACGGAGCATAGCTCTCCTGAACGGCTTCTCATATCTGCTCAAATACTTATTAGCTTGTGGTCTTCCTGGCGGCCTCCTAACATCAGGTACATCGATAATATCATTACCTTCATAAACTTCAGGCCTGTTGTAGTTTGGAATAGGATGAATTGCATGGCTGTAGGCATTATTGAAGTATGAAGTAGTGAAATAAGGTTCAACAAAATCATATCGAAGCAAAAGCATGCACACATGGAAACCCATAGATGCGCCACCTCTGACAGGTACATGTCCTTGCCTCAAGGTTAACACAATGAGAACTCTCACCGCCTTCCACTTCATAAACATGAGTATCAGACTGTATAACCAGCCAGGTTAAACCCTCATCAATAAGAGCCTTCATCTTTGCTTCGTTCTTCGGTGTGAGAATTGTTATGAAACTTATACCAGTATTCCTCCTTTGTGACATCATCCTCATCACATCCTTCCTTATCATATCCAGAAGAGCATTTACAGGGAGCTTCTTGTGTACATTCATCCAACTATTGAAGGATTCAGCAAGAGTAGAAGACGTCCTTCCATAACTACATCCCTGAAAAAAGTCATTTGACCACCTATCGGGAGGGATATATTCAATGTAGTCTGCAACCCAACCACAACCAAGACCCCTAATCGTAGCGATGGCAGTTTGGAAACCTTCGGGACTAAGAGCATCACAGCAGCTTGAAATGAATCAATAACGACACCGTAACTTTCGTCAGAAGCATTAATAGGTAAGTTCATCTTAAGATGATGATAGCAGAAACTATGGAAGGCTCCAAGAAAAATAACTGGAATCGCTCTCTTTAATCCTTCTGCACGATTAAATAAAAATGTGATCGGCCTTTGATCATGATCAAGAACATTACTCAAATTCCTCAAGAACCATTCACAATTATCATTATCTTCACCAGGTACTAGGGCCATGGCTAGTGGAAAGAACCCTGCTGTCGATGGTGGTTTTTAGACAAAGGGTAAAATCGTAAAACCCCGAATAACCTAATGTCACCGGTGACACATTTATTAGAACATTTAATGCATGTAGTCAGTAATTAATAGGGGGTATTTTTTCAAATTAGGGTTACAACGAGCAAAACCCTAATTCCCCTCCGTGCCAATGGCAAATCATGCCAGCCACACCTAGCCCAAGCTAGCCGCGCCATGCCAAACGCACTCTGCCTTGGCCCTAGATATGCTAGTCACACCAAACGCGCCAAAGCATGCCAACCATGCTAGCCGCACCTCCATGCCAATGGAAAATCATGCCAGCCACACCTAGCCCAAGCTAGCCGCGCCATGCCAAACGCACTCTGTCTTGGCACTAGCTATGCTAGTCACACCAAACGCGCCAAAGCATGCCAACCATGCTAGCCGCACGTCCGTGCCAATGGCAAATCATGCCAGCCACACCTAGCCCAAGCTAGACGCGCCATGCCAAACGCACTCTGCCTTGGCCCTAGATATGCTAGTCACACCAAACGCGCCAAAGCATGCCAACTATGTTAGCCGCATCTCCGTGCCAATGGCAAATCTTGCTAGCCACACCTAGCCCAAGCTAGCCGCGCCATGCCAAACGCACTCTGCCTTGGCCCTAGCTATGCTAGTCACACCAAACGCGCCAAATCATGCCAACCATGCTAGCCGCACCTCCGTGCCAATGGCAAATCATGCCAGCCACACCTAGCCCAAGCTAGCCGCGCCATGCCAAACGCACTCTGTCTTGGCCCTAACTATGCTAGTCACACCAAACGCGCCAAAGCATGCCAACCATGCTACCTGCACATCTGTGCCAATGGCAAATCATGCCAGCCACACCTAGCCCAAGCTAGCCGCGCCATGCCAAACGCACTCTGCCTTGGCCCTAGCTATGTTAGTTATACCAAACACACCAAAGCATGCCAACCATGCTAGCCGCACCTCCGTGCCAATGGCAAATCATGCCAGCCACACCTAGCCCAAGCTAGCCGCGCCATGCCAAACGTACTCTGCCTTCGCCCTAGCTATTCTAGTCACACCAAACGCGCCAAAGCAAGTTAACCATGCTAGCCGCACCTCCGTGCCAATGGAAAATCATGCCAGCCACACCTAGCCCAAGCTAGCCGCGCCATGCCAAACGCACTCTGCCTTGGCCCTAGCTACGCTAGTCACACCAAACGCGCCAAAGCATGCCAACCATGCTACCCGCACATCTCTGCCAATGGAAAATCATGCCAGCCACACCTAGCCCAAGCTAGCCGCGCCATGCCAAACGCACTCTACCTTGGCCCTAGCTACGCTAGTCACACCACGCCAAGCCAAGCACCCTTACCTTGGCCCTAGCCACGCCATGCCAAAATGGCGCCCGCGCCTAGGCTTGCAAACCGTGCAACCTAGGCCAAATTGGCCACGCATGCCATTGGCACATGCCAACACGCATCGTTGGTAGCTTTACTTACAGGCCGTGACCTAATGGCCACGCATGCCATTGGCACATGCCAACATGCATCGCTGGTAGCTTTTCTTACCAGGCCGTGACCCTAATGGACACGCATGCTATTGGCACATGCCAACACGCATCGCTGGTAGCTTTCCTTACCAGGCCGTGACCCTAACGGCCACGCATGCTATTGGCACATGCCAACACACATCGCTGGTAACTTTCCTTACCAGGACGTGACCCTAATGGCCACGCATGCAATTGGCACATGCCAACATGCATCGCTGGTAGATTTTCTTACCAGGCCGTGGCCCTAATGACCGAGCATGCCATTGGCACATGCCAACACGCTCGCTGGTAGCTTTCATTACCTAGCCGTGGCCCTAATGGCCATGCGTGCCATTGACACATTCCAAACACGCACTCTGGTAGCCTAACTTGCAATCCGTGCAACCTAGGACAACTTGGCCGTACGTGCCATTGACACATGCCAAAACCCACGCTGGTAGCCTAACTTGGAAACCGTGCAACCTACCACCAAGGCATTCCGCACATGCCATTGGCACATTCCACACACGCCACTAGAAGCTCTGGCATTGCCACTTACACTCAACGTGCAACCTACCACCAAGGCATTTCACACATGCCATTGGCACATGCCACACACGCCACTAGCAGCTCTGGCATTGCCACTTGCACTCAAGGTGCAACCCGCAACAAAGGCATTCCGCACATGTCATTGACACATGCCACACGCGCCACTAGCAGTGCCACTTGCACTCAAGGTGCAACCAACACTCGAGACATCAACACAAACTGGGGGATGCTTTCCAGGGTATTGGTTTGGCGGTCACAGCATGCAGCGTACACTACGCTCACATTAATAAAGCGTGAATAAGAATAAATTAAGCGGTTAAATAAATGAGGAAATAATGGTGAAAACGTTTTCACCCATAAACACCATGCGGTTACCACCTCCTCCCATTAATTCACCCTTTACTCTCTTCCTTCATGAGGCCATGGTACATTTCAATATCGACTTGTATAAATATATAGATCTTACCTATTTCCACCAGACAACAAGTCTCGGTCAGGAGAAAAACACAACACTCTAAGAAAAGGAAACTTTGCAAGCTCTCCAAAAAAGCTTTCATCTCTTGCAAGCTTCCGAAGCTTTCACTTTCTGATACAAGTCGAGACACTACTCTCCCAGAATTATTCTGGTCTCAACACCTTTCTTTGCTTCCCTCCCCAAATCAACCCTTCTCCTCCACTTTGTGACCGAAGAAAGTCTGGAACGGCCATTTCTTGGTTTAGGCCGGACTTGTACAGATTGATCTCTCGAATCTAGAAAGTGCTCATGTGCAACACATTTGTTTAGGTTTAAACCAGTTTCTCACTCACCTACCGAATTTACCAAAATCTCGGAAACTTTTTTTACCCATAAACACCTGCACAGAAGAAAACATGTTTCAGGACTTTAAAAAATATAAAATCAAGCCAACGTCTACATAAAGTATTATGCAGCTAAAACAAAAATAATGCATAATGTCTTATGCATCTAAACAAAATGATGCATAAGACATTATGCACGTGCATAAAAAAACCATAAATCAGAAAGTGAAAACAATAATACATAAGAAATTTTGTAGCTGAAACAAAATAATGTATAATGTCTCATGCATCTAAACAAAAATGATGAATAACCAAAAAAGTGAAAATAATAATCTATAAGATATTATGCATATAAATAAAAAAAATGCATAAGATATTATGAAGCCAAAATAAATAATGCATGAGACATTATGCACATATATAAAAAGGATGCATTATCAGAAAATTAGCATTTTCATCATTGATAGTGATTGCAGCCATGAGGCATCCTCTAAATCTCCATGTAAGAAAGGTAGCATCGACATAAATCATGGGACGAAGGTAACGGTAACCATGGATGCATGCCTCAAAAGCAATAAAAAGGCGCACAAACTTATTTGAAGGTGCTTCAACTTCTAAATCAGTTGAATTGTCTTCGTTCGATTCAGTTTCATCTATTTGAACTTGAAAATCAATTCAACTCCCAGGATTTGTGCTGCGAATGTTATCTACATACCATACCAGATGCGAATACGACATGGTATCCTCACCAAATATATCCTCATAGACTTTTTCCCTTCCATTGTATGCTTGATAGTATTTCACATTGATCCCATAGCTAGTTTTGAACAACTTTTTCAAATTAGAAGCTTTGAAACTCGGATCACTTCTTATTTCATCCTTGATTAGATTAGAAACAAATTTACTGCTGAGCCTGTGGAAAAGCCTTTCACATCCCACACCACAGTGATGACTGCTAGCATATTTCTTAACCTTAAGCATCCTGTTTTCATAGAAACTTATACTCCCGAGGGCAATTTTCTTTTGCATAGAAACTTCTAGGTTCATTCTTAGTAAATAGAAGAACATACCCAGTCTTTACTTCGTATTTCTTCACTGCAATACGTACCTCTGCTACACCTCCAAAAAAAACTTTACCAACTTCACCAAGTAATTTATCCTAACCCTCAATCCTAAGAACCTTGTTAACAGGCACATAACCATCTTCAAGGAAATTCACCATAACTTCTTCGGGTTCAGGTTCTATTACACGACTACTTGAAGCTCTACTATGACTGCTGGAAGAATTGCAGCCAACTTCAACAAGTAAATCAAATCTCTTCTGACATTTATAGTGGCAACGAGATACAAAACACTGAAGCGGAACATCAGAATCAACTCGCAAAAACTTCCTTCCATCATTAAAGGAAAATTTGACATGATGAGGTAATAAACGAGTCCACTTCTGGCAAACGGCTGTCTTTAAAGACTCCGGAGTTGTGTTGACATCAACATGATGTGCTAAGAATTCACTGAAGTAGTGAATTATAGCTAGTGCAATAGAAATAAACATTTTCACCCTGCAAAACACAAAGAGAAAAAATCAAACATATCTATCCTGCATATTGCTTCACAAAAATTCTTACTCAAAATTAAAAGATCAAATCAACAATAGCAAAGAGACAAATCTACATTTACCATAATCAGATCAGAAATCAACTGGATATCAAAATCAATAACATCTACATTAACGTAACAGATAACAGATCGAAAATAAGAATGGAAAAACAAATCAAATAAAAAATCGAATAGAACAGAAGCAAAACCTAGAAAATTGGTATATCAACATCCGAACATGAAATCGAAACAAAAAGATTGAATCGAAAAGATCTACATTGATCATAAAAATTTCCAAACCTATAAAATAAACAAAAATTCAAAAACAAGCTTAAAAGATCTAAAAAACAATTGGAAAACCTAAATTAAGCTTCGAAAACCTAAAATAATAGATCCTAATCTTACAGAAACTAAAACCTAGAATCAAATCAAATTAAACAAAAATCAGAATCAAGATTGGAATGAAAATGAACGAACCTGAAGCTTGAATTTCAGATTATCTTTGCTGAGTAAATTCAATCTCTAAATCAGCTCCTTCTCAGCTCTCGCTCCTATTCTACATCCTTCTCAATATCTCAGCTATCAATCTCTTGAGACTGAATCTCAGAACAAGGGAGGCTAAAGCTTGAATTATCTTTGCTGAGTAAATTCAATCTATCAATCAGCTCCTTCTCAGCTCTCGATAATTCAAGCTCTCAGCTCTTGCTCCTATTCTATCTCCTTCTCAATCTCTCAAAAATTGAATCTCTCAAAACTGAAACTGAAAGTGAGGCTAAACTGGGAATTAAAACAGAAAAGAAACTAATTTTGAAAACTCTGGGTGACGGAATAATTTTCACATCGTTTTTGGGTGCGCGTGTGATATTTTCCACAGCTGGGTTTCTCAGTAGGGAAAAGTGTAAGAATGGGTGTGGCTGTATTTTTCACTTCTTTTAAAGCATGCAAAACTTTGAGGCATACAAAATAATTTTCCTATCCAGGATGGATTGTTCTAGCAGCGGATAGATCACTTAGATACCCTTAGTTGTTTTATTATGTACTTACATACCCTTCACCAAAAATTAGAACATAAACCTAAACTAACCAAAATCCAAAATCATTTTCATTCCTAACCTAATTTGATAATTAATCAAACCATTTGGATTTTATTTTTCGTCGGTGATTAATTGTTGATTCATAAATCTTTGATCGTTAATTAAAACCACAAGTATAAACGAGTCGTGTGAACCGTTGCACAAAGAGATTTAGCTTCAAATCCGCATATTGGAACCCATATATTTGTTCTTCCTTTTTTTATGTTTCGGAAGAATAGTTCGACTGATAATTAAACATGAAAATGATAGCCGAACTTCACATTGTTAAAAAACACACTTAGTTCGGTTTGTTCAGTTTTTTATTTTGAATCAGCCGAACCTAAATCCGTTAGTTACAGAGTGAAGTTCAGCTGATAACTTGTCAGCCCAACCTATGTTTTTTGAAAATATACCTAGGTGCGGCTGATAACTCAGAAGTTCGGCTGATAACTGGTGAGCCGAACTTAGGTATATTTTCAGAAAACGTAGGTTTGGCTGACAAGTTATCAGCCGAACCGTTCATCTGGTCAGTAAATCTAGGTTGTAAAAATTCGATTTTTTGACAAATTCAACTGATAAAAAGGACATTAAACCTCGTTTAGAAGTTTACCATTGTATCAACAAACCTTAATTATCTATTAGTTCAGCAAATCTCAAAAGCCTAATTTCTTATTCTTCTTCATTGACAAACCCTAACCTAACTATCTCTCAAAAAAAAAAAAAATCTTTGAAAGTAAAACTATATAATCATTGACATTAACCACTAATCATCGTTAACATTAAGTAATGATCATTAATATTATATTCTAATTATTATCATTAACACTAATGAAGTAAGGACGTTATTTTCGTGATAAAAGTATGAGGGATAAGGAGTTATCGATTTACCACATAATGACTGTATTTTGTCATTACCTTGTATGCCTCAAAACCAGTATTTTTTTTTTTTTTTTTTTTTAGGTATGTTTATATTAATGGATTTAATGTAGGTGTGAAGATCAAAAAAATTTGGACATCCGAATTTGCTAAAGTAATAATTATTATTTTTAGGTATGTTTATATTAGTTGTTTAGTTGAAATACTAGCATATAAATGTTGGATATTTTTATATCAAGATAAAATTAGAAATGTTATTATTCGATAAATACTAATTTATAAGGGGTATCCTAAAAAATACTAACTTAGCTTTTATCTTTATTTAAATTAAAACTATCCAAATAACCACATAAACATAATCATATATGAATCATTAACCAAAATTAAAAACAAATAGTGAGATAGAGGAGAGGCACCGAAACATTTTGAAAAAAATTCTTATTCTTCTACCCTCTTTCCATGATGTTCCTTGTTCGATTGAAAACCCTATCATTTTTAATTTATTTTTGATTGAAAATATTGAGCAGAAATCATCAAAATTGGGTTTAAATGGAATTTACAGTAACATGTTCGGTTACGATTAGTTTAGAAAAGAACTAGTTTGCTAACTGAACATTCCGAAACCAACAACACGAAGAACACTTCGGATATTACGATTTTTTTCGTTACCGAAGTCTTGCATAGAACAACAAATGCTGAGTTCGGTTGGTTAGCAAAATAACTAACCGAACTCTTGTATAGAACAGCAAATGTTGAGTTCGGTTGGTTCAAAAATTTTTTTGCTAACTGGAATCACCTTTGAAACCAATATGTTGTGTTCAGTTGGTTAGGTTAGTTTGAAAATTTTGTCCCCTAACCGAACTCTTCTATAGAACAACCAATGATGAGTTCGGTTTGTTCGCAATTTTTTTTTTCTAAACGAATCCTTCTCTAAAAACCAATTTGTTGAGTTCGGTTAGTTAGGTTATTCGAAAAAAAAAAAATCCCCTAACCGAGTTCTACTTAGAAAACACATATGTTGAGTACGGCTTATTCAAGAGTTGAAATTTGAGTCTTATGCAATGCCTTTCCAAAGCGTATTAACATCACGGTCAATCTTTTCCCTTTTAGAAAATGGAAAGTTTTGTGCGTGTCTTTCCTCGGAAATGCCAAGGATTACAGAAGAAATACTGTCGATCCACGCCACAAAACAGTAAACACTACATAGTGGTCCAGCTACTTAATTTGTGGTGCAAATCACACTACAGAAAACCAAGAATACAAGGTAGCAGGCCAATGGTATTAGCTAGAAACAAGAAAATACAAATGAAAAATGGCATCTAGTTATCCAAGTTAAGACTCACTAAATATTAAACAGAAAAGGTTGAAACTTAATAATGAAAATGGCCCATCAATCAACAATTGACAAATACAGTGAATTTGACAATGAAGACGACATCAAGAACAAAAATTCGACAACGTTATCTCATCTATGTCACCATCATTCACGGGTGGACATTCTAAATTAGATGCATGAAAAGGTTGAAACTTATTCGTGAAAATGGCCCATCAACAAGTGACAACGTTATCGATGACATCCGTTATTCGGATAAACTTACTACGATCACTCGATATTAGATAGCTCTACGCATAACTTTGTAATCTACAATAACTCGACAGTAGATAGCTCCAATAATAACTTTGTAACTGTCTCAAGTGGCCATTCTGGCTAACGGCTTTTCTATATATTATCTTTTCACAGAAAGATAAGGCTGCAGGTCGATCCACACACAGCACAAGAATACTCTATTGGTCCGCCTCCTTTGTGGTGCAGGTCACACTACGTACAAAATGGGGAAAAGGATCAGGCGGTTGGTATTAGAAACAAGAAAGATGAAAGTGTACCGACATTGGCATCAAGTTGAAACTAATAGAACACAAAAAGTTGAAGATAATTCATGAGTAAGGAGACGACGCTTCTTGTCAAGTTCATAGATTTTTATGGTAGAATTGCATCCTTTACAAACGTCCTTAAATTTTATGTTGTGGTCGATATTTCATAGTTTTTGATCCGCTCTAACAATGCTTAGACACCGTGAAGGAAATATCCAAAGTTAAGAATGTCATTTTTGCCGCAATAAAGGGAAGACTTTTGGTCAATATCATCATTATAACAGTAAATTCATCGGATCGGATGATAATATCGATGATAATATTTTCCGCCGACCATTAAGAATTATTAGAAATCGTGTTCAAATTGTCTGCCAAAGCTTTGCAATCCGTAACAATGGACACACTTATAAGATATTTTCTTTTAGCCACGTAATAGCCTTTAGCAAGGCCTTTGTTTCTGCGTGGAAAGCTGACGTTTCCCATTCCGAACATGCAGAAAGACGCATGAAAGTCTCCTCATTGGGAGAACTACCACAAGCGAAAGGGAAATATATAAAGAGAAAAAACAATAAAACAGCGGACTACATTGCTAAGGAGGCAAGGATTAAAAGACTTCAGCACATGTCGGAGATCCTACTTCAAAACAGGGGCGGAGCCAGAAATCATGGGAAGGGGGTGCAAAATTTTGCTATGGGTGCAACCAATAATTTTAGGGGGTGCAAAAATGTGAAAATGGGCTTGTATGTTAAAAAAATTTTCTTTCAAGGCTTAAAATGGGCTTTGGAGCCAGCTGGGCAGGGGTGCAAGTGCATCCCCTTGCAATGGGCTAGCTCCGCCCCTGCTTCAAAAAGTCCACAAATCTAACATTGACTCTAATATCTTTGAGAAAAATGATTTTGTAAATCTTTTGTACTACATTTGCTAGTTTTAATATATGAATTTTTCCATAAAAAAAAAAAGAAACTTGAAAATTCATAAGACCTAGCCAAATGTTTTATCGCCTGAAATTTTATCCGAGAAGGTACCGTGCCCGTTCTTTTAGTTCGCTGCACACAAGCTTAGGAACTTATTCTGTTGATTAGTTAAACTTAAGCCTATCTTGAGATATAGAAGTAGTACATAATTCATGTGCAACTGTCCAAGGAAATAGGAACAAGATATAATCCATACAGTGTCGATCTTGAGGATAATCTAATTTACGTGAACGTGATTTTTAGTAGAGAAAGAGATTACTATATTTTTCATCATCAGATAAGGTGGAAGGGAACAAGTCACGGACGTAAATTTAGACCCACTCGTTCGAATAATGCATGCATGAACCCAAAAGAAAAAAACACTTGCATGTTACTACTAATTTCATGCATTTAATCATTTTTATCGTTATTATGAAAAGATATTATTTTAAAAAATCCAAAAAAATAAAATAAAAATTCTTATTCAATCAATAATAAGAATTCTACGTGCTTATTACAATTAAACCTTAAAATCTAGGATTCTATAAATAGACTAGCATTGTTATGGATACATTACAGTTACTCATACATTCCATCATCTATCCAACTAAGCTATCTTCTCTTTGATAGTCACTTAGATAATCAGAAATGGCAACGAGCATTAGTTTTCTTGTTATGATAATGATGACAGCGTCAATGGTTGTCGACGCAGTAAGTATAATTAATGCTTCACTACAGTAGTCATGCTAGAAAAGTGACGAACACACCTACTGTGATTCGACTGAAAAGTTTTTGCATCCATCTTCCCATTAACATTTTTAATTTCTATTTTTTTGTTTGTTAATACATGAATATTGGCATGCATTCTAGTTTTTTCTTTATCTATTCTTACAGAAATGTTTATAACTTTATACAGAGGCATTTGCTAGCTAACACTGGTGGTCTCGGGGATACCACTGGTGCCTTGCTCGGGAATACCAACCCAGGTGGCTTGCTCGGTGACAAGAACACCGGCGGAGCAAACTTGCTCGGGAACAGCAACACAGGTGGTGTAAATGTACTTGGAGGAAGCAATACAAAAGGTGTAAATCTGTTGGGGAACAGCAATACCGGTGGTGCAAATCTACTAGGAGATAGCAACACGGGATCCTTAGCCGCGCTTGGTAATAGCAACACGGGTGCTGTAAATGGGCTTGTGGACAGTAAAACTGGTGGTTTAAATGTCCCCATGGTAGGTGGCTTACCTGTGCCTGAAGTGCCCGTGGTAGGTGGCGCTTTGCCAACTTTGCCCAATGTGCCCAACCTACCCGGTGTAGGTGGCGCAGGTTTGCCTGCTTTGCCCAATCTGCCCAGCCTACCTGGTGCAGGTGGCGCAGCTTTGCCAACCTTGCCCAATGTGCCCAACCTACCCGGTGTAGGTGGCGCAGGTTTGCCTGCTTTGCCCAATCTTCCCAGCCTACCTGGTGCAGGTGGCGCAGCTTTGCCAACTTTGCCCAATCTTCCCAGCCTACCTGGTGCAGGTGGCACAACTTTGCCTGTGGTGGGAGGCATAGTTGGGCCCCATCCGTAAAAGTGCTTGAACGCCAGCAGCATGTGCACAGCAGCTTAGGTAGTCGCATTAGTTCTCTTGCCGTTATTGTGGAGTCCGAAGGAATAGCGAGAAGAAAGTAAGGAAGAAATGGTTCTTAAGAGAGCACAATTCCTTACTAACAACCTATGTCGTGCATGTAATTAATTATGTTATGCTAGTTTGATGATCATGTTCTTTGTATTATCCTTCGGTTAATTTGTAGCAGTATCTTGGTAAAAGACTGCTCTGAACAATGCCTTAATTTGGAGTTCTTAAATTTTTCGTTGTAATATGAAAACATTATTATGAATTTCCTTTCTCCTTTTATTATGCTCATTGCGTGACATAACTGCTATATTCCGCAAAACAGATTTTTCAGGGGAATGAACAATTCCAACAATTACGACTTAATTTGCAACATAATAGGCCACTGCAAAACCCCTCACCTCCCATCCCACTCCAAATGGGATATGTACCTTTTTTTTGCAGTCATTTATCTACTATATGTGTTTCTGTGTAAGTGATCTTTGATAAACAAAGAGTACAGTACAACCAACAAAATTATAAAGCAAGTTAGCAGGAAATCATTAACAAAATAAGTAAGAGAAGAAATTCTTCGACAAAATGAGTAATATTGGAACAAGATAGGTACTAGCTGGAGGGAGAGTCTGAGACGAGAAATAAATGAAAGGAATTATTGTTTTTGTCTTTGATGCTTTCTTAATTGTAAAAGTTAGACTTTACCAGGCTTCCAAACCCAGATTTTCATCGCAGTTAGTCTGAGACTTAGTATCATTATTCATGAAACTGTTTGGATGGCCAGCTCAAGAATTTTGGGGGCGGCTTATGGTTTTGAGAAAATGGGTCATTTGTCCAAAAAAATTTAAAACACGGTTCAAATGGACGAGTAAAAAAAAAGTACGGGTGAAATAGCCAAAAAAAAATAGCAAGGATGAAACTGGATTCATCCCGGCTTATACTTAAAAAAATAGCAAGGATGAAACTGGATGCATCGCTGTAAAATAAAAATAAGAAAAAAATATTTGAAAATGGACAGGATGAAACTGGTTACATCCTCGCCTATTTTTAAATTTTTGTCCATTTAAACAAGATCTTTTTAATTTTTGGCTATTTAAACAAGATGATCAAAACCTAAGTGTCTTTTTCACCCAGGAATTGTTGATTTTGGTCTTTTTGACCAATTTTGTGTATGGTTTTAACATCGTTGTGCAGAAAAACATTTGCATGCACGCACACGCACACAAATGCATAACATTTGATAAACTAGTACGACCGTTGCCACGGTGGAAAGGCCGACCGAAGAAGAATCTGAAGATGGGGTTTGTCTACGATTACTTTCATCCCGTTTCAGAAAAAGTGATACTTTCGTCTGTTTGTAAAAAAAGCGATACTTTCGTCCGTTTGGAAAAAGTGATACTTTCTCCCCGTTTGAAGTATCACTTTTCCGAAACAGGATATGAAAGTATCACTTTTTCTGAAACGGAAAATTAGTCGATCCATAAATAAAAATATGGTTGCATGATGTGTTATGCATCCTTTGTGGTGGTTTGCATAATGGCTATATGCATTCAATTTTCGAGAATTGTGCCTAAAATGAAAGTATCATTTTCTCGAAATGGAGGGAGTACATCGTTTTATTAATTGCAACGGAAAATTAGTTGATGCATAAATCAAAATTTTGCTACATAAAGTATTATGTATCCTTTGTGGTGGTTTGCATAATGGATATACATTTAATTTTCTAAAATTGTGCCTAAAATGATAAATACCTCCGAATTTTTCGCAAAACTTTAAATTTAATATTGTTGTTTGTACTCATTGCGTAGAGTTTTTTATAACCTTTCCAACGAGATAAAATTTGTACAATTCCAAGTCACGGATTTTTAGATATATTATATTAAAGTTTGGTTGCCAATTATACCCCTGAAAAGATATGATATATAAGGAGTTATAGTAATTAGACTAAAAGGCAGGGACATTTTTGGTTTTTCGGTCCTAACCATTTCCAATCTTTTTGTGGTAATTGATCACTTAGATTTTACAAAAAAGTGGCCATATAAAGGTCCTCCCTTACTTGGCTCGGTCGGCCCAATTACTAATCTCTTACCTGAATAAAAACCATAAAAGGTCATAAACATCAAAGCTTATAACAACTAAAAGAAAACCTTGATTTCAAGTTATTTATAAAGCATCTAAACATTAAGCATATATAACTGCAACTGGAAATGTTAAACTTTCGCTCATCATATATGCTTTAATAGTGGTGAACAGTGTTTTATCTAGCTTACTAGTTTACTATATTTCTATGTTTCAAAAGCCTGCTTCTGTCATGAAAGAAATAGAAAAGATTATGAGAGATTTCATTTGGGGTTCTTCAACAAACTCTAAGAAGAGAAGTTGGGTAAAATGGATTATAGATATTCTATCTAAGAAGAGATGGAATTGGGGCCGAAAAGTTGAAGTTGCTCTTCATTGTAAGTGGATACGGAGATATGGCTGTGAAGTTAAAGCTCTTTGGAAAAAAATCATTCAACAGAAGTTTGGGGTGAATTGAATGATTTCTTTCCTAAGAACTCAAATTTGGCTATTAAAAGTAGCTTATGGGCTGGAATCTTAAAGGCTAAAGAGCATGTCTTGCAAAATACTTCCTTGACTGTGAATTCTTGTTGGAGAAAATGAGTTTTTAATGTTTTGATTTTATGGTCTTGGTGGGAATGGAACTTAGGACCTTTGGGTCTCTAAGAGCTCTTACTCATTTTCTATGCGTGAATGAAATACAAATATGGGTGGGCATGAAACACTTGTCATGCCTAATGCATGTATGCACATGCATAAGTGAACCAAGATTAAAATTAAAACAAAATTTAAATTTCTAAAAGGATTATTTAAACAAGTTTAAAAATATTCAATGACCCTAAACGGAATAATTAAAACAAGATTTTAAGTCCTACTGTTTTGTTAAAATTAAAACAAGGTTTTAATTCCTTAGATGTTTTTATATTCAATGGGGGAAGTTACCAAATACAATTTATGTCAAATTCATTTTCACTGCCTATAAAAGAAAAAGAATTTCTTCATTTCAATGTGTACCAAAGCAAGCTATTATCCATAGCTATTTTCCCCTCTTGTCGCTTTGTTGTGCTCTTGTGTGTTTATTTCTCCTCCTAATCCTTGTTGTTGAGTTCGTAAGTGGGCAAGTGCTGTAGTGCTTATAGTGCTTGCAACGGGAAGTTTTATCCTGGATGCGACTTCACCACAGAGTATAAGCATCACTCATTTTGAGGCGTACCGGTGAATTATCGTGTTAAGGACAGCTTGATGATCAAGTGACTCTGTCCTCAGTATGCTGTTAAATATTTGAGTGTTTTATTTCATTTTCAGAAATATAATTTTAACATCATTTTTCAGTATTTAATTGTTGCAGTTCCAACAATCTTAACACGATAGACTTTTCTGTAACAATTGAAAATGATGTTGAAAGACCAGAAAAATTTAGAGGGGGAGGACTTTAAGATATGTTTCTAGGTTAACATAATCTAGATGAATTTGTACGGAAACAATTGGATGATTCGGTTAGGCTGAATTATATGGCTATAAATCATATATTGAATTGTATGGAGGATGCATTGTAACCATACAATGCAAGAAGAACTTTACTACTTATGATTTGTGGGTTTCTAGTCAGAGTTTCAAGTGTTTAGGTGATGGATAAATTACCATCTTCCTAGTCAAAGTACAGATGGAGATTGCAACATGAAACTGGTGAGGTCAGTATGGTTGAATCGAGTAAGATCTATGATTCAAGTGGAAGAATTGTTTTGCACCGAGGACAAAGATGTGTTGTCTGCAAGTGACATGGCTAACAAGGCGCTTGTGGCTGAACAAAATTTTTCGAAAGCTGACAAAGGTGAGAATATCAAACTCAACTCTGAGTGAGGTCCTCACAAGAAAGGTATTTTTCTTATACCTGAATATACCAATACTTTAATTAAGGGTGATTGTTATGTTTGTAAAATTCTGGCCATTTTAGCGAATTGTAGACAACATAAAACCTTAATAAGTAGAAAGTTAATGCTAATTTAGTTGAAACAAAATAGAACGAGTTCAGTGGAATGATGTCGGAAGCTATTTTAATAACCAATGTGAGATATTGTTGGGTGGACTCAGGAGCCACTAAGCATGTTTATTAAAACATAGACCTTTTCACCTTCTATCAGAGAATAGAGGATGTCGAGAAACTTTATATGAGTAACTAATTTGCGACAGAGGTTGTATAAAAGGGAAAAGTCGAGCAGCAGCTCATATCTGTAATATTCTCACGTTGAATGAAGTTTTCGTAAGTGGGCAAGTGTTGTAGTGCTTATAGTACTTGCAACGGGCAGTTTTATCCTGGTGTTGATGGTGGTTTTTAAACAAGGGGTAAAATCGTAAAACCCCATGACCTAGTGTTACCCGCAACACATTAACTAAGAGCATTTAACTCAGGTGTAAATAATTAATAGGGGTATTTTTCAAAATACCAGATTAGGGTTTTCGACACAGAACCCTAATTCCAAAACCAAGCCCCACACTGCGCACCATGGCAACAATGCCAAACCAAGCCGCACACTGCGTACCATGGCAACAATGCCAAACCAAGCCGAACACTGCGCACCATGGCAACAATGCCAAACCAAGCCGCACACTGCGCACCATGGCAACAATACCAAAACAAGCCGCACATGCTGCGCACCATGGCAACAATGCCAAACCAAGCCGCACACTGCGCACCATGGAAACAATGTCAAACCAAGCCGCACACTGCGCACCATGGCAACAATGCCAAACCAAGCCGCACAGTGCGCACCATGGCAACAATGCCAAACCTGCGCACCATGGCAACAATGCCAAACCAAGCCGCACACTGCGCACCATGGCAACAATGCTAAACCAAGCCGCACACTGCGCACCATGGCAACAATGCTAAACCAAGCCGCACACTGCGCACCATGCGCACCATGGCAACGATGCCAAACCAAGCCGCACACTGCGCACCATGACAACGATGCCAAAACCAAGCCGCACACTGCGCACCATGGCAGCGACGCCAAAACCAAACTACATATCGCACTCATTGGCAACCATGCCAAACTAAGCCGCTACGCCATTGGCACATGCCAAATATAGCGCCCTAGGCTTGCAAAACGTGCAACTAGGTCAACATGGCCGCACGTGCCATTGGCACATGCCAACACGTACCACAAGCCATATTTCCAAGCCGCTATGCCATTGGCACATGCCAAATATAGCGCCCTAGGCTTGCAAAACGTGCAACTAGGTCAACATGGCCGTACGTTCCATTGGCACATGCCAACACGTACCACAAGCCATATTTCCAAGCCGCTATGCCATTGGCACATGCCAAATATAGCGCCCTAGGCTTGCAAAACGTGCACCTAGGTCAACATGGCCGTACGTGCCATTGGCACATGCCAAAACGTACCACAAGCCATATTTCCAAGCCGCTATGCCATTGGCACATGCCAAATATAGCGCCCTAGGCTTGCAAAACGGGCAACTAGGTCAACATGGCCGTACGTGCCATTGGCACTTGCCAACACGTACCACAAGCCATATTTCCAAGCCGCTATGCCATTGGCACATGCCAAACTTAGCGCCCTAGGCTTGCAAAACGTGCAACTAGGTCAACATGGCCGTACGTGCCATTGGCACATGCCAACACGCACCACAAGCCATATTTCCAAGCCGCTATGCCATTGACACATGCCAAATATATCGCCCTAGGCTTGCAAACCATGCAACCTAGGCCAACACTAGTACAAATATGGGCTTTGGTGACAGTTCAATTTTTAAAACCATGACAGTTCACTATTTAACCGTCACAAAAGAATTACCTACATGATATAGGTAACAGTTTCATACCAAAACTCTTACCAATAGTCTTTGAACAATTGTGACACTTTTAGAATCATATCGATTACCTATTCATTGTGAGGTTTTGTAGAAAACCGTCACTCTGATGACGTACAATGTGATTATAAATCTGTTACTATTCTTCGCTATTGTCGGTGTTCCTTAAGAAAATGTTATCGAAGTGTAACCTTTAGATACTTGTTTCTTTTAGTTATCGTCACTTGCTTATAGTGACAGATTCGATCTAAAAAATTTCTTTATTTAATAATTTACCATAAAAGATTCTCAAACGCACGATCTTGCCAGTTTGATCGGTATATACTAGTAGTGGTCCAGATCTTTGTCGTGGGTCCATTTTATAACTTCGTTAGTGGGTCTTCTCGGCACCTTCACCTCTCGATTTTGTTACACACAATTTATCAATACCATCTCCTTCAACAATTCGTTTCTGGCAGTTCTCATCTCTCTCTCTCTCGGTTCTCTTTTTTTTCTCTTTCGAAAATCGGTATCTCATATTTTACTTCAATATAGGGTTTTATAATTTATTCTCTTGATAACCTTTTCGAACTCGAAATTTTTATTTCCCAAAATTTTCTTATTCATATTCAATACCTTTCTCTCATCATTACCGAAATAAGATTCACGGTTAATTTAGAACCTAAAAATGTATGATAAGATTACAGCCTAAGATTATCTATCTTATAACCAAATTAGGCGAACTAATCAACAAGGTTATAATATGGTTATCATCCCCTTCATTCGTTTTTTCTCGAAATCCCTAATTTTTTGTTTTTTTCTTACAATGTTTTTTGATCTTAATTTTTGATTCCACTTTTCAATGTTAACCTAATAAATTCTTTCTAATCTCAATAAGAAAAAAGGAATTGAATTTGCGTTAAACTTATGAAAAAAATTGTGAATTTTTATTTGTTTTGTATGATCTTTGTGATGGCGCCAGTACAAGTAATTGGTTCAGGAATTGGCACTAGAAGCTTATTGTATTCATCTGATGGGATTAGTAGATCTAGTGTAAGTTTTCAAGTTCTTCAAGGTCGGGTCTTGTTGTCAAATCTGCTAATTTTGTTCTAAGGTATCATATTATCTTCCTTCAATTCCATAATTAGTTCTTGGTTTTGGTAGTATTTGGATAATTTCAATTCTGGCTTTTTATCTATCTATATTCTTAAATTGACTGAAAGTATTTTCAATTCCATAATAAGTTCAATTTTTTTTATTCATAGGGTATAGATTACTGCTACCTCAGATGTGGGTAGCTTCCATATTTTGATGTAGAATGGCTGAAAGTAAGCGTTTAATTTTGTATTAATTATAGTTAATGGTTTTATTAGTGTTGAATTAAGTTGCCTGATAATCTAATTGGATTAAAGAAACCTGAAAGTGGGTGAACTTATATGAATGTACCTGTTAGTTCTTAACCTCTTCTTCATTGGATGGGTTCTTAACTACTTCCTTATGTGAGTTTTGAGCCTTTTCTTCCTCCAACGTGTTCCCATCTCCGGCACTCATAACTCTATTTGTCTTCTTTCCTGCAGCCACCGTCCACATGAAATAGATGCACAAGCAAGAAAACTAACAGAGGGAACCTTACATTTTACTGCAGGTGATGGTGGTGGCAGAGAAACACTTGGTACCGTGCAGCGCGAGCATGTGGTTGGGGATGCGATGACAAGCTGTGCAAATATAATGAACATTAGGCCGAGCACTTGAGTGGTTAGGGGTAAACGGTGGTGCCACTTCTGGCATTGATGATTTTTAACCGGTGCTTGGAGTGGTCGTACGAGATCCAACAGGAATAGCAGTTGCTTGTGTCATCAGATTTGGGACCACATGAATTGTTTTTTAGTAATTGATCGAGGTTTTCGATAGTAGATGTTCCTTCCGGGTGTGCGGAGAGGGATTTCTTTGATCGCTAAGCGCTGCAGCAGAAGCCACCAAATTTTTGGATCAACTATACATTCTCGCGAATAATTTGTTATTCATGGGCGTATTCAAAGCATGTGTAATCGCTTTCGGTTAGTAACAAGCCGTTGCTCTGTGAGTTCGCTTTGTTTGTTCCTTATGATGCCCCATCAATGAGATAAGCGTGGCAGCTTGATCCTTATCACCCTTCAAAATATCTCGCCTTGAATGTTAACCCAATTATTTTTACCAAATTTCTTCACATCATCCAATAGTTGATTATCCTCCTTTGTTGTCCATCGACACCGAATTTCCTTTTATTCTCTTAGGCCGGAGAATACAAATTCTACGATTAGGATATAAATTAATTAAAGGATTATAAATGTCACTTTCTATTGTGTCCAGGTTGCTTACGAGGAAGTAACATATGTAGCTATTAGTATTTTTGTGTTTATCAAAGTGTGCGTAAACACTATACAGTTTAACTTTTGCAACCCTCAAAAGCGAAGAACCTTCTTAATATGTGTCTTTACACTTAAAGGCGAAGAACCTTCTTAATATACGTATGTGTCTTTACAAATAGAGTTTGATACACATGTTGGTTAGAATAGTAATTACATCTAAAATCTTCTTCTAGACATAATAAATGTGGAAGTGAAGGGCCTCTTCTATATTGATTGAAAAGAAGCTTGAGTTCCTCGTCATTAGTTAGAATTTTCTGAGCTCGTTCAGAAAAAATTTGTTTTGCTAAACTTCCCAATACTATTTATTTGGGCGACTGAGTTTTATGGGTTCTAACTTCTAATGGTGTGTCCAGGTATGATGCGTCGTCTATGGGTTTTCCCCATCAAAGCAAGGAACTTTCAAAGGGTATGCCTACTTTGAAATTTTTGATTCTCCAAAAATTCAGAAACAACTCTCTTATTGAAAATTAGTTCTCACTGGGCCTTGTAAAACCGTTGTTACTAGTTCATGCTTGCTGGTGTTATGTTTATGGAGAAAGAGAATCGAGTAGGAATAGTGAACTACGTAGAATTCGTCCGTTCCATTCGTGGTGTTCAACTCTTTTGTGACCCCTGGAATGAGGTAATTTGGAAAATATTTGTCATGCAAATTATATTCATGCAGTGATAATACTGACCAAGCCATTGCATACAGTGGGCGATTGTGGTTCCTCACAGTTGTGCCACTTTGTTATTGATGATCAACGAGAAGAATGGGTTCATGTTACTGCAATAGATGCTAATTAAGAAAATTTGGGGAACAATGAGATATTACTTGGCAAGATTTTTTGAAGTTCTCTGTTGACTCTGTTGCTTGAAGTTCTATATGTTTTTTAGTTTCATATTTTCTCGCTCGCACTATCTATCCTGTCTGTTTTGAATAAGTGACAGCTGCATTTTTTTTATTGAGATTGTCGAGTGATATGCAGGAGGGCATTTTATAACACTTCCCCGTTTCTCTTTTTGAAGTTATCTGCATTGTCCTTTTTATGGCATAAACTTCATTATTTAGTTATCGGTGCAACCATTCCGAGAGATTTGGAAGTTTGAAGTTTGCTATTTAATGGCTACCGAGTTGATAATCCTTTAATTCCAGGGTACAAAATTTCAGCTTGAATTAGTTGTTGCAAGCATCAAAGCTAATTTCTCTTTGAAAATAATTTTGGCATGTGAACAGCAAGCTTATTATGCTCAGATGTGTGTATTAATGTCTGCATAGATTGATAGCCAGTATGATCCCAATCATGGTAATTGACGCTGCCTCCAATCGTGTCTTTTAGGAAAATGTTATATTTCTCTCCAGTATGATGCCAATATATGCCTGGATTGTTAACTTGGGTTCATTGTAGAAAAGTTTAGGCAGTTGGATCGTTTAAGTAGGAGACGGTCAATATGGATATATTTAACTGTTCAAATTATCTCAACCCTTTGCTTTATTTTTCATGTGTGTCAACTTTGTAGTCTTCTTCTTGTATGCGAACCAGCCTGACTCCTGCTTGTCTGCAAGTTCCAAGTTGCTCTCTTGTTCAAGAAGTGTTGATATGGGATTGATTTTTCTATGTGTGTCTCCTTGTGAAGGATCCTTTTATCTTGTAGGGTCTTGTCGTTAGCTTACAGTGTTGGGAAGTTGTTGTTTTTTTTAATAATGTTTGATAGTTGATGCTAATTACTAATGTGTTATTAGCAGTTTGTAAAATCCATTTGTACAAGAGTCTATAGAAACATTTTTGTCTAAATCAATATATATTCCTCTTATTTTTTTATGTATTTGTTATTGGCGAACTACCTAATGGGAAACGAAGCAACTGTAGGTGATATATGTTATATGAAAAACTGTCATAGACTAGGCATTAAGATGACAGTTCCATGAAAAACTGCTACCTTAGTATCGGTCATGTGACAAAGTTGTTCACAAAACTCATACTAAAAGTGTTTATCATGATGAGTTCTTTGTAGAAAATGTTACAACAAGTAATTTGCTATTAAAAGAAACTGGGTTTACGATGACAATTTTAAATAAAAAATGTTACCTAAGTTGTCAACTATGACGAGGTTTATGAAAGAAACTGTTACCTTAGTATAAGAATCGAGTTTCGATAACAGTTTCATGTAGAAAATGTTACCACAAGTTGTCAACAGAGAGAGATTTGTGAAGAAACTGTTACCTTATAACCATGATTTTGTAATGAGATTTCATAAAGACCTTTAAGTAACAGAGGCTTTGGTGTGAGTGCAAATTTTTTGAAAACTGTCACATAACCATTTTGGTGACAGTTTTTAACTGTCACCTAAGCTCATTTTTTTACTAGTGCAAGTCGGCCACGCATGCCATTGGCACATGCCAACATGCTCGCTGGTAGCTTTTCCTACCAAGGCCACGGCCCTAATGGCCACGCATGCCATTGGCACATGCCAACATGCTCGCTGGTAGCTTTTCCTACCAAGGCCACGGCCCTAACGGCCACGCATGCCATTGGCACATGCCAACATGCTCGCTGGTAGCTTTTCCTACCAAGGCCACGGCCCCAGCGGCCACGCATGCCATTGGCACATGCCAACATGCTCGCTGGTAGCTTTTCCTACCAAAGCCACGGCCCTAATGTCCACGCATGCCATTGGCACATGCCAACATGCTCGCTGGTAGCTTTTCCCACCAAGGCCACGGCCCTAACGGCCACGCATGCCATTGGCACATGCCACCATGCTCGCCGGTAGCTTTTCCTACCAAGGCCACGGCCCTAACGGCCACGCATGCCATTGGCACATGCCAAACACACATTTGGTAGCCTAACTTGCAAACCGTGCAACCTACCACCAAGGCATTCGCACGTGCCATTGGCACATGCCAAACACACACATTTGGTAGCCTAACTTGCAAACCGTGCAACCTACCACCAAGGCATTCCGCACATGCCAAACACACACGCTGGTAGCCTAACTTGCAAACCGTGCAAATCTACCGCCAAGGCATTCCGCACATGCCGTTGGCACATGCCACACACGCCACTAGCAGCTCTGGCATTTACACTTACACTCAACGTACAACCTACCACCAAGGCATTCCGCACATGCCATTGGCACATGCCACGCACGCCACTAGCGGCTCTGGCATTGCCACTTGCGCTCAGTACAACCGCAACAAGGGCATTCCGCACATGCCAATGGCACATGCCACATGCGCCACTTGCACTCAAGGTGCAACCAACACTCGAGATATCAACACAAACTGGGGGATGCTTTCCAGGGTTTTGGTTTGGCGGTCACAGCTTGCAGCGTACACTACGCTCACATTAAGAAAGCGTGAAAAGGAATAAAGCGGTCAAATAAATGAGGAAATAATGGTGAAAACGTTTTCACCCATAAACACCTTGCGGTTACCACCTCCTCTCATTATTTCACACTTTACTCTCTTCGTTCATGAGGCCAGGGTACGTTTCAATCTCGACTTGTATAAATAGGTCTTACCTATTTCCACCAGACAACAAGTCTCGGTCAAGAGAAAAATACTACACTCTCAGAAAAGCCAACTTTGCAAGCTCTCCAAAAAGCTTTCATCTCTTGCAAGCTTCCGAAGCTTCCACTTTTTGATACAAGTCGAGACACTACTCTCCTAGAATTATTCTGGTCTCAACACCTTTCTTTGCTTCCCTCCCCAAATCAACCCATCTCATCCACTTTGTGACCGAAGCAAGTCTGGAACGGCCATTTCTTGGTTTAGGCCGGACTTGTACAGATTGATCTCTCGAATCTATAAAGTGCTCACGTGCAACACATTTGTTTAGGGTTTGAACCAGTTTCTCACTCACCTACCGAATTTACTGAAATCGGCAGAAACGATTTTTACCCATAAACAATTGGCGACCACAGCGTGAGGATTGATCTATCGGCTACAATGTCAGACTGTCAATCTCGTTCTTCGACCTAGATGTCAAGATGGTAGGGGAAGGCGACTCAATTCGACTCAACTGCCAGACGACCCGGTTACTAGTTGTAAAACTACACCGAAAAGCGGGACTCGTTGAAGATGCTACCAGCGATTGGGGACTTGCGACTCGGTCCGACTCAATCTGCCGGACAACCCGGTTATCGAGTTGTTAAAACTACACTAGAAAACTGGGGACTCGCCGAAGACGCTACCAGCAATTGGGGACTAGCTGGCGATGCTACCAGCAAAGCCTCCTTGCTACCAGCAAAGCCGCCTTTTACTTGGAGAGAGGCGTGTTTGCAAGTGAGTAAATTTAGATTGGGCAAGATATACGATCTGTTTTTAGGTTCTTAATAAAACCGCCATACTATTGCGTCTTGTGCCTATTGCTAGCACACACTTTCATAAAAGCAATATTCCTTTCCCAAAACATAATCGAGTTATATTATCAAAACCATTCATCCCGAAATAATCCAATATCCTCAAAAGCTAATATTTATCTATCAACCCAAGAAATCCAGGAAGACAAAAACCATAAACCAGGCGCTTTATTTGCCTTTCAAAAAAAAAAAAAAATTCACCTACCCGTACATACCTACTTTGCACAATAATAATTACTGTCACTATTATTAGACGTTACTACGGTGACATTTGAAGAATTATTTATGATGAAGTATTTCCACAAGTTTATGAAAGGCATACCTATGGCTACGGTTTACACCAAAGACAAGAAAAAAAAATAAAACAAAGAGAAACGCTGGAGTACATAAACGATGGGATATGCTTGTCCACTTTATCACTACCGCGCTACCGCTAACACCATGACGTGATAACAAAGATACGAGGTAAAAGGGGAGCCAACCCATTTCATAAGCATAACACTTTTTGAATTTGAATAAGGAAAGGATTTCTGTTTGAGCTACGTATGGGAAGAGGCAACTAGCCCGCAGAACAAGTCTAAGCCACGCCAAGCCAAAGACCGTGCCAAGCCAATGGTCCACACCATACCGAAATCCAAGCCAGCGTCCACACCAAGTCAGCGCCCATTCCAAGACGATCCAGCGCCTACCAGACGCGTTTCCCAGATGCGCTTACTTGATACGCTTGCCAGACGCGCATGCCAGCGCTTTCGGAAGCGCTTGCCGGGCTTGCGCTTACTTACGTGCACACATGCGCACGCGCATGCGGCCAGTGATACCACACTTTGTGCTAACAGTTTGCATCCTTCGGCGCTAACATCTTGCGCCCTTCAAAGACCATCCTTGCCCTTGAAACAGCGCCATGGCTCCAAAGACCGTGATCAAAACCGTGTCATCTCTGCACGATACACTTACGATCACCAGAACCAGAGACACTTCCGCCACCCCAACGGTTCTTCAAGCATGAAAGCTCCAACCGTCACCAGAGACGCTACTCCACCATCATGGCAAGATACTGGAAGATCCGGAAGAAGCCGACCTCCTTTTAGCACTGTTGATTCGATGAAAAGACGAAAGATACTTCAGCAAGACGCGCGTTATAGATGAAGAGACTCGCGTTGCTCTTGAACGCCCAGTACAAGGGGATAAGCAATCCAATTTCGTCACACGTGAAGATCAGGAAGGACTTCTCCAAAATCGAAAGCAATGGAAATCAACAACTCTCCCGAGTTCACGGAGACCCTTCCGTCGGGACCCTCATAATTGGAACTTCGCCCACAAAGTCATACGGTCTATGATGAAACAGTTATGTGAGATTCTATATTTCTCCAAGGCATAGCATCAAGACATATTTGCATTTCTCAACCGCACTGCATCAGGAAAGCAGGCGTTTCCGGCCGGGAAGCCGTTCCCAAACCCCAACCTCTCCTAGAAAGCACGATCGACGGATGTAAACGGGGACTCCTAACCTCTTTTCTCTTGAGGGATGTCGAGTTTGTGAACGTGACGCGACCTCCGACATCAAAATGGTACCCGTCAAGGCTCGAGAGTTGCAAGATGTCGTTTCAACGTTCTCTCCGAGTAGCTCCGCATCAAGCGTTCCCCAGCGGCTTCGCTTCAAAGTTCGCTTCAATGCCACTCCTTCCTGCAAAGGGTCGTCCGCCACACTCCCCATATCAAGGAACATCGTCACGGCCGGCCAATATTTTGTAGTCATGGAAACCTTTTAATCCATCTCGCCAAAACTCGTGACCATGGACAGTTTGCTCGCTTACGCATCCAGCCAATCCTTTTACGTCCACGGAAGCCCATAGAATATCAGCCAACCTACTTTTTTACCACGACAATGTAGTTTCTCCTGATTACATCTCCTACCAAGAACTGTTGCCCCTCATTCGTTGATACCAGTCAGAGCTTCACCGCAGCAGCAATTACTACAAAGATGGAAACACGTAAACCATACTTGAGAACGGAAGATATACACGGGATCCCTTCACTGTCAAAGCTATGAAGAACAGTCCACCAAAATCCGTACCCACAACAAGGTTCTCTACTCTTCAAGGGTGCAGCGCAAGAACATCATCACCTCTCTGTCTAGAAGACGCCTTCAACACTTTACGAGGCCGCGGAGGATCCCGAGCCTGCACTATCCAGAATATGTCATCATGTAATTTATGAGCATCCCAGTGTCACATCTAGAAGAGTACGATAGGCTTATATCAAATCCCGTGGAGGGGGGATTCAAGGCGATATAATGAAAGTAGGTCATGCATGGGGACTACCAGTGTGAGATGCTTTCACTCCCCTCAACCAAAGTTATTACCGATTTCAACATCATCACTATCGAGGTTTTACGAGCGCGGGAATTTCTCAACATGAATCCGTACATGTGCACCGAAAACTCCAAAAGCACGCCGGAAGGTTACATTCACGTATTCATCCATTCCATCATGTCAAACCGAAGTATGACACGGGACTTCGCGCCGCATCCCATTTCGTAAGATAGAGCCCTAAATCGGCGTCCTACAAGTCTGCAGTGAGTCAACAAGGACGGATTCGAAAGAAGGGGAACGACTAGGTCATCCTCGTCGATACTTGATGACGCATGCTCCAACAGGATATCTCTGCACAAAAGGAAAATTTTCCATTTATACAACAAGCGGCGGTAAAGTGTACGACAGTCCGCCAAAGAAGAAGAAAACATACCGGTATGATTTTCTTAACCCGAATAACCTTTGTTGGGATGCTCATGCAAGAGTCGGACCTCGCGCATTCATCCGGAGAACTCCGATTGGTTAGAAGATGATTTGAATCTGCGTGACATGACAAAGAGAGAAATTCAACAAGAAGAACCTTTTCTCAAATGAGGGAGATGATGCGATTGCGTTGGGTTTGAATCTGAGAACCTTTAAAAAGGAAAGGAAGCAATGAGGGACATAACGCTTCCATTTTTTGGCATGAAGGATGCCCTAATCGAAGCCGCGCGTGAAGGAAAGGCAAAATAAGAAAACTTTGCTATCTGTAGAAACACCTACTCCCTCCTTGTTCACACCGATCCCATCAATTCACGCCAGCTAGCACGCTCAGCTTCCCTACCTTGCGCCGGTCCCACCAGCTAGCACGCTCAGTTTCCCAACTCACGCCAACTTCCCAACGTCGCCCAAGCTGCACCGGCCCCATCAATTGTGCCAGCCTCCCGATTTGTGCAAAACTACCAGAGGCAAGGATTCCAAATCCTATTTATAAAAGGTCAGACAAGCCTCCTCAATTCCCTTTACGGTTTCTTTGTTGATAGTTTGTCACCATCTCATGCTTACCCGCAACAAAGCCCCCTGTTCCGAGCTAAGCGGGGGACTTAATGTTGATGGTGGTTTTTAAACAAGGGGTAAAATCGTAAAACCCCATGACCTAGTGTTACCCGCAACACATTAACTAAGAACATTTAACTCGGTGTAAATAATTAATAGGGGTATTTTTTCAAAATACCAGATTAGGGTTTTCGACACAGAACCCTAATTCCAAAACCAAGCCGCACACTGCGCACCATGGCAACAATGCCAAACCAAGCCGCACACTGCGCACCATGGCAACAATGCCAAACCAAGCCACACACTGCGCACCATGGAAACAATGCCAAACCAAGCCGCACATCGCGCACCATGGCAACAATGCCAAACCAAGCCGCACACTGCGCACCATGGCAACAATGCCAAACCAAGCCGCACATCGCCCACCATGGCAACAATGCCAAACCAAGCCGCACATTGCGCACCATGGAAACAATGCCAAACCAAGCCGCACTGCGCACCATGGCAACAATGCCAAACCAAGCCGCATACTGCGCACCATGGCAACAATGCCAAACCAAGCCGCACATCGCGCACCATGGCAACGATGCCAAACCAAGCCGCACACTGCGCACCATGGCAACGATGCCAAACCAAGCCGCACACTGCGCACCATGGCAACGATGCCAAAACCAAGCCGCACACTGCGCACCATGGCATCGATGCCAAAACCAAACTACATATCGCACTCATTGGCAACCATGCCAAATATAGCCGCTATGCCATTGGCACATGCCAAATATAGCGCCCTAGGCTTGCAAAACGTGCAACTAGGTCAACATGGCCGCACGTGCCATTAGCACATGCCAACACGTACCACAAGCCATATTTCCAAGCCGTTATGCCATGGGCACATGCCAAATATAGCGCCCTAGGCTTGCAAAACGTGCAACTAGGTCAACATGGCCGTACATGCCATTGGCACATGCCAACACGTACCACAAGCCATATTTCCAAGCCGCTATGCCATTGGCACATGCCAAATATAGCGCCTTAGGCTTGCAAAACGTGCACCAAGGTCAACATGGCCGTACGTGCCATTGGCACATGCCAAAACGTACCACAAGCCATATTTCCAAGCCGCTATGCCATTGGCACATGCCAAATATAGTGCCCTAGGCTTGCAAAATGTGCAACTAGGTCAACATGGCCGTACGTGCCATTGGCACATGCCAACACGTACCACAAGCCATATTTCCAAGCCGCTATGCCATTGGCACATGCCAAATTTAGCGCCTAGGCTTGCAAAAAGTGCAACTAGGTCAACATGGCCGTACGTGCCATTGGCACATGCCAACACGCACCACAAGCCATATTTCCAAGCCGCTATGCCATTGACACATGCCAAATATATCGCCCTAGGCTTGCAAACCATGCAACCTAGGCCAAGTCGGCCACGCATGCCATTGGCACATGCCAACATGCTCGGCCGGGGTAGCTTTTCCTACCAAGGCCACGGCCCTAATGGCCACGCATGCCATTGGCACATGCCAACATGCTCGGCCGGTAGCTTTTCCTACCAAGGCCACGGCCCGGTGGCCACGCATGCCATTGGCAGAGATGCCAACATGCTCGCCGGTAGCTTTTCCTACCAAAGCCACGGCCCTAATGGCCACGCATGCCATTGGCACATGCCAACATGCTCGCTGGTAGCTTTTCCTACCAAGGCCACGGCCCCAGCGGCCACGCATTCCATTGGCACATGCCAACATGCTCGCTGGTAGCTTTTCCTACCAAAGCCACGGCCCTAATGGCCACGCATGCCATTGGCACATGCCAACATGCTCGCTGGTAGCTTTTCCCACCAAGGCCACGGCCCTAACGGCCACGCATGCCATTGGCACATGCCTACATGCTCGCTGGTAGCTTTTCCTACCAAGGCCACGGCCCTAACGGCCACGCATGCCATTGGCACATGCCAAACACACACGCTTGTAGCCTAACTTGCAAACCGTGCAACCTACCACCAAGGCATTCCGCACGTGCCATTGGCACATGCCAAACACACACGCTGGTAGCCTAACTTGCAAACCGTGCAACCTACCACCAAGGCATTCCGCACATGCCATTGGCACATGCCAAACACACACGCTGGTACCCTAACTTGCAAACCGTGCAACCTACCGCCAAGGCATTCCGCACTTGCCGTTGGCACATGCCACACACGCCACTAGCAGCTCTGGCATTGCCACTTACACTCAACGTACAACCTACCACCAAGGTATTCCGCACATGCCATTGGCACATGCCACGCACGCCACTAGCGACTCCGGCATTGCCACTTGCGCTCGAAGTACAACCCGCAACAAGGGCATTCCGCACATGCCAATGGCACATGCCACACGCGCCGCCACTAGCGCCACTTGCACTCAAGGTGCAACCAACACTCGAGATATCAACACAACCGGGGATGCTTTCCGGGGTTTTGGTTTGGCGGTCACGACTTGTAGCGTACACTACGCTCACATTAAGAAAGCGTGAAAAGGAATAAAGCGGTCAAATAAATGAGGAAATAATGGTGAAAACGTTTTCACCCATAAACACCTTGCGGTTACCACCTCCTCTCATTATTTCACCCTTTACTCTCTTCCTTCATGAGGCCGAGTACGTTTCAATCTCGACTTGTATAAATAGGTCTTACCTATTTCCACCAGACAACAAGTCTCGGTCGGGAGAAAAATACTACACTCTCGGAAAAGCCAACTTTGCAAGCTCTCCAAAAGCTTTCATCTCTTGCAAGCTTAGAAGCTTCCACTTTACGATACAAGTCGAGACACTTCTCTCCTGCACTATTCTCGGTCTCAACACCTTTCTTTGCTTCCCTCCCCAAATCAACCCTTCTCCTCCACTTTGTGACCGAAGCAAGTCCGGAACGGCCATTTCTTGGTTTAGGCCGGACTTATGCAGATTGATCTCTCGAATCTATAAAGTGCTCACGTGCAGCACATTTGTTTAGGGTTTGAACCAGTTTCTCACTCACCTACCGAATTTACCGAAATCGGCAGAAACGATTTTTACCCATAAACACCTGGATACGACTTCACCACAGGGTATAAGCATCACTCATTTTGAGGCGTACCGGTGAACTATCGTGTTAAGGACAGCTTTATGATCAAGTGACTCTGTCCTCAGTATGCTGTTAAATATTTGAGTGTTTTATTTCATTTTCAGAAATATAATTTTAACATCATTTTTCAGTATTTAATTGTTGCAGTTCCAACATTCTAGTGTCAGAATTCTTTTTTGTGAAGATAAGTGGATTGGTGATAATCCACTTACAAGTCACTCTATAATTTATCAAGAAAGAAGCATGTACCTATTAAGGATTGTTTTTCAGATGAAGCAGCTTGGAGCTTGGATTTTTCTAGGAACTTAAATGCTGCTGAGTTAGGTGATGCTGTTCTTATGTTATAGGATTTAGGTGACCCTGCTTCTATTATTGACAGATCAAGGGGAGAAGATCAAAGAAAATGGATTATCTTGGGGGAAGAATTCACAAGTGAGTAAATCGCTATAAATCTTTGGATGTGGATGGTTGTCTTATTTTTCCTCATAAGCAACTATGGAATTCAAAGATTCCAATGAAGGTTTCATTTTTGGTTTGGACCCTTTGTTATGGCAAGATAAACAATAGTGATTGTCTTTAATTCTGCAATGTGACTCAAGAAACGAACAATCATTTATTCATGAAGTGTTCTGAAACTTTAAAACTTTGGAACTACTTCTTAAACAGTTTTGGCATTGGTTTGTTTTTTTTTGATTTTGTCAAATCAACTTTGTGGGAGTGGCCTACTAAGACAGGGAATGCTATGCATAAGAAGCTATGGGAATTGTTGTCGTTTGCAATTTGGTGAAACATTTGGACTGAGTGCAACAACAAATTATATGGGAATAGAAGAAGAAATATTAACCAATTATCATTGCAGTTAAATGCACTATTTTCAGCTGGTTTAGGAGTACTAAGATTTTTGAAAACATTTCTTTAAGCACAATCATTTGTAACTGGGAGGCTGTAGTGACTTGATATCTAAGCCTAGGTTTGTTTCTTCTTTGTTGTATTTAGTCATGCCTTCATGACTGAGTATATTTATGACTGAGTATATTTTTAATGAAATTTTCCTTTGTCAAAAAAAAAATAAAATAAAAAATATTAACCAATACACCAATGCACTTGACAATTATTTGGACCATATAATTCACTAAGAGAGATTTCTCTAGAAATGAAAATGGAATATGAGGTCACTGTTGTGGGACGCTAGTAGGATGAGCTTCATGTATGCATTTCCACGCAAATAGTTTTATTTTGTGAGCAGTGCTAGTCTTCCAAAGGTGCTTCCATACTTTGTCTTGAATCATTCTTCCATCGATATCAATTATCAACCGTATAAACTAGATCAGTTGGGTTTATTGCCCGAATGTAAGGGTCAAGTTTATAGACCGTTAATTTGGCCAAAAAAAAAAAACTATTTCAATTTTTTTTTATTTCTCTTATAATGATAACAGAAATTCCCAAACTTTTAGTTATGTACCCCGGGAGCCCTTATGTTGTGGTATCCCTTATCCAATACCTAATAAATTATTTATTTCTGTCTGTTATTTAATTAGAGGGTAGTTTAGATAACCACACGTGTCGCTGAGAGAGAGGCTGATCCCATATAGGGATTGTGAGAGTATAAATGGAGTCCAAATCTGTTCACACTCCTCTAACGAGTGTATATTTCACATATTCTTCTGATTGGTTGATTATTTAACTGATGACCCCATTACCCTCCATGTTTAGTATCACAACCCTCGTTACATAACTCCCTAAATTAAATCAAGGGTAGAGATTGAAGTGTAAAATATACACTCGTTAAGGAGTGTGCACGAATTCACACGTGTATAAATGTGTAAGAACATCGACTGACAAGGGATATTTGACTTGAATGAAATTATTTTGTTACTCTTTCTTTGTAAAGCAGAGGTTACGTTTGGCTGTGTTCTTTGCGAACCAGATTCCTATCCCCTTTCTCGTTTATTATTGTCTCTGATTCACAATTGTACTAAGTACAACATAACCCCTATAATTCAATCTGCGATAAATTAATAAATTTTGCCGGTTCGGAGTCGGGACCAACGTGTTAAATGAATAACTTTTTTTAGCTTTTTATATAGGTCCGTTCGAATATATAAGTTAATAGAAGATGTCACTGCGATACAGTGGTAAAGTCGTTGGGTGATGATACCAACGACCTGAGTTCGAAACTCGTTAGCATCGGGTGTGGGGGGATTTTTCTCTTTCTTTTCTCAGCTGCCTGGGCTTGTAGGCAGTAAACCTCTTTGAGGTTTGAACTTTAATATAACCTATGGGCTTTAAAAACCAGATTTAAAAAATATGTATATATAATACGGAAAATGGGTCATTTGTCCAAATATTTTTAAAACCTGGTTCAAATGGACGAGTAAAAATTAGTATGGGTGAAATGGACAAAAAAAATAGCAAGGTTGAAACTGGATTCATCCTGACTTAAACTTAAAAAATAGCAAGGATGAAACTGAATGCATCCTGATGTAAATTAAAATAAAAAAGTATTTGAAAATAGGTAGGATGAAACTGTTTACATCCTGGCTATATTTATATTTTTGTCCATTTAAACAGTATCAAAATCTAGATGTCTTTTTCACCCACGATTTGTTGATTTTGGTCTTTTTAACCAATTTTGTGTATATAAATTAATAACTCTCCAATTTATGCTAATTTGTTAAGGAATGATTCAATTGTGACTTGGTTTATCTTAAAATTGATGTCACATTGAACTTCATCTTGGAATTTTTTTAACATTTGAAGAGTTTTTGGTGTTATCGTTTCCTGATTCAATATAAACCTATTCAATATCTCTGCTGCTTTAATAGCTTCTTTACGGAAAGGTGGCAATGCAACTACACTTTCATCTTCGACTTCCACATCATTACTTTGGTCTTTTCCCATGACACTCTCAATAATTTCTTCGTCAGTCAACAAATCTGAAATAATATGCTTTTGGGGGCAGTTTAAAAGAAATTCAACATCCATTCCACTATGATAATTCAATCCATTGATTAAATTTTGCAATTTTGTAGTTCCTTTATTATCTAACGTTTCACTTGGATTCTTTGATACAACTTCATCCATTGAAGGAATCTTACAATGATGAAAACAATTTGCAATGGAATAAGGAATATTGGCTCATTTTGTTGATTATTTTTGTTTAGAATATAAACCATATTTTGCTAAATTAATTAATATATCATTTAATAATTATTAATTTATGTAATTATTTAATATCGCGATAAATTGATAAATTTTGCCGGACCCGACGATATTATTTTATAGGGGTTATACTGTATAGTTTTGAATCAGAGCCGTTATTTTTTTCTTTTTCCGATGGAAGGTTTAGGTAATCCTACTACTAAAGAGTTAGTAGATGTATAAAAATAACATACACAGAAGCTTCTTGATGCAGATGGAAAATTAGTTCCAATGTATCCTCGAATTGATTCATCTCACAAGATCCAACACGATAAGATCGATTAAATCTTTCCTCAAATGGCTACACTAGTATCTTCGATTAAGCAAATCCAGTACAAGTTTTCGACAATACAAATTAACCTTGTGAAACATCTCATATCTCATATGCAAAATTGATCTAGTTCAGGTGGTGGTTCTATCACATGGTTTGCAAGAGGATGTCTCCACCAATTACACTGATTTCCGAAGCTTGACCTCCCTAGGATAATCCACCTCGTGGATCCAAAAATATGATATAATTGAGCCGACCAAGCGAAGCGAGGGAGGACCTTATATGGTCATTTTTTTTGTAAAATCTAAGTGATCAATTGACACAAAAAGATTGGAAATGGTCAGGGCCGACCGAAAATGTCCCTTCTTTTTAGTCCAATTACTATAACTCCTTATATGTCATATCTTTTCAGGGGTATAATTGGAAAACAAACTTTAATATAACATATCTTAAAATCCGTGCCTTGGAATTTGACAAATTTTATCTGGTTAGAAAGGTTATAAAAAAGTCTACGAAATGAGTACAGACAACAATATCAAGTTTAGAGTTTTTACGAAAAATTCGGAAGTATTTATCATTTTAGGCATAATTTTAGAAAATTAAATGTATATCCATTATGCAAACCACCACAAAGGATACATAATACTTTATGTAGTCACATTTTGGTTTGTGCATCAACTAATTTTTCGTTGCAACTAATACAACGATGTACTCCCTCCGTTTCAAAAAAAAGTGATACTTTCACTTAAGGCACAATTCTCGAAAATTGAATACATAACCATTGTGCAAACCACCACAAAGGATGCATAACATATCAGGCAACGATATTGTGGTTTATGGATCAACTAATTTTCCGTTTCTGGAAAAGTGATACTTTCACATTCCGTTTCAGAAAAAGTGATACTTTCGTCCCGTTTCAGAAAAATTGATACTTTCATTTTGTTTCAGAAAAAGTGATACTTTCTCTTCGTTTTGGAAACTGAGCGAAAGTATCACTTTTTCTGAAACTGGGCCAAATTATCACTTTTTCTGAAACGGAGCGAAAATGTCAGTTTTTCTGCAACAAGGCGAAAATATCACTTTTTCTCAAGATTTGATGATAATCAGCTTTAGTCTCAAGATTAATTTATTGAAAGAGATTGGAAAATAAGTTTAACCTCTCGTTATCATTTTAATTAGTTTCTACTTATTTAATCTCAATCAATAAATCAATTAATCGTTCTTCCCAATATTTTCAATCATATGTACTATGTTTTTCGGATTATTAGTTTAAGTATAAAACATACCTTATACCACGTTTTTTTAATAAATAAGCCAACAACTCCATGAAAATAAATATGACTAATTCCGTGAAATTAAATCTTATCAAATCGCAACCTTTCTCGGTGTGTGTGGGATACCTGCAAAACCCGATGATGCTTAATTAGCTACAGTTTTTCAGTGGAGGTTGTGTAGAGAAGATTGTGTGCCTTTAGGATTATTAAAACATGTATTTATATGTATCATTTAGGGTTTAACCCTAATTTCGAGATAAGAATTATTGTGCAAACTTGCCCTTTAAGTCACCCGGACTATTCCAAAATATTCTCTATGCGACTTTGCCCAAAGTTCTGTAGATATTTCTAGAATGTTCCTCTAGTCTTTAAGGATATGCATACTTGCATAGGGTGGTTACATGTAACTAAGGCCCAAAAATAGGTGTCATCGGCTAAGCCCACGAAGTTAGGCGGAAAAATCCTCAAACCAAATGAACTGGGGAGGATAAATCCACCAAGTCAGTAGCTCGGCTCGGCTGGCGGCTTGTTTCGACTGAGTCCGCTCAGTCTGGCTCGAGTGGGGCGTCAAAATCCTCCAAAGCAATCAAAGTGGGTGGAAATAGCCGAGGACTATGAAAACAAGTTAAGCCGCGAAGCACGGGAGTAATCCCATCTGTTGCCGAACGGAGAATATTCTTCTGACGACGTTAAAGCGTTTATACATTTTCCGTTACGGAATATACTGCCACATCACCTGCTAACTGGATTTCTTGCTGCTGATGTAGCAGTGATGACGTAGCACACCTCCTTGCCTTGACTTGTTTGGTCCGTTGCACTTTCCTGCTGTTTTAGAGGTGTAAACGTGTGCCGACAAATGCGCACAAAGTCGCGTGCTTCACGTGCCATGTGCCGTGCTGTGTTGTGCCAATGATTTAGACATGATGTGCCGTGTTGTGCTTTACTAGTCAAAATCTAGGCACAGCACAGCCCACGGGCACATCACACGAATAAACGTGTTGTGTCGTGCTGGCACACGTGCTATCAACAATTTGAAATCACTTCATGGTACACATTAAGTCGGACATTATCACGAGAATCTAAATAGACAACATATCATTTGAAATTATTTGTTGCAAGTAAAATTATCAAGTTTATTCAATAAAATAATATTGCCCATCAAATATAAAATTGGATCATTGTCATGTAAAGTAAATGTTCTAGTCAAATATAGGTAACGATATTATAACAATGGTAATGAAATATATTTTCCAAATATTTAGGTATTATATGTGTTGTTATAATAATAAGTCACGATAACAATGATAAAATGTCAAAAACTAGCTAGAATAAAGATTTTTTTTGTGAAATATATACAAAATGTGATGTATTGTGCCTTGTTATATGGTGAAATTGCGCGCGCTATGACGTGCTTTCTTGACGTGTTGTCTTTGGTTGAGCCACGTGCTTATCCGTGCAAGCGTGTTGTCTTTGTGCTATTTGTGTCAATTAGGCTAACCCAAAGACTGACCACGAAACTAACGTCTCGGGCCGTCTTTAGGCTAAATCACTACTTTGGGCCGGGGCTCGATTTTAACATCTTTGTCCGGGTCTTTGGCACATCCCAATTTACACCTCTAGTCTTCGCCCATGTATGTCCGTCCGCCTGGTCCTAAGACGATCTTTAATGTGCGACTAGTTGAGAAAAACGTTAATACTATTAATTACGTGTGAACAAACTGTTTGAGTAAGCGTGAACATAGCACTCGACGATTATGTGGAGTTTCGATATTTTCCCGACCAAACTTGGAGCAACATTTTAGCTTTTTTGACTTTTCCTTGCCATAACAAGTCCCACTGTGCTTCTATATTTATGTATGTATAGTATTTCTAGTCTCTATTATAGACGCTCTAATCACTATAGTAAACTTGCTACCACTTGATCTCTTATTATTGAATAAAAATGTAAAGTTTGAAATCAGGTAATCCCTGCAAACCTTCTCGTATTATTGAACAAAACTGTAAATTTAAAATAAGGTATATCCGGCAAACCTTCAGCTATATATATATATATATATCCTATCTTTGTAAGCCGGTTTTTAAGATAGTTAGGCCTATGGATAATAGTAGTTTATTATAACTTTTTAAGGTTATCGTATTAGATACATTATCTTTTTTCCAATTCAATTTGTATATGCGACTAGACTAGCTGCCAATTTTGAAATCATTGAAGTGGATAATAGTAGTTTATTATCAATTTTTAAGGTTTTCGTATTAGATACATTATCTTTTTTCTAATTCAATTCCTATATGCGACTAGACTAGCTTGTTGGTAGTTGGTACCATCAATTTTTTATTGCTATCAGTATCCCTGATGTCGGGATAGTATTTGAATACCACCACCAATAAGGGTTAACCTCGTATACACATTTTGCTTATAAATACCGAGTGAGAAACATAATCTCATCACCAAACATACAACTTCAATCAACTCAGTTTCAAAGAGCAAAACACTTCAGGTTACTCATTCAGAGTTTGCAAATCACTTTATTGCTCATATATATTGGTATGGCAACCAAAAAATCATCAACCCTGGTTTCATTTTTGACGGTTCTTGTGTTTGCATGTCTGGTTGCCGACCTTGGAAATGCGAGCCTACTCGCAGTCTATAGAAATAATGGTTGCAGCGGAAGTAACACAATCATCAGACGTTGTGGGTGCACAAATATTCCCACTGCCTATCACGGTGGTTATGTTTTTGATTACACTGGGGCTGGTATTACTTTCTACAATCAACGTGGGTGTCGCAGTAAACAGGTTCGATCTAACAGTGATATAGTTAGATGTCTCAGGTTTCGATTCCAAAGTGTCAGAATCCACTGTTGATTGGTGTATCGATCAATATGAATATATCGTGTAGATGTTGTGTAAATTATTACTTTCTATGTCTTTGTTTGTGCTTTGATTTTACCTTTACATGGACGTTCGTTGTTGTTTATATGCTTCAGTTATGTATCTATGTTTTGGTGTGATAGAAATTTCAATTAAATAAAAGGCCGGGTTTAAAAAAATATATACATAAATCTTAAAAAATATGATTTTGATACCCTGAATCGTTAGGTTTGGCGATTCACCTCTTAGGAAGGATCTTTTTCGAGAGGAATAATAATTTATATTGATCAATTAATTTTTTTTAAAGATTTATATTAATCAAATGTCAATTAACGAGTGATATAAATTCATATTCATCAACAAAGAATAGTAGAAAATATATGTAACGAGGAATTACCGATCCGGGGTGCTATGCACAATATAAAACCTACACAAGTAATAATATACGCAATACCCAATATGACGAAAATAATACCAATCACACAACACCAACGATTAAGGGAAAACTTCCACTATAAAAAATAATGGGTTACAACGATTTCTCCCAAACTGGGTGTCACATAACTTCAAGGTGCATATACCACTTGGATAACAATGCCCTATTTCTCTACTCACTCACCACTAACGATGGATAACTAATTCGATAACTAATTCTTTACCAAATAATTAGGTAGATTCAACCAATAACAAAAACAAGGAAGATGAGAAACTTATTACAACTAGGATTTGAACAAACCCTAGAAAATACCCCTAGAAAATAACGTGATTGATTAGTTGTTAATTGCCAATTCTTTAATAGTGGATATGTAACTTAATTCATAAACGTTCAAATACATTACTCTGTTTCCTTTTTCAATATTATACTATCAGTATCAATCACCGCTCACATAACGTGATCAAGAGATGATAAGAAATTTCCTTTTTCATTATTATACTATCAATCACCCCTCACATTACGTGATTAAAATATGGTAAGAAATATTATGAATTACGTGATTGTCGTGATTAATTTTCATTTCCTTAAGAAACTTTGGGCGTAAATGGATCAATCAAGGGCATGAATGACGAAAATATGGAAAGCGATATATCTTAATGTAAAATGTAACTATATATATATAGATCATATAGTCATCTCTGTATTATCTACAATTAGCAGAAAATCTCGTTTATCTTTATGTAACTATATATATATTCTTTTTGTATAGTATATATAGATATACTCCTTTTTGATGTATGAGATATATATATATACAGATCGTAGTCGTCTCTTTGATGTAATTTTTTCATAGTATACATACATAGCCCGTCCACTATGTCTAAACTGTCCACAATGTGAGAAAGAGCATGAGATACACTTTTTTACAAATAGGTTACGTAAAGCACATGATATCAGTTTACTGTCTTTTCATTAGTTACCAATTCATGGTTATAGAAATCTGTCGTAGAAATCTAAAGGAGCATCCATACAAGTCTAAAAGACCATAAAGCGTATCAATGATTGCCTAGGGCGCTAGGCGATGGGCTTAGCGCCTCGCCTCGCCTCGCCTAGCGCCTAACACAACATAGACTACGTATGCCATATTTAAAATTTAATGTACAATGTACTGCGGCTAACTGGGCATGAGGGGTGACCTGATACCGGTGTAAATCTAACGAGTCCTTATAGCATGTGTTCTCCTTCAAAATTATTGTTCATGAGCTTTTTGATTGTTACTTTTTTTTTTCTCTTTCTCGTCTATTTGCATTTTGGACGTCCTACAATTTAAATATTATTTTGGATGATGATCCTGATCCCGTGCAAAGCACGGGTGCAAATCTAGTAAAACTAATAAAATGACTAAGTCGTAATATGGTAATAGTTGAGTCATAGGTTTGAATACATAATAACTAATGTCTGGTCGTGCTTGAATCATTAGAGCACTTCCTATGGAATGAACACACTTGGAGTTTGTTCATTTTGCTCCCACTATGGAATGAACAAACATGAAAATTGGATGTTCAAATCAACAAATTTGTTGCTTTGAACATTGAGTCGGAACATCCAGCGCGCGTCTGTGGTAAGGACGCGCGTCTGTGGTAAGGACGCGCGTTATTGCAAAAAACGCTGGCGTTGGAAGCTCCAACGCGCGACCATGACAAAAACGCCCGAGTCTCTTGTATTAACGCCCGCGACTCTTGGATTGACGCCAAGTACAATCCCTGATTATTTTACTATTTTTTAACCTTATTTTATCTCGCTTCATCCTATTTTATCTCACTTCATTTAATCTCACTTATATATTACTCCCTCCGTCTTTAATTAACAATCCTAATTGATTTTGTCAAAATATTAAGGAAATCCTATAAAATGTCATGACTAACCCTTGACTAGCCCTATTTAATGTTGTGTTATTACCAAAACTAAAATTATGTAAGAACAAATAAAAGTTTTATCAGGATTTTTATAACCACTAGTTGGAAACCCGTGCTACGCACCGGGACAAACGAAGTTTATTACGCCCTAGTTTTTATCCACTGAGGCGGGGCTTCGCCCCGCACCCGTCCTAATGAGAGTTCTAATAAAACTATTATAGAATATTATCCTACACATTAATAATTTAAAATATGTAATTTTAACTTTATGATAATCAAATTATAATTTAAACTTTTTATGGTTGTGAAAACTAATTTCGAAGCAATTTAATATAGCGGGAATTAACTCAAGAAGTAAATTAAAATAAATAGATCTAAGTAATTTCAAAAGAAAAATAGTTTAAATTCTAAATACTAAAGCATTAACTTGATTAAAACCTCGCATACTAAAAAAAAACAAAACAAAAAAAAATCTCGCTTATCTGTTGTCGTATTCATAAGTAAGCACTTCATTGCCATGTTCATCTATTTCGACCAATGGTGGCATCTCATGATCCCTTTCTCCCAATTCACCATCATGTTCATCATCGCTGCTTATGATGTCGTGCTTTCTCTTGTGGTCTTTTTTAGATGGTGTCTTGAGTTATTCTTTTTCAGGGACAATGTACTTTGTTCTTCACGTGTGTTTAATTATATTTTGTATACATTCAAGTTTATTTTTTACGTTATGTTATGGGACATTTAATTTACTACTTACAATGTTAGTAGTGAGAGGAGATCTTGTTAATATATATTGTTGGAGGTTAAGAAATCTTCTTTAAGAAAAACTTTTCAAAAATTATACCAACCTTTGAAATCATTAAGTAGTTCATTACATTATCAATATCAATTATTATTATTAGTTAGATGAAAATCACACTTGCTATACAATTGTATCGATATCTTATATTGGAGACACTAAGAAAAAAGATATTCATATAATATAAATTTCCAACTCTAAAGAATGCACAACATACAGAGTGCTTCCCGTCAAAAAAGATATAATCAAGAAAATGCACTGATTCTTTCTTCGAAAATCTTATATTTTCTCTAAGAATCAATGGACCAATTCAACTAATCTTCCAAGCTCCAACTTCTAAATGTTAAATGAAAAATCACACCCATTATATATATACCAATATCTAATATTAGGGGAAAAAAATAATCAAGACATTAATATAAAATAGATTGCCAACTCTAAAAAGTGCAAAGCATATGAAGTGCTTCCCGTCCAAGAAGGGGTCCCAATTAACAACTGCAGTTTATAATGAAAACACCAATTATCATTTAGTAGATTAGCAGTTGAAAAAAAATTATCACCAATTAAATATAATAAACTTAATTATGAGATGTTGTTAAACTCTCTGAAATCAAGTTCTAATACAGTAAACACTCGATTATTTAATAAACTCTCATAGATAATGTTTTTATCCTAGGTCTCAAGTCGGGGACAACGTGCCAAATTAATAATTCACTAAAAATAAAAAATAATATTTTTTTGATTATCTATGTAGGCCCCATATGAAATATGATCTCAATATATTAATGATTTATGAAGATTTTTTGAAAAATGATTCAATTGTCTTTTGTTTTATATTAAAAGCAATATCACATTAAATTACATATCTAATTTTTCTTATCATCGTCTGGTATTGTTTTCTCATAGCTCAGCAAGAAATTATTTTAATGTCATTACTGCTTTAACGATCTCGTTTCGTGAAGGGGGATATATTGTAGAACTTTCTTTCCCAGTTTTATCAGTTCCCATAACATTCTTAATTATATCTTCATCAGTCAATAGTTGCATAACTTCATTTTCTACCGGATATTCAGGACATCTTGAAATTCATTGAACTTACCCAGCTTTTTGACCAAGCTTGTGTTATTAGTTAATTGAAGTTTACAATGAAGCAAAGCGGGAGATTGAAGGGTGCTTTGAAGAATTTAATATTCTACAGTATTTAGAAAATAATTCTTTGATAATAAACTTCTTTATAAGTTAATAATTATTAATTTATCGGTTAATTAATATCTCACTTAATTATTTTGGCGGTCCCAACAACATTAATTTATAGAGTTTCTACTATAGAACTATCCACCAAATTAAAAATAACAATTAAAACTATGTAACTAAAAATTTCTACTAATCAAACGTATAATACTATTATCATCTTAAGATCTCACGTAATTTCAAGCAATTTAATAAAACAAGAATATATTTTACAAATAAACTAAAATAAATAGATTTAAGTAATCTCAAAAGTAAAATAGTTTAAACTCTAAATACTAAAGCATTAAACCCGATTGACCTCACATACTAAAAACAAATATAAAATGTTCAACATTGCAAGCCTTGATAACTCGGGAAGTAACTAAGAACATCGAGGTCGATTTATTAAATTCTATGGTAGATAAATCAAAAGTGCTAATAATAATCTTGTCAATTAATTCAAAATATTTAATCACAAACCTTGAACAAAATAAATTCTTAACTACTAATTAAATAATTAATATTATCTAAAAACTACTAATTAACCAACATGATACCTAAACACCTAGTACTTTGGGAATTGACTCCCACTTGGTGAGGCGGTGGCTTCACTCGAGTTAATAACTCGTAGTGCTTAACGAAACCATCAATCCTAATATAGTATATAAGCAGTTGGAACTAAATTCATCAATTACATACTGTTTAAAGTTTTCAAGATTAATAAAATCCTCTAAAAAAAATACTTATGGAAAAACATGTCGATTATTGAAATCAATAATTAGTTCATAACATTACCAACATCGGTACTCTAAAAATAATTGGTAAGGATAGTTTGAAGTCTTTTAATCCAGTAGCACTACAACGACATTTAGTCTTGCTAGATTTTAGAATTTTCATTTCTTGCTTAATCCATTTTTGCAACTTAAAAGTAAAGAAATAAAGTCATAATAATATTTTGCCTCAAAACTCCAATGATGGCTTCCAGTTCGGCCAAATATTGTTCGTACTTCACCCGCTATACACTCCCAACTACCTTACAACCATATCATATACTTGTGTTAAGAATCAACCCACCAACTCAACTGCTCCTCCAGCCTCTAATACGTTGCAGTTAAAGGAAAAACATATGAAGTGCTTCTCGTGGAAGAAGATATGATCAAGGAAATACACCGATATATCTTTCTTCATAAATCATACACTTGCGCTAATAATCAAGCATCCCGCTAACTCAATCGCTCCTCCAGGTTCCAACTTCATATAGTTAAATGAAGAAGAAACACTAAAAAGAATCACCCACTATATAGTTGTATCAATAGTTATACAGTGGAAACTCTTTTAATTAATACTCGATTATTTAATAAATTCTCTTAAATAATATTTTTGGCCGGTCCCAAGTTGGGGACAACGTGCCAAATTAATAATTCGCTAAAATTATAAGATAGTACATTTTTGATTACCTATGTAGACCCGTATGAAATATAAATTAATAACGAATATATATATTCCATTAATGAGTTACGAAGATTTTTGAAAAATGATTTAATTGTCTTCTGTTTTTTGCTAAAATCATTATCGCATTGAATTTCATCTTTAATTTTTCTTATCATTGTAAGAATTTTTGGTATTGTTTTCTCATAACTCAGGAAGAAATTATTCAATTTGATTGCCGCTTAAATATCCTCATTTCGTGAAGGGGAGCCATATTGAAGAACTGTCTTCATCTTGTTCCACATCTTTATCAGTTCCCATAACGCTCTCAATTATTTGTTCATCAGTCAACAACTGTGTAACTTCATTTTCTTTCGGATAATTTAGGACATCTTAGACATTCATTGAATTGCGATATCCCAATTTCTCGATCGATTTTGCAAGTCGTGAGTGATTTCACCGGTCTCGTATGTTCATCCAAATTGTCTAAACTTGTGGTATCTATTGATCGAAGTTTACAATGACGAAAGCATCGATATTTTCTAAACTTGTGATATGAAATTTATCTATAAGTTAATAAAATATTAATCAATATATAAATTAATAATTATTAACTTATAAGTAGAAAAAGAATATATATTGTACTCCAAGAAGGTTAATTATACATTATACAACTTGAGTACGATACATTATACATTATTCCTATTTTCTAACTTTTTAAAAATAGTTGATTTATGAAACCATAGTTAGTCCAATTTTATAACAAACTTGATTAATGTCCAAATCCCGCTCGTTCAAACTAAATATAAACAGTTTTTAGACCAATCATAAGCCATTGTTTCGTGGACCGCATGTGGGAATAAAGATAAGCGCAACTTTAAACGTGGTCCTCATCTATAAATACCCCTTATAAAAATAATTTGGTATCTCACAGGTTGTGTAATAAGCCATCTTCTTTTAAAAAGAAAAAATGACTGCAAAGATTATCTATCAACATGATTAGTTGTGATTAAAAATTGAAGCATATGTTCTAAGTTGTGATTAAAAATTGAAGCATATGTTCTACGACCGGTTAAGAAAATGTAAGGGAAAGAGAAAAGTGTTCCTTTATTAATGAACTCAAATGTTCAGGAATTAGAGAAGACCGAAACTTGATCTGTTTATCTTAAAACATTGAAACCAAAATTACTGTGCAAATATATTATGTATTAATCGAACAAATAGATCCCACTAAAACGTTTGGGCCCAAACAAAGATAAAGGTTACTAATGAGAAAAAAATTAAATAAAGATGCAGTGAACGATTATAAAGTAGGTCAGAATGAGGGTTTGTGTATAGAACTTCCCATATCTATAATAATATTTGCAATGGGAAATGTTTTGAACCACTCTTTAAAGAAATAAAATATATAAATTGTCTTATGCTTTGAAGTATTGGCTGGAAAATTCCCTTATTTGCACTCGATTTACCCGTAATCTTTTCTCCATCTACAATCTCCATGCGAGGTTTTCCAATTAAATATCAATCGGGATTGGTGGGGGTGTTAGCAACTCCCCTAGGCTCATTAGACCCGTCTCTCGAAACCTAAAAACCAAATACAACAACAATCATTAGATATCTTTAAACCACGTAAAGTCATCTAGTTAAAATGTCTCTACTTTATGCCAAGTATCAATAAGGTCCCGTGTAGAAAGAATGTGATTTCAAAAGAGCTATTCTCGCTTTCTATGCAACATCGGGAACAAACAAAAAAACAAAAGAAATTCAAAACTTGAGTTGACATATTTATGTTACAACTTCTTTTAGTACTTTTGTTAGTGAGCTAAAACACACCTTGTCCATTCATTTCATATTTCAATGGAAATATTCAATATCCCCATATATACCATTTTTTTACATAAAGTATTTAGAAGCCTGAAAAAGGAAAAACATTCTTATATATGAAACAAAGATTGCATAAAGGCCGATAACTACCATTAATCCGATTGCCTACTCTTAATGGATGCCAAAGTAACACACTTTGAAATTAAATGGAAGAATATATATCACACACAATTATAAATTTAAGATGGATTAGGATAGTGATGAATGATATCAAACAAACATGGGTCAAAATTCTAAAGCTAAAACTTAAAAGTTATTTTATTTATTTATTCTAGGATTATGGATTTACTTAAAAAAAATATTGATATATAAAACATTTGGAATAAACATGGACTAATACGTGATGTTGAATTCAAAGGTCAGCACAAAGAGAATAGGAAAAAAGTACCAAATTTATTGTTGTAAGTGATGTGCCTGCTCATATACAAAAAGTAACATGAAAAGAATGAAAGACCACCCTATTTTACAATACAATCCACTAATACTGTAATTAAAAATGAAAAATCAAAAAAAAAAAAAAAAGCCTTACCGGTCTTCGTAGGAACTTTAATGTGCATCAAATTAATAAAAGTAACCCAGAATAAGGATCCTCAAATGAAACCATCACCTGCAACAAAAAAATCAACATCCAAATGTATTTGCAATATTGATATATAAAACATTTGGAATAAACATGGACTAATACGTGATGTTGAATTCAAAGGTCAAAGACAAAGAGAATAGGAAAAAGTACCAAATTTATTGTTGTAAGTGATGTGCTGCTCATATACAAAAGTGCAGGTAACATGAAAAGAATGAAAGACCACCCTATTTTACAATAAAATCCACTAATACTGTAATTAAAAATGAAAAATCAAAAAAAAAAAAAAAAAAAAAAAAAAAGCCTTACCTGTCTTCGTAGGAACTTTAATGTACATCAAATTAATAAAAGTAACCCAGAATAAGGATCCTCAAATGAAACCATCACCTGCAACAAAAAAAATCAACATCCAAATGTATTTGCAATCCTATTCGACTAAAATAAAATCGAAATAGCGCCATATGTTACCATACAATAATCAAACAATAATTTCGTCGATATAAATATTGATTAAAAAAAATCATCACAACAACTTGTCCTCATTATTCCAAATCATTAATGAAGAGTTCAAAGCGATTAACAACCATAGAGTAAAATCCTACCAATTGCTGACTTGAATGAAAAATCCAACCACGAAAATGAAAATTACCCGAGCAGTCTTCATATGAGAGGAGCAATGCCAATCAACTAAAGGTTTTCATTATATCTGCAAAACGATGAAATTGAATCGTAAGCACCCACTAACAAAAGACAAAAATAGCAAAGAAGCAACATCCAAAAACATCAAAAGAAGAATGAGGCTTGGATTTGCAATCAAGCGTTTTTATATAGGGAGAGAGAATTTTTTATTTTTTTTTAATTAATGTATTATATTTACCAAGAAAAATCAAAAAGATTTTTTTTTCTTCTCCATTTTGTTTTATCTTTGCCTCTGGATTAATTAGGAAACTATATATATAGAATATTGTTATTTTTGGTTAGGTATATTGCCGATTTAATATTATGTGATATTTTTTTTTCTTAATCAATTTTAGGAAAATGTATTTAGAATATTGCTATTTTTAGCTAGTTACATTAGAGTTATTATGTTCACGGATTTTTTTTCTTTGCTGATAAATATAGAATGAGTGATGTAGAAAAATAATTTCTTGATTAATTTTAGAAAATTAAATTTTTAATATTGTTAATTTTTTTATCTTATATTTATTGGATTTGTTACCTTCTATCACATATTAGATTTTTCAAGATGATCCTAACAATTATTCATAGATATTTTACCTTAAAAATAATCTAAAAAATATAAATATGATTTTTTTACCCCATAAACATTTTTATCCGATTTTCTGAAATTAATATAGCAATTTTTCTAAATAATGGGGCCGTCCATCGTGTGTGTCCCACTAATCCATCCAACCTACACCGTACATTGTCGATCAACACCATATCTAACGAAATTTCATCTGGACGAATACGAATGGTTTCTCAATTAGCCAATTAGAGAGCGAGGTCAAATTATAATATAGTATTTTGTTAATTCTATGGATCTTTTACAATAATATAGTTTTTTTTTATTTTAATCATAAATGTCCAAAATTAATATAGTAGTTTTTTTATTTTTTGGATTTTCATAAAATTATAAAAGATTATTTTATTCCATAAATATGTTGAATTGATTTTTTTTTATTTTAATCATAAATGTCCAGAATTAAAGAGTGATTTGCATTCTTTATATAGATGTTAGAAACTTAGTTCCAAAAAAAATCTTTAAAATCGTTATGGAATTAAATCCAGTTATATGGTTTGTTATAAAGAAAATAGGGATGAAGAATGATTTCCATCCTTTATTAACTATTGGCTTTGTTTTTATTAGTAAATTAACCGTATTAATGGAACTTGTTAGATTGTGTTCAGGTAAATGATTAGATTTTTTTTATATTAATGGATATCGTTAACATAAATATAAATAGTAATTTAAATATCAATTAATGTAGTATTTTTTATATATTGTTGGTTTTTCCTTTGTTAGATACTTATCATTAATACTAAAAATTAATATAGCTATTTCTATATTTTTTTTCCTTTTAAAAGATAAAAAAAAAATATAAATCTTTTTTATTCCGTAAATACGTCGATTTTATTTTTTATTCTAATCATAAATGTCCAAAATTATAATATAGTATTTTGTTAATTCTCTGGATCTTTTACAATAATTACATGAAGCTATAAATGTAATTATTTTATTTTATAAATATGTTAATTTGATTTTTTTTTATTTTAATCATAAATGTCCAAAATTAATATAGTAGTTTTTTTATTTTTTGGATTTTCATTAAATTATAAAAGATTATTTTATTCCATAAAGTAATAAAATATCAATTATTATTACACAGGGCTTTTGGTTGGCAACCTAGCGACAAGCTGGGCCCCAACACCTCTTTGAATAGTAACTCCTAAACGATAAAAAATGAAACTACCAAAACCACTTCTAGCGTCGTTACTAACCAGACAGTTCCTCAAACGCTTAAAAAAAATCAGAGTGTCCTAACCAAGCTCCCCTAATGTAGAGAAGGCCAGCACACCCAAACCATAACCGTGTGCGACGCACTTGTCCAAGTATTTGGTACGCGAGAAACCGCACGTAAATAGCCTTACCCGGGGCGAAGGAGCGAACACCATCACCGAGTAAAAGGAGAGACACCGTAACGTCCATACAAACATCTTGCCCATTCTCCCGAGCTTGAGGACGAGGATATCAGCGGGTTTTAGATCTTTGCCATCATCGATCAAGACCCAGAGAAACCTCCTTGCGCGCAGGCACATTGGATTTGTAGCAAATGTCCACAATAGCATCACGAACTACATCATGACGAAATTTATAACCAATGTCTTTAGCACAATGAAGCGCATGATCTCCAAAAATATCCATAGACTTGTTACAACTTGGACACAAGTTATTCTCAACAAACAGAGGAATACCCAAACGATAACAAAGCACAGCTCTAAATTGTCTAGGTCCGAGGCATTGGTTGAGCCCACTAATAGGCACCGCCAAAAGATAGTCCTGAGCATGCTTGATACGGTTACATTGCCATAGGATGGAGTCTCTTTCAGACATATGAAATTGGTCTGGGATTTGCTTCTTAACTGCATCAAAATAAACAACTGCCAGGGAATGCATGGAAGGGGGGGCAGTGTCATCGACACAATAAGTAGACGGTAATCCACATACCTGAGCGAAGGTCTGAAGAGCCAGCTGATAAGCTAAACCTTTGTCCGTTGAAAATAAATTACCAAGGATCGTCTTCTGTACTGAAGTAGTCTGACTTCGAGAAGCAAGATAACAGTAAGCCCGAGTATCCGCCATGGTATAAATACCAAGTCCGCCATCCTTAATAGGTAAGGTAGCCAATCTCTTCTGTAAAGGACCAAAACCCGCACCATCTCCAAGAATCGAAGCCTCAAATACTGAAAAAGCTAGTCATCAAAGAGATCGGCAGCGGGTTGTATGGCATCGGGATTGGTAGTTCGCATAGCAAAATAAAGTCTGGACACACCAGTACAGCTGCGAAGCAAAAGCATCTCACTTTGAGGATCCCTGAGTTTCTTGATCGTATTCATTAGTTGAACAGTTTTGCGCACCCTATTCAACATCATGTCGCTAATAAAGTCCATGTCTAAACTCACTGGACCACCCAAGAGTTTAACGCCCTTAGAAGGCCTACCAATACCCGTGGGGAAGACACCATCCATTGTACTCCTAGGATCAAGAATAGGCCAAAAAACCTCAGTCTTCTTTATATTGAGGTGCAACCCCCTGCCTGGTCCTTCAGATTCAATTATGCGCAAAGCCTTGGCCACCTCTACAGTATCCCCAACTATAGTACCATCATCAAGGTACCAAGCGTGCAAGTCAAGTTTGCATCGAGAAGCAATAGTCTTCACTAAGGGGTGAAGTGTCAATGCAAATAACAAGGGTCCGAGAGGGTCACCTTGTTGCACACCAAGAGAAGAGGACAAGATATATTGGTCATAATAAAGCTTAGCCGGACGTAAGTAACAAAATTCTACCTAAATGAGAAATACCCGGACGGTGAAGACGAACTTCTTTGATGAGCCGAGATCTGCTCACCATGTTGAAGGCATTAGAAAAGTCAATTAGCAACATTGACATATTATCCGAATGGCCCTTCAACTCCAAAAGGCGGTTCTGACATGTAAAATACCTTCGCCTCCAACAGAACACCAACCCCAAATTGGTAATCTCCTAAATAAGAAGTCATATCTTTCCCAACAAAGCAAAGGCAGCCACCTTAGAAACTAATCTACGCCAAATTGTACCGATCGCAAGGGACGAAGACCTCCACCCGGCTTAAGCAAAGGAGTCAAAGGAGCACTAGCAATGTATTCGCCCAAAACACCAGGGCATTTTCCGGTCAACCAAAGGTTGACAACCCCAGAGATAGAAACAAGCAAATCATCTGCCACAGCTGCAGCCGCTCCACTAAGAACATCAACCAAGTGCTGCGCACTTAGACCGTCTCGACCACACGACGTACCTTTCGGGAAACTTTTGATAGCTCCCAAAACTGCCTTGGAATCCACAAAGATCGAGTCCACGGAGATGTCATCTATTGGAACATGTTGAATTGATTTTTTTTTGCTTCATCCTATTTTATCTCACTTCATTTAATCTCACTTATATATTACTCCCTCCGTCTTTAATTAACAGTCCTAATTGATTTTGTCAAAATATTAAGGAAATCCTATAAAATGTCATGACTAACCCTTGACTAGCCCTATTTAATGTTATGTTATTACCAAAACTAAAATTATGTAAGAACAAATAAAAGTTTTATCAGGATTTTTATAACCATTCATTAATGTTTTTATTTAAAAAAGGAATGAAAATTAATACAAAGATATTGAATAGATATATATGGTGATAGTATTTAAGATTTTGAATTAAGTTTATATTAAAATGATTTTATGATGATTATAAAAAATATAGGGTATATTTGATAGTTTAAGGGAAAAATATGTCTATAAACAGAGCGGACAGATAAAAAAAGACAGAGGGAGTATATTTTATTTTTCATCTTTATCCTACAAAACATTTTATATTAAAAAGAAATACTTGTGGGGCCCTAGAAAACCAAATCTGTTCGTTTTGCCCTGCTTTACCATAGTGGAGAAACCCGTTTGACCATCCACGTGGCTCAACAAAATTTTGAGTCTGTTCATTCCATAGGAATTGCTCTTAACAGCTGATTGATGGCAATTGTTTCGTTGAAAGTCAAATTGTGATAGTTAATTAGGCCGACCGAGCGAAGCGAGGGAGGACTCTATATATGGTGACTTTGTGTCAATGTGAAGTATGACTTTTTTTTTCCAATTTAAAATAAAAAGAATGGATTTGGGTGGTTTGGTGTCATACCCTGGAAATTTCCAAACTGTCCCTCCATTTTAGTCCAATTACTATAACTCCTTACATATCCTACTTTTTCAGGAGTATAGTTGGTAACGAAACTTTAATATAACATATCTAATAATCTGTGACTTGAAATTTTACAAATTTTATCTGGTTGGAAAGGTTATAAAAAAATCTACGCAATGAGTATAAACAACAATATCAAATTTAGTGTTTTTACGAAAAATTGGGAGGAGTTTATCATTTTAAGCACAATTTTCGAAAATTAAATGTATATCCATTATACAAATCACCACAAATGATACATAATACTTTATGCGGCCATATTTTAGTTTATGTATCTACTTATTTTCCATTGCAACTAATAAAATGATACTCCCTCTGTTTTAAGAAAAGTGATACTTTCACTTTAGCCACAATTTTCGAAAATTGATGCATAACCGGTATGCAAACCACCACAATCGATGCATTACACATTATTCAGCCATATTTTGGTTTATGCATCGGGTAATTTTCTGTGTCAGGAAAAGTAAATTCCCGTCGTGTGAGGAAAAATAATATTTTCGCGTCGATTTCTTCAGTCGGCCGTTCCGCCGTGGCGGTGGTCATCTAGTTTATTTCATGTGCCAAAAAAATCTAGTTTATTTCATGTGCCAAAAAAACTACATCTTATTATGTGGCAAATTTTTTAAGTGATAAATACAACTAGTTGAAAGTCCACATAAATTTATTTATTTCATTTCATCATCCAAAACCTTAATAATTTGCACAAGAGAGAGACCTATGAAATTTGAGATATCAATTTTTTGCCATCCAAGACAACCACAATTGTGAACGCCAGCAAGCCAAGTACGCTAAAGCTAAGTTATATTTGGCTTTTGGCTTTAGGTTTTGGCCAAAGCATATGCTGGGGAAAAAGAGAGAAATTGGGTCAATTGTCCAAATATTTTTAAAATATGGTTCTAATTGACGAGTAAAAATTAGTATGGGTGAAATGGACACCAAAAAAATCGCAAAAATGAATCTGGATTCATCCTGGTTTAAAAACACTTGCAGAAAGAAATCAACAAAAAAATTTTTTTCATAAAAATAAGTTACGTAAAGCACATGATTTCAGTTTACTGTCTTTTCATTAGTTACCGATTCATGGTTATAGAAATCTGTCGTAGAAGTCTAAAGGAGCATCCATACAGGTCTAAAAGACCATAAAGCGTATCAATGATCGCCTAGGGCGCTAGGCGATGGTCTTGGCGCCTCGCCTCGCCTAGTGCCTTACACAACATAGACTACGTGCGCCATATATAAAATTTAATGTACAATGTACTGCGGCTAACTGGGCATGAGGGGTGACCTGATACCGGTGTAAATCTGACGAGTCCTTATAGCATGTGTTCTCCTTCAAAATTATTGTTCATGAGTTTTTTGATTGTTACTTTCTTTTTTCTTTCTTTCTCGTCTATTTGCATTTTGGACGTCCTACAATTTAAATATTATTTTGGATGATGATCCTGATCCCGTGCAAAGCACGGGTGCAAATCTAGTAAAACTAATAAAATGACTAAGTCGTAATATGGTAATAGTTGAGTCATAGGTTTGAATACATAATAACTAATGTCTGGTCGTGCTTGAATCATTAGAGCACTTCCTATGGAATGAACAATCTTGGAGTTTGTTCATTTTGCTCCCACTATGGAATGAACAAACATGAAAATTGGATGTTCAAATCAACAAATCTGTTGCTTTGAACATTGAGTCGGAACATTCTCGTCCATTTAAATAATATCAAATTTTATATGTCTTTTTCACCCAGGAATTGTCGTTATTGGGTTAATTGACCAATTTTGTGAAAAAAAAAAAAAAGACATAGCTGAGTGCAGTTAAAATCTACGTTTTCTTTTAGAGCGTGTATATATACATGTCCGCAAGGGAGGAGCTAGAGAATTTACAATGGGATCCAAAGTTTTTTATAGGTTGGCAAAAAGTCGGCAAAAAACTTAAATTAGGCAAAAACATGCTTTTAAAATGTAGCTATGTTCCAAAAGTGAAGAATAAGATTGCATATATACTATCTAAATCTGCAAGAGTTGATAGATTGTGTGGAGTCTGGTTATTAGTTCCTCCTGACAACATTGTTGAGCAGTTGCAACAGGATAAAAAATCATGTAAAAAATTCTCCATAAGCAATTCATCTATAAGTTAAAAAAAAAAAAAAAAAAAAAAAAAAAAAAATAGTAGTAGTAGTACTCGGGAACCAGCCCAGCAAAGTAGGCACCAGCCCACCCTTGCCATGGGCTGTCTTCGGCTGTTTCTTGATTTTTGCACATGGGCTTTGATGTATAGCGCATGGAAGGGCGATTAGCCCATACATGGTGCAAAATATAAAATATCAGGTACAAACAATATCATTATTTCATCTATCAAAAATCAAAATCTCTAGACGATAACAATAATCTTTGACGCAACCTGACCAACTTACGGAATAAAGAGATAGGGAAAGAAAAGGAATACATTAGCAATAGTACTAAGTAGCTATATAGACTAGTCGACACACAAAACAACAACGAACCTTATATTGGCCACCTACTTAATTTGTGGTGCAGGTAACACTATGGAAAACTAAGAGGATCAAGCAGGCCAATTGGCTCTGGCTAGAAACAAGAAAATTATTAATGAAGAAGGCATCACGTTGAAATTAACTAAATACTAAACAGATAAAGTTGAAGACAATAATGAAAATGGCCCATCACCTCAGTTGACAGACAAATACACTGAAGATGACATCCGAACAAAATAATCAACCTTATCTGATAAATGGCACCATCATTCACGGGACATTTTAAAGACTTGTTTTTTTTTTTTTTTGTTTAACTCGGTAAATAGAAGATATATTAAGAAAGAAGACGGAATTACAAAACAGCTTAAAGGCTAGCCACTAGGCAGGGAGAATATAAGGGAAAACCAAGGAAAAAACCCAAAATTACAATCCAATATTATAGGCGAGAGCCTGCCTCATTTATACCTACTTTAGGATAGTACATTGAAATTGAACAGAAAAAGCCCAATTCCAAACTCGAAGGCACCCTAATCTTATTGTATTTATCACGACAAGGAACAACACAATTATTTTCTTGGCACAACACAGCACTACCCGCCTCAAAAACGTCTCACCGTGGGATGCCTTGATCTCTAACACGACACCACACGGCACATAATACACTGGGTTCGCCTTTAAATTGGTTGTGCCGGCCTTTGGTCTTATAGGAAGCAAGCAACAACAACCAGCATAGTCTCACAATAAATGACCCCACGTATTTAGTACTCTTACTTGCAAGTTGTTTTCTGAAACAAAGATCTTTCGAGTACAACTGTATAAGGGATATAAGTTCATCCTTTGCGAACTAATTACATGACAGGATGACCCGAACTAAAACCGAAACCAAAATGAGCTCTTATAAGAACTCTTCACCGACATTCAACAATTCAAACATTTACTGAGAAGCTTGAAGTAAAATATTCACGCATTTTTCAAACAAATGACCTGCCTAGCGTGGATTAATATTTGAGAATACGAGAATGAAGGTTATGATTGTAATTGCATGTTAGCTAGGAATTAAAGTTACGAGAATGAAGGCTATAACTACGTCGATCATGTACAAGTAGATAAGACTCTACAAAATATACTTGTCCTAAACTAAGTTCAAGTTGAGGAGGACTAGAGGGTACCCATATCCATAGCATGGTACCACTCCCATGCTATGAATATTTGTCCAGTCCATATAAGTGTGAGTTGACTCTTGCATGTGATGATGATTTGATTTAGTACAGCATTTGCCATCATCAGAGACTGTGGAAGGGAACAAGTTACGTATGTTGTTTTAGACCCACTCCTTAGGATGCATGAACAGTTTGCATGCCATTAAACTAGAATTTCATGCATCTTTTGGAGTTATTATGAAGAGATATTATTTCTAATATCCAAAGGAAAATACCTACCTATTCTTCAATTAATAATAAGAACACAAAATTGGTCGAAAAGAACAAAATCAATAATTCCTGGGTGAAAAAGACACTTAGGTTTTGATACTTGTTTAAATAGCCAAAAATTAAAAAGATACTGTTTAAATTGACAAAAATTTTAAAATAGGCAGGATGTAAACCGTTCATCCGTCCATTTTTAAATATTTTTTTCTTATTTTTATTTTACACATGGATGCATCCAGTTTCATCCTCGCTATTTTTGTAAGTATAAGCCAGGATGAATCCAGTTTCATCCTTGCTATTCTTTTTTTTGGCTATTTCACCCGTATTTTTTTTTACTCGTCCATTTGAACCGTGTTTTAAATTTTTTTGGACAAATGACCAATTTTCTCTAATAAGAACTGTAGGTCATTATTCCAAATGAACCTAAACAGAAGTTCTATAAATAGCAGACGTAGAATTGTTATTTATAAACACTACAAATCTCACACATTCGATCACCTATCCAATTAAGTTATCTTCTCTTTGATAGCGAGATAGTTGTATCAAGTTGATCGTTCAGATAATTAGAGATGGCGAAGAGCCTTTACTCTACGGTTTTTGTTCTTGTTACGATAATGACAATAGCGTCAATGGTTGTCGACGCAGTAAGTATATATATACTTAATCCTCCTATAATAATCATGTCATGTAAGAAGAAATATTGAGACAAAGCATTTGTCAGCACATGCATATTATATGAAACACATCATATGAAATATATACATGCATAATGTTTGTGAGTATGAAATATCCATACTCACAAACGTACATCAGACTCATCAGATCAGCCTAAGTACCCTAATTCGACTTAAATTTCCATGCATTAGAATTCTAAATCGGAATTTCGTTTCATACTTACCAAATATTTATAATTTTACAGAGGCGTTTGCTGGCAAACACTGGTGGCTTGCTCGGGGGTACCAGCCCAGGTGGCTTATTCGGGGATAAGAACACAGGTGGCACTAATTTGCTTGGAGACAGCAACACAGGAGGTACGAATTTGCTTGGGAGCAGCAACACTGGCGGTACAAATGTTCTAGGAAATAGCAACACAGGTGGTACAAATCTGCTCGGAAATAGCAACACAGGTGGTACAAATCTTCTCGGAAACGGCAACACAGGTGGTACAAATCTGCTCGGAAACGGCAACACAGGTGGTACAAATCTGCTCGGAAACGGCAACACAGGTGGTACAAATCTGCTCGGAAACGGCAACACAGGCGGTGTAAATGCACTTGTGGGCGGCAACACAGGTGGCATAAACTTGCCCCATGGTTAAATATGCTCAGACGCGACCGACGAGACATAGGTTGGTGCATTGGCTCTCTCGTTGTTGCCGCACGTGAAGCCAGAAGAAAGAGCAAGGGGAAAATAAGAAAGAAATGGTTCCTAGAGAGCGTCTACTAACGGCGTGTGTAATAATTTTATCCCAGTTGGCTTGCTCATGTTCCTTATATATTGCTATCCTTCAGTTATTTCCCTTCATCCATGTCTATCGCAAGTAAGGATATTGAGTTTTTCCAGTTATTTCCCTAAAACTCTCGTTGGCGTACTAACTTTTTTAGTGAGTCTAATGACTTTCGTGTGACATCTATCGTTCTCTAAAAAGGGTTAATCCCGTTTTTGTTCCTGGACATAATGCTACATGAACGGTTTGTTTGTCCTTTTATTAATTTACCCTTGGCATGAAAACACCAAGTATATGATATGTAGCAAAATTCAAAACAAAAAATAGAAACCGTAACTGGACCACTAAAATCTCCATAACCTATAACAGTGGTAAGCAGTTCAAAATGCAATACCAACTGTTGATAAATTCAATAGGAGAGATCGCAACCTTTTAGAAACTCATCTGCCTTTTTGTCACCAAGAGGAAGACAATGTTAATCACTTTACTCATTCACGGTAAGTTAATTTGAAAGGAAAATCTGAACCTACTTCCTAAAAGGCTAAAAGCTGAAATGGCTACAATCTGAAACATTAACTCAACAACTGATAGCTTGGAGTACAAAGATAAAAAAAAAAAAAAACTTTGGTCACTGGTGCTAGTTGATTCAATGGTGGTCCATTTTTGATGAAAGCAGTAGCTGAGTAATGGAGAAAAAGAGAGCAAGAGATGAACAAATGATTATAACTAAAATCAAGAGTGTGTTATTCATATGGGGTAATGGTTTAAATTAGTTAGCTTTCATAAGTTGGTGACTCACTGGAAAACGATTTTTAAATTTAATGGTGAGTACTTAAGAAAGTTATGTTGGGTCAGAGTTTCAGGTTAATATATGTGTCCGAGGTTCTGAGTTTTCCTATTTGAGAGTCCTTTTCTTTTTGTTCGATACACTTTAACCTATTTCCCTCAAGATTTTTTTTTTTTACCTTTCTCCCTAACTTGTTGTTAATGTTAAGAAGAAACAAACGGTTTCACAGTAATGACAGGCCCCGGTTGTGCCCTGGAGTCCAGGACTCCTGGAGCTAGGGTCACCCAAAATAAACTTATTTTGTCTTGGGGGCGCAGCACTTGAATGCTTGAACCCAAGTACCCAACAGGAAGAAGACTCTCTTTTTGATATTTTTGTAGTTACCTATACAAGATTTTTTGGAACATGATATATATCGAAAGGAGATATTTCAATGATAGTAGTAACTACAGTATATATCCTTCCCACTTCAACCTTATCTGTCAGAATATATCCTAGCTAAACGATAACCATATTCTTCTTGTAACTACTTACGGAATTAATAAAGAGATACAGAAAGAAAGAAAGAAATTTAAGTTCGGTTAATCCAATACAAATTCAGTGATTAATTACAATCTTATTGTATCCATCACTGCATAACGCAACACGCTTTAATATCTGGCACGACATAACACGGCACATAATAGGTTGGGATCCCCTTTAAATGGGATGTGCGGGCCTTTAGTCTTACAAGTACTAAGCAATACCACGAGTCCAACTTTGTGCACCCCCTAAAAACCGGGGTGCACGTTCCGGCTCTCATTAGTGGCCGAAATTTACTACAGTGGTTTTGATTTTCTTTTTTTCTTTTTCCTAATTTTAAATTTCCGTGAGAAAAATAGAAAAACAAAATATACCAACTTCCATTAATGGCATATGTTTCTTCCTGCTATTTCTTCTTTCAGTTTTTTCTGCAGCTTCAAAATCTCTTCCGTAATTTCTAAAACCACTAAAATCTCTTCAAAATCTCTTCCTTATTTATTTTTTTGTTCAAAACCCATTCTCAAAACTCCATGTTTTTTCATCGGAAAAAATCCATTTTCAGAACCCTGTTTTTCATCAAAACCTAATGATCAAAAACCTATACTTTTTTATGGAGGAGCTCGTAATGGGGTTTTATTAGCTAATTCAACTTTGGGTTTTATTCTGTTTCGGCTGCAATCAACTTTGACAATGGTTAAACTAAACAAGAAAAAATCAGTGAAAAATAATTAAGCGTAATTAAGACATGAAAGATACAATTTCTGGTATTCAAGATATAGAACATTGAGAGATAATGGAGACATGAAAGAAAACATAAAAAGAGTAAGAAGAGGTGTTCGTGGAGATTTAGTTAATTACACTGTTATGATTTCACCGTAACTGATCGAAAAGATGAATGGCCGGAATTCTTTAATCCTAATAGATCTTTTCATCAGCATGACCAATTTTGTTTTTTCTGATGCTAATTAACAGGATCAATTGATTCACTTCGGTGGATGCAACACCAATAAAGTTATGGATAGTTGGAAAATCAACACTGGGGAAAAAACTTACAGGGATGATCTGTGATGATTTTTGAATTTTATATATTCAAGTTGTTCATATCTATTTTATTGAAATTCCTTTCTAATTTGTTCAATCTAATGTCTAAACCCAAAGATTGGTTCTGACTTTTTATTTTTATTTTTTTGATCAACAATTGAAGCCCTTTTTTTCCTAATGGCGCACCGGCAGTGGATGAAGTGATGGGAAGAGATAAGAGAGAAAGAGGGTCGGCAGAGGTGATGAGGAGAGCAAAGAGAGAAAAGAGAGAAAATGTGTTAATGGATTAATGCAGAGTTTTTCTCAAGTTTGAACATAATTTTAAAATAAAAAGTAAAATTAAAAATTAAAACCAAATCAGAAACCAAAACCAGAAACAAAAGTGGTTTCGGGAGTAAAAGGAGGAAGATTTGGACCAATAGTTGGGGCAGGAATGTGCACCCCGGTTTTTAGGGGTGCACAAAGTTGGACTCAACATCCACCACCAACCACAAACTTACAAGAAAAGACCCCACCGAAATTTGTATACTCTTACATTCACTGACAGACCTACGGCTGGGCTAAAGGTGGCTTTAGCCCGGTAGCCTTCCCAGTCCACAAGCCAAAAAACAAAAAAACTTTACTCGACCAAGGCTTCTAGCCCGGGCCTTAAAAGGAAATTTATCCTTCCTGGGTCCGTCCCTGTTTACATATAATATCATCGAATTAAAATATAAATCTGGTTATAGAAAAATTGCAAGCTTGTTTTCTGAAACAAAGATTTCAAGTACAACTGCACAAGGGATATAAAACAAGGCCGAGAAACCATTAATCCTTTGCGAACTAATTATACGACCCGAACTAACACCGAAACCGAAATGAGCTCTTATAAGAACTCTTCACCCACATTCAACAATTCAAATAATTTCTGAGAAGCTTGAAGTAAAATATTATTATTCACGCGTTTTTCAAACAAATGACCTGCCTAGGGTGGAATAATATTTGAGAATACGAGAATGACACGGTTATGATTGTAATTGCATGTTAGCTAAGAATTAAAACTAATTACTATAACTACGTCGATCATGTACAAGTAGATAAGACTCGACAAAATATATTTGTCCTAAACTAAGTCCAAGTTGAGGAGGGCTAGAGGGTATACATCTTTTAGTGTTATTATGAAGAGATATTATTTTCAATATAATACCTGCTTATTCTTCAATTAATAATAAGAATTGTACGTCATTATTCCAATTCCAAATGAACCTAAAAGGAAGTTCTATAAATAGCAGAGGTAGAGTTGTTATTTATAAATACCACAAATCTCATACATTCAATCACCTATCCAATTAAGTTATCTTCTCTTTGATAGCGAGATAGTTGTATCAAGTTGATCATTTTGATAATCAGAGATGGCGAAGAGCTTTCATGCTACGGTTTTTTTTCTTGTTACGATAATGACGATAGCGTCAATGGTTGTCGATGCAGTAAGTATACTTAATCTTCCTATAATAATCATGGCATGTTAGAAAAAACTATTGAGAGAATGCATTTTTCACATGACACATCACCTGAAATATATATATAATTGCATAATGTTTGAGAAACAATGGTAGTAAGAAACTTAATTTTATGAGAGATCATACTCACAAACGTACATCAGACTCATCAGCCTACGTACCCTAATTCGACTGAAATTTCCTTGCATCCATCTGGCCAATAACAAATTAGCATTCTAAATCGGAATTTCATACTTACCAAGTATTTATAATTATACAGAGGCATTTGCTGGCCAACACTGGTGGCTTACTCGGAGGTGCCAGCCCAGGTGGCTTATTCGGGGATAAGAACACAGGTGGCACTAATTTGCTTGGAGACAGCAACACAGGAGGTACAAATTTGCTTGGGGGAAGTAACACTGGCGGGACAAATCTGCTTGGAGGCAGTAACACAGGTGGTACAAATCTGCTCGGAAACGGCAACACAGGTGGTACAAATCTACTCGGAAACGGAAACACAGGCGGTGTAAATGCACTTGGCATAAACTTGCCCCATGGTTAAATATGCTCAGACGCGAGCGACGAGACATAGGTTGGTGCATTGGCTCTCTCGTTGTTACCGCACGTGAAGCCAGAAGAAAGAGCAAGGGGAAAATAAGAAAGAAATGGTTCGTAGAGAGCGTCTACTAACGACGTGTGTAATAATTTTATCCCAGCTAGCTTGCTCATGTTCCTTATATATTTAAAAATGTCAAAAGTATGTCCAGCATTTTGATTAATAATATTTTTTAACATACTTCAAAAAGCTTCCTTGAGACTCTCCTTAGGGTACTATTAGTGAGTCTAATGACTTTGGTGTGCCATCTAACATTCTCAAAAAAGAGTTAATCCCCTTTTGTTCTTTGACATAATGCCTACATGGACGGTTTGTCCTTTTATTAATTTACCCTTAGCACGAAATACCAAGTATATATGTGTAGCATAATTAAAAACAAAAAATAGAACAGTAACCAGACCATTAAAATCTCCATAACCTACAATAGTGGTAAGCCATTCAAAATGCAATACCAACTGTTGACAAGCTCAATAGGAAGATCCTTTTAGAAACTGATCTGCCTTTTGTTACCAAGAGCTTTCACGGTAAGTTATTTTGCAAGGAAAATCTGAACACAATCTGAAACATTAACTCAACAACTGATAGCTTGGAGTACAAAGATGAGGGAAAAAAAAAAAGAAAAAAAAAAAAGAAAGAAAAACTTCGGTCACTGGTGCTAGTTACTATATGGTGGTCCATTTGTGATGAAAGCAATAGCAGAGTAATGGAGAAAAAGAGAGCAAGAGATGAACAAATTATTATAACTAAAATCAAGAGCGTGTTATTCATATGGGGTGCTAATCAAAACTGGTTTAAACTAGTTAGCTTTCATGAGTTGGTGACTCACTGGAAAACGATTTTGAAATTTAAGGGTGAGTAGCAGAGTAGGTATCACGTACTTAAGAAATTTATTGTGTGTCGGAGTTTCGGGTTAGTGTATATGGGCCGAGGGTCTGGGTTTTCCTATTTGAGAGTCATTTTCTTTTTCCTCGATACATTTTAACCTATTTCCCTCAAGAAAAATAAGAAAATTAACCTTTCTCCCTAAGAAATACTTAAACTTGTAGTTAATGTGAAGAAGAAACAAATGGTTTCGCAGTGATGACAGGCCCCGGTTGTGCCCTGGAGTCCAGGACTCCTGGAGCTAGGGTCACACAAAATAAACTTTTTTTTTTGTCTTTGGGGGAGCAGCACTTGAATGCATGAACCTAACAGGACAGTTCCGTGTTATTAAAGAAGACTCTCCTTTTGATATTTTTGTAGTTAACATGATACCGAAAGGAGATATTTCAATGATAGTAGTAACTATATATCCTTCCCACTTCAACCTTATCTGTCAGAATAGATCCTAGCTAGCTGAAAGAAAGAGAATTACGTTTGTTTAATCCAATTCAAATTCAGTGACTAATTACATGCCATATTTTTGCAAATTACTAACGATTTTTAATAGTTCAAATACGTATAAACCATTTCCATATACTGGGTATACCTACTTTGTGCAGCAGGTCACACTACGTACAGAAAAGGGAAGAGGCATATCAAGTTTTTGCAATTTCCATGTTACTGCTACTGGAAACAAGAAATATGAAAATGTCGACATCCGGAAATGGCATCAAGTTTAAATTAACTAAATACTGAACACAAGTAGCTGAAGACAATTAATGAATACGGGAGACAAGACTTCTTGTCAGTGTCATAAATAGATTTTTATTGCAGAAATTCCGAACCTAAGTTTTGGTCGACATTGCATATATTTTTACCGACTCTAAAAATGTCAAAGTGAAGAATGCCATTTTTGCTATAATAAAGTGGAGACTGCAGACCGATCAACTGTTTCTTCATTGTGCATCACGTACACGATGTGTGGTTTGATTTTTGTATAGAGGCTTGGAAAAAGTAGGGGATCGTTCCAAGTTTTATCCTAGAAGGTTCCTCAATGTAGTAGTAGGGTTTTTAGTTCACGACATAGGTCACAGAAGAACTTCGGAACTTATTTTGCTGAATAAGCATACATTTATCCTATGTTGTAGTGAAGAGGGGACTGCAAGCCTTTGATTGAGAAACAGTTTTTCGTATATACATTACGGGAAAAATCAACATTGACATCTCCAGGTTAGAATTGTACTACCCCTACGAGAATTCCATTCTATGCATTGTGGATGGGGTATTGTAGAAAGTCCAAACTTTTCTACAATGTTTGACTAAGAGTTGTAAAGGGTGACGTGATTCATGGTTCGACAATATTTTGCCAAAGTTGTATGAGTATCTTTTTTTTTGAAAGCCTAACACAACTCTTGCTTGTGTTGTAGGACTACCTTGAACAATATAGGTTGTGTATCGTGGAAATGTATGTATCAACACTTATTAATATTATGAATAAGATTTACACGACACTTGTATTAGCTATCGAACTATCTTGGGCAACACATAGTTATGTTGTTGTTGATGGTGGTTTTTAGCTTAGGGTTAAAATCGTAAAACACTAAACCCTAGCAGACAGTGATGTCACAACATTTAAAGTAACAAGCATTTACTAGGCACATTTACTGAAACCTTTAATGCACATTTATCAAACCTTTGTCCCTAAATAATTACCGGTATCTTTTTCAAATTAGGGTTACGACAAGCCAAACCCTAATTCCCACGTGTGCCAATGGCAAATCATGCCAACTACACCGACTGCACCAAGGCATGCCAACCATGCTAGCCGCACCTCTGTGCCAATGGCAAATCATTCCAGCCACACCGACCGGGCCAAAGCATGCTAACCATGCTAGCCGCACCTCTGTGCCAATGGTAAATCATGCCAGCCACACCGACGGTGCCAAAGGATGCCAACCATGCTCGTCGCACCTCTGTGCCAATGGAAAATCATGCCAGCCACACCGACCTCGCCAAAGCATGCCAACAATGCTAGCCGCACCTCTGTGCCAATGGAAAATCATACCAGCCACACTGAACGTGCCAAAGCATGCCAACCATGCTAGCCGCACCTCTGTGCCAATATCAAATCATGCCAGCCACACCGACCGTGCCAAAGCATGCCAACCATGCTAGCTGCACCTCCGTGCCAATGGAAAATCATGCCAGCCACACCTACTGTGCCATAACAAACGCACCTCGCCATGGCCCCATGTCGCGCCACCATACTGGCCTTCACAACGCGACTATCAAAATGAAGGCGTGCAATAATCAACGGTTGCCCTTCAATCCGAGGAGCAAATCCTGGCCGTCTAAGGTTACCAAACGACCTTTGCCCCAAAACCCTAGCTTGATCACGCACCTAGCCCAAGCTAGTCTCGCCATGCGCCCATGGCAAACCCTTGGCCCCACATGCCAAGCCAAAAACGCACCTAGCCCAAGTTAATCACGCCATGCGCCCATGGCAAACCCTTGGCCCCACATGCAAAGCCAAAACTGCACCTAGCCCGAGCTAATCACGCCATGCGCCTATGGCAAACCCTTGGCCCCACATGCCAAGCCAAAACCGCACCTAGCCAAAGCTAGCCACACCCAAGGCCAACCCTTGGCCCCACATGCCAAGCTAAACCAAACCTAGCCAAGCTAGCCGCGCCATGCTAAACGCACTTTGCCTTGGCCCTAGCCATGCTAGTCACATCATGCCAAGCCAAACGCCCTTGCCTTGGCCCTAGCCATGCCATACGCCCATGGCAAACCCTTGGCCCTACATGCCAAGCCAAACCAAACCTAGCCAAGCTAGCAGCGCCATGCCAAACGTACTTTGCCTTGGCCCTAGCCATGCTAGTCACATCATGCCAAGCTAAACGCCCTTTCCTTGGCCCTAGCCAGGCCATACGCCTATGGCAAACACTTGGCCCTACATGCCAAGCCAAACCAAACCTAGCCAAGCTAGCCGCACCCTGCCAAACGCACTTTGCCTTGGCCCTAGCCATGCTAGTCACATCATGCCAAGCCAAATTCCCTTGCCTTGGCCCTAGCCATGCCATACGCCCATGGAAAACCCTTGGCCCTACATGCCAAGCCAAACAAAATCTAGCCAAGCTAGCCGCGCCATGCCAAACGCACTTTGCCTTGGCCCTAGCCATGCAAGTCACATCATGCCAAGCCAAACTCCATTGCCTTGGCCCTAGCCATGCCATACTCCCATGGCAAACCCTTGGCCCTACATGCCAAGCCAAACCAAACCTAGCCGAGCTAGCCGCGCCATGCCAAACGCACTTTTCCTTGGACCTAGCCATGCTAGTCACATCATGCCAAGCCAAACGCCCTTGCCTTGGCCCTAGCCACTCCATACACACACGGCAAACCCTTGGCCCTACATGCTAAGCCAAACCAAACCTAGCCAAGCGAGCCGCACCATGCCAAATGCACTTTTCCTTGGCCCTAGCCATGCTAGTCACATCATGCCAAGCAAACGCCCTTGCCTTGGCCCTAGCCACGCCATACGCCCTTGGAAAACCCTTGGCCCTACATGCCAAGCCAAACCAAACCTAGCCGATCTAGCCACGCCATGCCAAACGCACTTTGCCTTGGCCCTAGCCATGCTAGTCATATCATGCCAAGCCAAACGCCTTTGCCTTGGCCCTAGCCACGCCATATGCCCATGGCAAACCCTTGGCCCTACATGCCAAGCCAAACCAAACCTAGCCAAGCTAGCCACGCCATGCCAAACACACTTTGCCTTGGCCCTAGCCATGCTAGTCACATCATGCCAAGCCAAACGCTCTTGCCTTGGCCCTAGCCACACCATACGCCTATGGCGAACCCTTGGCCCTACATGCCAAGCCAAACAAAATCTAGCCAAGCTAGCCGCGCCATGCCAAACGCACTTTGCCTTGGACCTAGCCATGCTAGTCACATCATGCCAAGCCAAACGCCCTTTCCTTGGCCCTAGCCACGCCATACGCCTATGGAAAACCCTTGGCCCTACATGCCAAACCAAACCAAACCTATCCAAGCTGGCCGTACCATGCCAAACGCACTTTGCCTTGGCCCTAGCCATGCTTGTCACATCATGCCAAGCCAAATTCCCTTGCCTTGGCCCTAGCCATGCCATACGCCCATGGCAAACCCTTGGCCCTACATGCCAAGCCAAACAAAATCTAGCCAAGCTAGCCGCGCCATGCCAAACGCACTTTGCCTTGGCCCTAGCCATGCTAGTCACATTATGCCAAGCCAAACGCATTTGCCTTGGCCCGAGCCACGCTATACGCCCATGGCAAACCTTTGGCCCTACATGCTAAGCCAAACCAAACCTAGCCGAGCTAGCCGCGCCATGACAAACGCACTTTGCCTTGGACCTAGCCATGCTAGTCACATCATGCCAAGCCAAATGCCCTTGCCTTGGCCCTAGCCATGCCATACGCCCATGGCAAACCCTTGGCCCTACATTGCAAGCCAAACAAAATCTAGCCAAGCTAGCCGCGCCATGCCAAACGCACTTTGCCTTGGCCCTAGCCATGCTAGTCACATCATGCCAAGCCAAACGTCCTTGCCTTGGCCCTAGCCACGCCATACGCCTATGGAAAACCCTTGGCCCTACATGCCAAACCAAACCAAACCTAGCCAAGCTGGCCGTACCATGCCAAACGCACTTTGCCTTGGCCCTAGCCATGCTAGTCACATCATGCCAAGCCAAATTCCCTTGCCTTGGCCCTAGCCATGCCATACGCCCATGGCAAACCCTTGGCCCTACATGCCAAGCCAAACAAAATCTAGCCAAGCTAGCCGCGCCATGCCAAACGCACTTTGCCTTGGCCCTAGCCATGCTAGTCACATCATGCCAAGCCAAACGTATTTGCCTTGGCCCTAGCCACGCCATACGCCCATGGCAAACCTTTGGCCCTACATGCCAAGCCAAACCAAACCTAGACGAGCTAGCCGCGCCATGACAAACGCACTTTGCCTTGGACCTAGCCATGCTAGTCACATCATGCCAAGCCAAACGCCCTTGCCTTGGCCCTAGCCACTCCATACGCACATGGAAAACCCTTGGCCCTACATGCCAAGCCAAACCAAACCTAGCCAAGCTAGACGCACCATGCCAAACGCAGTTTGCCTTGGCCCTAGCCATGTTAGTCACATCATGCCAAGCGAAACGCCCTTGCCTTGGCCCTATCCACGCCATACTCTCGTGGCAAACCCTTGGCCCCACACGCCAAGCCTATCCACACCCTAACTGCGCCACCCTGTTGGCCTTCCCTACGCGGCCACCAAAACGAAGGAGTGCAACAATCAACGGTTTCCCTTCAAACCCACGAGCAAATCCTAGCCATCTAAGGTTACCAGACGACACATGGTAACCTTTGGCCCGAAAACCTAAGTTTGGCCATGCCAAACCTTTCCATGCCAACGGCATGCCAACTTAGCCGCGCCACCACGTTGGCCCTTACTACGCGGCTACCAAAACGAAGGCGTGCAACAATCAACGGTTGCCCTTCAATCCCAGGAGCAAATCCTAGCCATCCAAGGTTACCAGACGACACATGGTAACCTTTGGCCCGAAAACCAAAGTTTGGCCACGCCAAACCTTGCCATGCCAACGGCATTCCAACCTAGCCGCGCCACCACGTTGGCCCTCACTACGAGGCTACCAAAACGAAGGCGTGCAAAGATCAACGGTTGCCCCTCCTCTCAAGATGCAAAATCTCGACCGTTGAAGGTCACCAGGCTGCCAAGTTTCCCGAGCTTGACTTGCCAAGCCACAACAACGTGTTACATGTTTTCCAAAACATTCGAGACATCAACACAAACTGGGGATCCTCTTTGGGTATTGGTTTGGCGGTCTACAGCGTGCGGCGTACACTACGCCCGTCATAAGGAAGTGTCATAAGGGTGAGGCGGTTAGTAAATACAGGAAGTTATGTGTGAAACGTTCATAGAACATAAAGCATATGCGTTAACAACTTTATGGGACATCAATCCCATAACGTTAGCAGTTTCATGAAAACCAGTTTCATGCGTTAACCACTTTATGGAACATCAATTCCATGCATACGGTTATCACCTCCTCCCATTTACTTCCCCACTCCTTAATGAGACCAGGGTACGTTTTTACTACGACTTGTATAAATAGGTCTTACCTATTTCCATTGGACAACAAGTTCATACGGGAGATACAACACTCGTAAATATTTACTTGCTAGCTCACCTTGTTAGCTCTCTCACATTTCTGATAACAAGTCGTAGTAACCCAACTACTCTTCCAGAATCAACTATTCTGGTCTCACCACTTTCCTTGCTTCCCTTCCCAAAACCAACCCATTCTTCTCCACTTTGTGACCGAAGCAATTCTGGAACGGCCATTTCTTGGTTTAGGCCGGACTTGTACAGATTGATCTCTCAAATCTAAAGTACTCCCTTGCAGTAGATTGTTTAGGGTTTAAATTATTTCTCACCTGCACACCCGAAATTACCGAAATCAGCAGAAACCATTTTCACCTACAAACAATTGGCGACCACAGTGGGAGATAGGTCTATCGGTCCCAATATATGTCTCTGAATACGTTTCTCTAAACAAGGAAGGATGGTTGGTCTTTGGACTGAATCCGTGTCCTCGGATACCACTCACGAAAACGACAACGTTTCAACACCCAACAACACAGCCAACGAAGGAGTTCCAAGGCTGATTGACCTAGTACGAGTCCAGGAAATTGACACCAAAAACATGGGTCTGATGAGAGATGCAATCAACGCCATACTGGATTTCCTCATCGACCTGACGGCAGAGATGAGCGGTTCACCTGCCTCGGAAACTTCAGAGCTGGGGACTGACGTCCCAGATGATCACTCTCAAGCCAACAGCTTCACTACCAATCAGAGACCCGTAAGCCAAGAAGCGGCCTCGCTGGTGGAAAACTTATGTGAACTATTACATCTTTCAAGGGATCAACGGATGGAGACGTTCACCGCCATCAATCGGATAACGTTAAGCGTGCCCTTAGTTCCTACACGCTCGGAAACAGCAAAAACGCAGGATTCGTCTGTTAATAATATCACGTTCACCGACGAAGACATGATGGCAGAGGAAGGCCATAACCGCGACCTACAAGTCACAGCTCGAATAAAAAACGTGGAATTCAAAAGGGCCCTCGTCGACACAGGAGCGTCCTCCAATGTTGTCACCCTTAGGACGCCCAGGGTGGCCAAAGTACGACCAAACGAAGTTACGCGACAACCTACTACCATGACCGATTTCGAGGGTAACCAAACCAATACATATGGGCACGTAAATTTGAATCTATCGGTAGGACCTGTCCAGTCAAAAGTAAGATTCGAGGTAATTAAAAAGGATCCAGACTACCAAATGATACTGGGGAGACCATGGCTCCACGACAACAAGATCATTCCTTCGACGTATCACCGTGCTTGAAAACCACGCTAAACGGAGAAGTCATTCGCATCGCAGCGTCATCATCTCCTTATGCGCCAATCTGTGGCATGAAAACTTTTGATCCAAGACAGGGACCGCAAGTCATAACCAACAAGGCTTACCATACTCCACTGCCGAAATGGACGACCATTGAAGAAAGCGATAGTCCTGCACAATCCCGCGGAGAAACTCGGCCTCACATCACACCTTAAGAAGAGAGGCGCACTCGCCTCCATCCACAGGACCGGAGTCTGGTTCCAACCAAGCGAGGACGAGCTTTCATTACGAGTCACGACAGAAAAGGGAAAACCGTATATCAACGCCACTGTTAGTAATTAACAGGGGAGACTACCACACAGTCTCTCCGCCTAATGGAATGCCATCCTGGTGACGAGCCACGAGAGGAGATACCTGACGCACCACAACAGCTACAAGACGGCACCAATTCAACCACATATGAGCTTGAAATTGTTAATATCGGGAATGAGGAATCTCCACGACTCATCTCCATAAGCTCGACTCTACACACAGACGAGCACACAAAGTTGGTAAACCTCCTCAAGGAATATCAAGATGTGTTCGCATGGACGTACGAGGAAATGCCTGGCCTGGACGAGAAGCTGGTTACTCACCACTTACATGTGATATCCGGATCCAAGCCGGTCAAGCAGACCCCAAGACAATTCTGGCAAGATATTGAAGAATTGATTAAGGCGGAAGTTCAAAAGTTATTGGTGGCTGGTTTCATCAAACCAATCCATCACCCCACCTGGTTGGCAAACATAGTTCTGGTAAAAAAGAAGAATGATCAAATCAGGTGCTGTGTCGATTTTAGGGATCTAAATAGATGTTTCCCTGAAGATGATTTTTCGCTCCCCAACATCGACATGTTGGTAGATGCCACCAGTGGACATGGCATGTTTTCTTTCATGGACGAGTACACGGATACAACCAAATAAAGATGTACGAGCATGATGCAAGAAAGACGGATTTTCGAACTCCTCTCGGAAACTTTTACTATACTGTGATGCCTTTCGGTTTGAAGAACGCTGGTGCCACATAACAACGCACCATGACCACCATTTTTCACGACATGATGCACAAGCAAGTTGAGGATTATGTATATGACATAGTGGTCAAGTCAAAAACTCGGGCGGCTCACACAGGGATTCTTCAGCAGGTGTTCGAAAGATGCCGCGAATACAAGCTAAAAATGAATCCGTTAAAGTGTGCTTTCGGTGTCTCCTCAGGCAAGTTCCTAGGCTTCCAAGTAACCGCTGAGGGGATCAAAGTTGACCCAAACAAAACTCAAGCCATCCTCACAATGCCACCACCGCGGAACGTGAAGGAAATCCAGAGTTTCATGGGCAAAATAAACTACATCCACCGCTTCATACCCGGATTGGCTCAACTTATTGCTTCGTTTACCCCCTTACTAAAGAAAGGAGCAAGCTTTGTATGGACCACATTACAACAAAAAGCATTCCGGAAGATTCAACGAACATTATCTTCCCCGGCCATCATGAGATCACCCATGCAAGGAAGACCGCTACACCTCTACACCGCTTTTAGTGACACTGCTGTTAGAGCTCTCCTAGCCTATGAAGATGACGAAGGGATTGAATACCCCATATACTATTTCAGTCGGACTTTGAGAGACGCCGAACTTAGGTATCCCAAAGCAGAAAAGGCATGCCTAGCTTTGATCTACTCCATCCATAAATTAAGGCACTACCTGTCGTCCAATAAAGTGGTGCTAATATCCAAATCCGATCCTGTAAAGTTCCTCCTCTAAAAACCTGCTCTGATAGGAAGGCCGGCCAAATGGCTCCTCCATATTTCAGAATTCAACATAATATGTGCTTTCCTGAGGGCCATCAAAGGACAAGCAGTTGCAGATTTGTTGGCGGCATTTCCAGGAGAAAATGTTGTAACATTACGTGAAGACCTCCCTAGGGACTTTTCGGAAATCTCTTTCATCCAAGAGGAAACATGGATATTGTTTTTTGACGGCTCCGCCACTCCTAACAACGGTACAGGAGGAGCCGGCGTGGTTCTAGTATCCCCAACTGATGAAGTTTTCTCACACTCCTTCAAACTAGACTTCCCCTGCACCAACAATTCAGCAGAGTATGAAGCCTTCCTCATTGGGTTGTACTTGGATAAACAAGCCGGAGCCACACATCTGGAAATAAGAGGGGACTCTAAACTACTAGTCAACCAAGTAAACGGAGTATACGCGCTGAAGGAGGTAACCTTAGCCCCATATAGAGCCAAAGCGCAAAAATTGCTGAACTACTTCGCCGACGCAACAGTATCCCATATCGGGAGCGGCAGAAACCAACATGCCGACTGCCTAGAAACGTTAGCATCGAAACTGCGATTTGAAGGCATTGAGGAAACTCTGACAGTGAAAAGAAGGACCGTGGCTTAAACGTGGCTTTCACAACCTGAAAAAGATGAAGTTGATGACTGGAGAACGCCGATTATCCAAGAGCTTACCAGTTCACTCTTTCAAGGAAAGGTCAGTCTTAAAACCCTACGTGATTTCTTCATGCTTCGAGGGGTACTCTATCATCGAAATCCAGACGGCTCTTTGTCAAGATTCCTCGGAGAAGAGGAAGCACATCAACATCTCAATCGCATCCATTGTGAGGTCTGCGGACATACATTGGTGGTAACCCTCTATCATCGTTTACAACGCCTTGGCTATTATTGGCCAGATATGGAGGTCCAAGCTCGGTCACTTCAAAGAACCTATTCCAACTGTCAAGCGCCACCGCATCAATTATAAATTTTCAACATTGGTCACACCGGGTACTGGCCGAAGCCGTACATCAGTTACCTTCGTGATGGGATACTCCCCACCAATGAGGAGGAGGCATCCAAAATAAAGAAAAGGTCCAAGAGGTTCGTATTCCACGAAGGGATCTTATATCGTAAAATATTTGGAGGGAGTCTTCTGCGATGTTTGAATGAGGTAGAGGTCCCAATCATGGTAAGGAAGATGCACGAAGGAGAACACCAAGGAAAGCGGAAGTTATTTCTCCAATTACATTAGAAGTACTACTGGCCGACCATGGAGGACGACACAACTATTTTTGTACAGAGGTGCAAGGAGTGTCAGGTCCACGGGAACCTTACTCATGTACCGGCAACCACCCTGCATTCGATAAGCAGTCCATGGCCCTTTCATAGCTGGGGACTCGACATCATTGGGAAGATCAACCCACCATCCTCAAAACATCAAGATTATGTAATAACGGCAACCAAATACTTAATTAAATGGGTCGAAGCCATAGCTTTACGAGGAACGAACGGAACCACGATTGCGGCGTTCATTAAGGAGTACATTATCTGCCGTTTTAGCGTGCCTAAACATATCGTCACCGACAATGGCACCCCTTTCGCGAACAGACAAGTACGAGAGTTGCTCAAGGAATACTGGATTAAACAAGTCTTCTCCACCGTATACTAACCTCAATGGAACGGGCAGGTTGAAAGCACCAACAAAACTCTGATTCGAACCTCAGTCGGACAGTGCACGATAATCCTCGAACATGGCATGAGCAAATGCCCATGGCAGTCTGGGCGTACCGGACGTCACCAAGAAGTTCCACTGGGGTCTCTCCTTATTCTCTTGTTTATGGCGCAGACGCTATCCTCCCGACGGAAATTAAAATCCCATCAGCCAGGATTGCCGAAGCAAGCGGAGTTCGATGGAATGAAGCTGAAGCCTTAAGTACCAGGGTTGCAGAGATGGACACTATAGACTCCAGGAGGGCCAAAGCGGAAGAACACGCATAGGTATATAGGAACAGGGTTTCCAGAGCATACAACAAGACCGTGAAACCTCGAATTTTTCAAATAGGAGACTTGGTACTAAAAACTGCAAAACACATCCAGCAAGACGCATCTGCACCAAAATCCTACGAAAAATGTGAAGGTCCTTATATAGTCACGAGAGCATACAGCAGTGGGTACTACAAATTCATTAACGAGGACGGGGGAAAGCTGGAAGCGGTCATCAACGGGAAATGGCTAAAGGCATACTACGCCAGAACACCGCCTCACCTCGTCGTATCACAAGCACAGATAGTCAGGCATCTTTCCACTTTCTTCCATACCGTGTTAAGTTTTTATTTCATTTGATTGAAGCAAATCAATAAAGTTCTCTTGTTCTTTCAAAAGAAAAAAAAATATGCTCAAACCCAGAAAGAAACCCAAACATATCACAAACACATAACTCAGAAAAGCCCGTCCAAAAGATGGTAATCTCTAGAAAGCATCATCCTCAAACGACTTTGTTACCTCTCAGTCTGGCTCTTAAAATTCCGGATTGACACTTCCACCTTCTGTGACTCCACGGCCAAGGCTTTCTTCTCTTTCAGAATAACTTTTGTAGAAGGGACCACGCCAGCAAGAATACCAGCCCTGTCAACCTTCACAATTTCAAGACGATGCCACAACCAACTAACATTGAACTTCAGAGATTCACAGGTAGACACCATGTTCTCCCACTTTTGAATAGCTGCTTCCGCGACGGCACGGATAGACATATTCTCCATTTCAACAACCATTGGCAGGAGACAATTCACAATAGAAACCAAAGCAGACGAACAATACTGTACCACGTTCCTGGTGGAAATATGGCCATATATCTTCCATATTTTTGTGTAAAGATTTACGAATTCCTTTCGCACAAGGAACCCCCCAACGTCCCGGTAGTTAGAAGAAAGGCACCTCATGCGGAATCCGAATAACAAGACTGCATTGGGATACTCATGGAAAGAAATTCCAAAGTCAGCGTTCTCCAGATCTGCAGCGGCTGGAAAGATCGAGCTCGAAGAAAAAGGGGTAACCAAGTCATCTTCATCAATGACGGTAACACATGCTCCAATAGGATACCCCTACACAGAAGGAAAACTTTCATTATTCATGGGCAAATAAAAAAACGTATGTTGATTAATGAGAACATACCGGTATGACTTTCTTAACCCGAATGACTCGGATGGGGGAATTATCGCGAGAATCAAGCCTAGCACGTTTGGCTGGAGAACCTGGTCGACTCGAGGAAGATTCGCTTCTGATCGACATGATGAAAGTTGAACTTGGCAAGAAGAAATCTTTGTTGAAAACTGGGAAGACGACACAACTTCACCAGGCATAAATACTATGGAAGCCCTAAAGGAAGAAGGAGAAACGCAGGCTGAATAGGCGGAACATGCCGGAATCACGGCCGGGAGACCAGCCTCAAAATAAAATGCCTCATCAAAACCCCAATGAAAGCTGAGCGGGATGGGAGGGCACGATACTTTAATAAAAAAAAATAAGGAAATAATTCCCCATGGGCGTCGAGCAAGAAGAAATCACACAGCACGGACAAACCATAACCGTGTCAAGCCTCCTGCTCCACTGTCGCGATCCTATCATCCACGCGCGTTTGCCTCACCAAGACCACGCCACCTCTTGGCCCCTTGATCCAAGCCGTCCACTTGCGTCCCCTTCCAAGACTGCGCCCCCTTTGCCTTGAGATGTACGACCGGACCAAGCCGGTAACTTTCATCTCACCACTCCACGGTCTGCATTCCTAGTACAACTTACGCAGGGCCGCCAACACGGGAAGCCAAAACTCTCTTTACCGCTCAAAAGGTTAGTCGGATTCTCCTGACCATATATGCAATGATTCACACCTCGATTCCGTCCTTGTCTGTCACCATCATATGCTTACCTCGCAACAAGGCACCTGTTCCGAGCTAAGCTGGGGACTTAATGTTGATGGTGGTTTTTAGCTTAGGGTTAAAATCGTAAAACACTAAACCCTAGCAGACAGTGATGTCACAACATTTAAAGCAACAAGCATTTACTAGGTACATTTACTGAAACCTTTAATGTGTCCCTAAATAATTACTGGGGTATCTTTTTCAAATTAGGGTTACAACAAGCCAAACCCTAATTCCCACGTGTGCCAATGGCAAATCATGCCTGCCACACCGACCGCGCCAAGGCATGCCAACCATGCTAGCCGCACCTCTGTGCCAATGGCAAATCATGCAAGCCACACCGACCGCGCCAAAGCATGCCAACCATGCTAGCCACACCTCTGTGCAAATAGAAAATCATGCCAGCCACACCGACCGTGCCAAAGCATGCCAACCGTGCTCGCCGCACCTCTGTGCCAATAGAAAATCATGCCTATCACACCGAACGCGCCAAAGCATGCCAACTATGCTAGCCGCACCTCTGTGCCAATGGCAAATCATACGAGCCACACTGACCGAGCCAAAGCATGCCAACCATGCTAGCCGCACCTATGTGCCAATAGCAAATCATGCCAGCCACACCGACCGCGCCAAAGCATGCCAACCATGCTAGGTGCACATCCGTGCCAATGGAAAATCATGCCAACCACACCTACTGCGCCATGCCAAACGCACCTCGCAATGGCCCCATGTCGCGCCACCATACTGGCCTTCACTACGCGGCTATCAAAACCAAGGCGTGCAACAATCAACGGTTGCCCTTCAATCCCAGGAGCATATCCTGGCCGTCTAAGGTTACCAAATGACCTTTGCCCCAAAACCCTAGCTTGGTCACGGACCTAGCCCTAGCTAGTCACGCCATGCGCCCATGGCAAACCCTTGGCCCCACATGCCAAGCCAAAAACGCACCTAGCCCAAGCTAATCACGCCATGCATCTATGGCAAACCATTGTCCCACATGCCAAGCCAAAACCGCACCTAGCCAAAGCTAGCCACGCCCAAGGCGAACCCTTGGCCAAACATGCCAAGCCAAACCAAACCTAGCCAAGCTAGCCGCACCATGCCAAAAGCACTTTGCATTGGCCCTAGCCATGCTAGTCACATCATGCCAAGGCAAACGCCCTTGCCTTGGCCCTAGCCAAGCCATACGCCCATGGAAAACCCCTGGCCCTACATGCCAATCCAAACTAAACCTATCCGAGCTAGCCGCGCCATGCCAAACGCACTTTTCCTTGGCCCTAGCCATGCTAGTCACATCATGCCAAGCCAAACGCCCTTGCCTTGGCCCTAGCCACGCCATACGTCCTTGGAAAACCGTTGGCCCTACATGCCAAGCCAAACCAAACCTAGCCGAGCTAGCCGCTTCATGCCAAACGCACTTTTCCTTGGCCCTAGCCATGCTAGTCACATCATGCCAAGCCAAACGCCCTTTCCTTGGCCCTAGCCACGCCATACGCCCATGGCAAACCCTTAGCCCTACATGCCAATCCAAACCAAACCTAGCCAAGCTAGCCGTGCCATGCCAAACGAACTTTGCCTTGGCCCTAGCCATGCTAGTCACATCATGCCATGCCAAACGCCCTTGCCTTGGCCCTAGCCACGCCATATGCCGGTGGCAAACCCTTGGCCCCATATGCCAAGCCTAACCACACCCTAACCGCTCCACCCTGTTGGCCTTCCCCACGCGGCCACCAAAACGAAGGTGTGGAACAATCAACGGTTGCCCTTCAAACCCAGGAGCAAATCCTAGCCATCCAAGGTTACCAGACGACACATGGTAACCTTTGGCCTGAAAACCTAAGTTTGTCCATGCCAAACCTTGTCATGCCAACGGCATGCCAACCTAGCCGTGCCACCACGTTGGCTCTCACTACGCGGCTACCAAAATGAAGGCATGCAATAATCAACGGTTTCCCTTCAATCCCAGGAGCAAATCCTAGCCATCCAAGGTTACCAGACGACACATGGTAACCTTTGGCCCGAAAACCAAAGTTTGGCCACCCCAAACCTTGCCATGCCAACGGCATGCCAACCTATCCGCGCCACCACGTTAGCCATCACTACGCGGCTACCAAAACGAAGGCGTGCAACGATCAACGGTTGCCTCTCCTCTGAAGATGCAAAATCTCGACCGTCGAAGGTCACCAGGCTGCCAAGTTTCCCGATCTTGACTTGCCAAGCCACAACAACGTGCTACATGTTTTCCAAAACATTTGAGACATCAACACAAACTGGGGGATCCTCTTTGGGTATTGGTTTGGCGGTCTACAGCGTGCGGCGTACACTACGCGCGTCATAAGGAAGTGTCATAAGGGTGAGGCGGTTAGTAAATACGGGAAGTTATGTGTGAAACGTTCATGGGACATAAATCACATGCGTTAACAACTTTATGGGACATCAATCCCATAACGTTAGCAGTTTCATGCATTAACCACTTTATGGAACATCAATTCCATGCATACGGTTATCACCTCCTCCCATTTACTTCCCCACTCCTTAATGAGACCAGGGTACGTTTTTACTCCGACTTGTATAAATAGGTCTTACCTATTTCCATTGGACAACAAGTTCATACGGGAGATACAACACTCAGAAATATTTACTTGCTAGATCACCTTGTTAGCTCTCTCACTTTTCTGATAGCAAGTCGTAGTAACCCAACTACTCTTCCAGGATCAACTATTTTGGTCTCACCACTTTCCTTGCTTCCCTCCCCAAAACCAACCCATTCTCCTCCACTTTGTGACGGAAGCAAGTCTGGAACGGCCATTTCTTGGTTTAGGCCGGACTTGTACAGATTGATCTCTCGAATCTAAAGTACTCCCTTGCAGTACATTGTTTAGGGTTTAAATTGTTTCTCACCTGCTCACCCGCAATTACCGAAATCAGCAGAAACCATTTTCACCTACAAACAGTTGTAAAGACACTATTTCACAATATCTCGTTTGTGTAGTAGAAAAGTGGAAGATAGCATTTATTAGTATGGTGAAAAATACTGTCACTACACCTTCTAGAGTTGTAGAAATTTTCTGAACAACTCCTACTTCTGTTGCAAGATTTGCTTTTACAATACCCTTAAAAGGTTGTAATATTTGAAGTGACAACTTCTGTTTTCAGGAGAAAAATGTGTAACTACAACTTTTGTTAGAAGTTGTGCATATAACTATTTTGAAAAAAAAAAAAATTAGAGCTGAAACCGAATTGTCGAAAGTAATTCACATTCACATTAACATTCTAGTGTAACACATTTACATTCATTCAAGTTAACCTACAAGTGTTAAACACACACATTCAAAAATGGCAGTGATATACATGTTTGTTACCAAAAGTTAAGTTTCATGAACACACTCCGAAAAGATTATGAAGATTAATAAGATGCCTATGAGGACACTATTCGATCCTTGGGCTATGTAATAAAGCATCCGACAACATCACTAACATACTTGAACTTTGCTATTTTAGCATATTATATGCATAAACTGGCTCTGAGATCGAATCCTGGCCAAGAGTGGACTACTATAAGTCGGAAACTTGGTAAGAACGATGAATCCATCCATTTACAAGTAAGATTCCTTCGGAATATTCCCCAAAAATATAAACAAACCTTATTCTGGTTTACAAGTGAGTTAAAAAACCTAAAAAAGTGGCATGCATAGTAGCTTTAACTTAGGCGACGCGGCAACCAACCGCTGTTATGCAGCTGGTATCCGGCTGTTCAAGTAGCATTGTCGTTAGAAATTAGAATAAAACGTGAAAGTATTAAGTCTTTCTCATGGCCTCATAATCGGATTCAGCTACAGACATTTATTTGTCTCATTTGAGCTAAATTCAGTAGAAAATATTCATGTACAAGGAGATGAGAACAAAATATATTTGTCCAGTCCATATAAGTGTGAGTTGACTGTTGCATGTGATGATAATTTAATTTATCTGATGTGATTTTCAGTATGGTAGGAGTATTTTACATCAGATAGAGTGGAAGGAAACAAGTCACGTACGTTAATTTAGACCCACTCGTTAGAATTGCATGAAATTAAATGGAAACAGTTGCATGTTACTATGAAAGTAGCTAGATAGAATTTCTTGCATTTATACGTTTTTATCGTTATTATGAGGCAGAAGGATATTTTAAATATCTTCAATAGATTTCAATCGAACCTATCTAAAAGGAAGTTCTATAAATAGACTCGCATTGCATGTTATGGATACAATACAAGCAAGTACTGTACTCTCATACCTTCATTCCATCATCTATCCAATTAAGCTATCTTCTCACTCTCATACCTTCATTCCATCATATATCCAATTAATTAACCTATCTTCACTTCAACTGATAGTCGCTCAGCCTCAGAAATGGCTAAGAGTATTTGTTTTCTTGTTATGATAATGATGATAGGATCGATGGTTGTTGAAGCTGTAAGTATAGTTAATCTCCCTATAATAGTACTCATGCATGCTGGAGAAAATATTTGAGAAAACGTAGTTGTAATATTTAAACAAGAAGACCTTTCTCCATATTAAACACATATAGAACATAGCGCCTGGGGAAAAAAAAAAAGAAAAAAGGAAGTAGGAAACTTTTTTGAGAAGTCGTACGAAAAGTGACTGGACACAAATTATCGCCCTTCTATAATTCAACTGAAAGTGTTTTGCATCACCCAGTGGCCATTTTTGTATTCATTTTTTTTAGTTTTGATTTATGAAAATTGGCATTTATCTACTCCAGGTGTATATTCTTACAGAAATGTTTATAAATTTATGCAGAGGCATTTGTTAGCTAACACTGGTGGCCTTGGGGATACCACTGGTGCCTTGCTCGGAAATACAAACCCAGGTGGCTTATTTGGGGACAAGAACACTGGTGGCACGAATTTGCTTGGAGACAGCAACACAGGCGGCGTAAACGTACTTGGAGGCAGCAATACAAAGGGGGTGAATGTGCTGGGGAACAGCAACACAGGTGGCATAGCTGCACTCGGTAACAGCAATACAGGTGGCCTAGCTGCACTCGGTAACAGCAACACAGGTGGTGTAAGTGGGCTTGTGAATAGCAACACCGGTGGCCTAAATTTGCCTGCAGTAGGTGGCATAACTGTGCCCCATGTGTAAATGTTCTCGGACGCAAAAGCGTGTGCATAGGTAAGGGGTTAGCACTCTTTCCGTTACTGTGGAGTCGTAAGGAAGAACCAGAAGAAAATAAGAAGGAAATGGTTCCTAAGAGAGCATAATTCCTTATGAACAACCTGTATAATTAAGTTATTTGCATCTTTTCATCTATACATAAATGTCATTTGCGAATAAATTATCATGTTAGAAAACATGATTCATTGTATTAACGGTCGATAAAATGTTTGTTTCAGTGAATAAGGATTGTTTTTCAATATAGCATGAAAATATTTCCTTTCGATTTCATTTTTACTTTTTCTTTTTTGCTCCGCAAAGAAGGAAAATAGATTGAAAGAATAAAAGAATACAAGACCACTAGCCAAAGAGGCTAAGAAAACAGAATGAAACTCTTACAAGGAATAGAGCCCAAAAGAAAAAACCCTGAAAAACAACCCTAAAACAAGAGAAAATTAGTGGGGGTTTAAAAAAAAATGTTCCCATCCCACTATTACATTAGATGTATTAATCTCTTTGAAGCAATCAAGGCCTTTAGACCAGTTAAACGCATCAATTTTTATATCACGAATAACATTATGAAGGTTGAAAATCTTCCCAGAGAATGCAATAACATTTCGAGCTTTCCAGAGACCCCATGGAATGGCGGCTGGGAGACGTTTTTCAATTTTACTTATGTGGTGTTTTTCAATTTCTAGTCCGTTGTATCTCTTAAAGTTCCAATTTGTTTATATCCTTGAATAAAAATTTGAAAAAGAACACTAGAAGAAACATATCTTTTAGATTATAAATCGTATTTATAAAACTCCCTCCGTTTTTACAAAATTGGGTAAAATGAAAAACTGATAGATCTCTATTTTTGAAATGGAGAAAGTATATAAAAAGTTTTTCCTCGGCAAATATAAAACTCCCTCCGTGCCAAATTAATTGAGCTAATTGGCTTTAAATTTTGTTCCGCAAATAATTGAGCTATCTCACTAATCAAGGGGGGTATTTATAAAACTATAAGAACCCTTTTAATTGATTATTGTTACTATAAGAAATATACTCTCTCCGTTCCAATTTAGATGATGTTGTACAGTTTCTCACGCAGATTAAGAAACATCAAAGAGAGTAATTTTTTTCTAAATCTACCCATATTAATATCTTCATAACAATTTAAACCTCCTAGTTTTTTGCTTATGGATTCTACTATAAATTATGAATCCCCATGTAATTCCACTTGGGATGACCAAATATCCTAAGATAATAGAGAATAAATTTAAAATTTAAAATTAGATTAATTATCTCTCACTGATAATAAAGACAATGAATGTAGTGTTATGATCCCAAAATGGGGGTAAATCGTGAGAATTTAGAGAAAATAGTTAAACTCTCATCTATTTTGGAACATACAAAAAACCCTAAAACGTCATCTAAAGTGGAACGAAGGGAGTATATAATTTGATAGCCTTGTTTATATTCGTCACGTAGGTGTTTTAAAATATTTTTCAATAGTATAAAGTTTGCAAAAAATCGTGGTATAGTTTAAGAGATAAATCAATTCTAAGTTTTATTAATTATTACAAGGGTATATTTGTAAGAAAATAATAAACGTACTATCTTTTACTCCTTGCCTTACTTGTGCAAACTAAAAATAAGTCAATTAATTTGGCACGGAGGGAGTATGTAGAAAGTGTACGGGAGATCTATATATGGAACAATAAGCGACCATGAATTTGATTGTGTGGAGATGGGCATAGCAGCAAGAAGTATAAAATCCCATGCATGGCTTCAAATTAAAACGTAAAGAGGTTAAATTTAATTTTATTCCCTGAAAGAAATTAGTGACCTGGCTTTAAGACATTTCATTAAAAATTAAGGTTTCGGGGGACCTGTGTTACAAAAAGAACAGAGACATCTAATATCGATCCACATGATGATGTATTGATATTAGATTTATTTACCAATAGCTGATTTTCAATACCAAGAAGGGGGGTGTTTTCCAACAAGATAGATGAGTTTAAAGGACTAACAAATTTTGCTAGAATGTCTGCCACCATATTTTCTTGTCTTGTAACAAAATAAAAACCTAAAAAATTGTTTCATAATTGAGCCAATCTATTTGCTTCATCTAAGTAGACTTTGGAATGCCAAAAGATATCAATATACTTGAAGAGGCTTTCGCAATCTCCTTCAATGATGAAGTTTTTCGATCCTTTCTATTAAATAAAAATCTTCAAAGATTATGCGCTATAGAACATGTGTGTGGATTGTTTCTACCCAATGTTTTTTTTCATTTTTGCCCCTCACCGGTGAAAACTTATTAGCACTCTTTTACACTCATGTGTGTAATTCATTGAGGAAAAAATTCACACGGAGAATCGGAACTAGGGGGCGGTTCTTGTGTGTTGCAACCCTTACCCTCCCGCCAAAAGGAAAAGAAAAAGATAATCATCATTATTTCCAACAGTAACGAAAAATTCCCAAAAATATACTTTTAAAGTCTTTAGCTAGAGTTTACGTTTTAAGAATGCATAACCATACCTCGTCAATTAAAAATTTGCAACTCGATTTTGGTTACTTTTTCCGCCTAATATTTTTATGAGTATCCAAGACTCAAGAGAAATCGCGGCTGAAACTAGAGTTAGATTAAGTACTCAGAAAAGGAAGAAAACGGAGATAACAGAAACCTTCAAACCCTAATCGCCTCCTGCTCAGATTTGCTCCCATGGGGGCGAATCTGAGCATAACATCACAAACAATTAACTCATCAATAGTTCTACCACCCCTCTCTACCATTTTTCTGTTTTTTTTTTTTAGCTTCTATTTGCTAGATTTAGGGTTTTTCTTCCACTGGTTTTTCTTTCATCCTTCATCCTAATTCCTTTGTTGATTTCCTTGTTTGGGGTTCGATCTATCTCTTGACGTTTCGAATCTCTGATTTCAGCAATCTTTTTAGGGTTTTCAATTTATTTTAGGTTTGGGTTTTTTCAATTAAATTTTCTTATTTTTCTGTCATCTTATCTTTGGGGTTTGTTATTAGGGGATTTTGTTTCAAAATCTTGTTGTTTGATATGTTGTCATCAACTTATGATGTTGGTTAGCTCAACTGGAGATGTTGTTTCCAAAAGAACATCACCTTCAACAAGAACAAGACTAGCATTGAATACTTCAACAGCAGCAACAACGAAAGCTAAAATAGCATCAACAACAGCAGCAACAAAAGCAACAATAACATCAACAACCGCAACACCACCACCGAGACTCAAAAGCCACTTGCATACATTTCTTGAACCGATTCGGACCACAACTTACCGGTTCGGACCGTTTCAGATCGCCAAAGACCGATTCCTATTGAGTTTGTTACTTTCTGCTACATTTTAATTTTAGTTTGTTACTTTATTATGGAAAATCTTGAGAAATGGATGGGTCATTTACTGACCCTAACTTCCCTGCCTTGTGCAGTGCTGTTAAATTGTTTGATGTTGTCTTCTACAACCCAAACATGACCATTTAACCTAGTTATGAAAACCCTTGAGAAATGGATGGGTCACTTGTTGACCCTAACATCTCCGCATTGTGCAGTAATGTTAAATTGGTTGGTTTTGTTTATACCAATCCAAGTTTTTCCATTTAACCCAGCTCAGTCTATTTGTATTTGGCATTTGATGGTTTTGATGGTTGTAATGGTGGAATTCTCTAACCTGTGGAGAGCCCTGAGTACTGATGTTGGTAGCTTAATCTTTGAATATGTTGCCTTTGAAAACGATGTAATGGTTGTAATCTCTAAAGTCAGTCCTGTAACAATCCAAATTTTGTTCTAATGTATGAGGTTCGCCTCTTTTACGAAGGAAAAAAAAAAAAAAAAACTAGCCACCATGCACCCACAGATTAGAAAATTAGAGTGCTAAAACTAGCCACCATGCACCCACAGATTCCTAGTTTCCTCGCTGGAGAGAATACTAAATACATTCTCAACCAACAAGAAGAAAACAATTTCAATCTCAATCATTGTGGAGACAATATGAACAAAATATAATTGTACGTCCAAAATGTCCAATCCATATACTGTGAGCCTGTGAGTTTACTAGCTTGTATGTGAAGGTAATTAATT
>JAJJWW010004504.1:0-30088 GCA_023531295.1 Papaver armeniacum
ATATCAACCATATTCTTCTTCACCATAACTAGTTCCAAATGACTCAAATGACTTAGTTGGGGAGTTGTTCAATTTTGCTTAGATCTTATGTAACTACAAGACACAATCGAAGCAAAGCGGTTTGATTCACTCGAGATCGGTTCATGAACTTTATAGCCACGGTTTGCAAAAGCATTCCTTAGTTTATATAAATACGAGTTCAAGAACAAGCAAAGTTTTAGATATAACCTACTCAAGTTCTCGAGTGCAGGTTCGCGGACAGAAAGCTCACGAAAGGAGTTCACAAACTCCGGCGAAATTCTCGGGTCGAAAACTTCCGCCCGGTTAGCGGACTTAGCTCACGCCACATTCGTTTCTCTTGATCAACAAAGTTCGCAAACTTTGGTTCAAGAATAAGGACTTATACATATATGTGTTTCCATGACAATGCTTATATCCTACCAAAGGTTATGTAATATAAACTCTCATTTCAATCATTGAAACATTCTCAGAGGACGTTATATAGCTGTTATTCACAGACCATTTTTCGTTAGAGCAATTTTCAAGTGATTGAAACATAACATGACATTCGTCACTAGGTAAGGATGAATTTGGCTAGCGAAAGCACGACACATATTTCGAGAAATAGATAGGCGAGATAAACTCAAACCGAAATGGCAAATGTGTATAATGAAAGTCTATATATCAAAAGCGACTTTTGTCTCAGAATAGGAGATAGAGTAAATAGACTTTTGAGTGACAAATAAGTTCAAGTCTCCACATACCTTTTAGTCGATGAAGTTCCACCGGTTCCTTAAGTAGTCCTTCATCTTGTATAATGATTGTCATGGAGTCTTGAGCTCAACTACACTTTTATCCTAGTACGAGACCTTTAGCTATATTAGGCACAGAAATCAAGACTTATAGTTTGATCACTAACATTGACAAACATGCTTGAGATAGCAACGTATGCGAGTTCGGCAGGCAATGCTCTAACAATCCCCACACCTCCTGTGTGATACTAGTTGTATAAGCTTGATTCGATTCTCCTTTAACCTTAGGTTTTTCACGAAACCCTTTAGGTTAACAACTTGAAGACTTCATTGGGATTGTGAAGCCAGACCCAACTATTTTCTCTATAGTTGCGTGTTCTGATCTTGCCCTGTTCTATAGTATTGAGTACTATATTCTCTAAGATTTGCTCAAGATTGATCTCCTATAGACAAGATAAAAAGTAGTTACAAACATCTTAGTCTCATCGTTTGTGATTCCACAATATCTTGTTTCGCTACCATACGATTAAGATTATTGTGAGGTGATTGATATTTAGGATGTTCTTCGGGAATATAGAGTCGGTATATCAATTGGTTCTGATTCACCTTGATTTATCAAAAGACGAGCAAAGCTCGTAGGTATTTACATGGGAGAGATTTATCTATTCAATAGACTTTTCTATGTGAGGCAGATTTGTTTATCAAGTCTTCGACTTTGGTTCGTAACAGCTACATTGGTTGTGGGTGAGATCCAACTAAGGGAATCAGAGTGCGTAGCATCTGTGGGGATCGAGAGACGTAATGAACGCAGCGGCCCTTGTGAATCGAGTGTGAGATTGATTGGGTTCAGCTTTGTTGATCCTGCAGAAGTTATCTTTGTAGTAGCCAAAGGTATGCCGTGGTGGCTTAATACGGTATGGTGTTCAAATGGACTGAGTCAGGGGTTTTAAGCATTTGCGGTTTTCCTCGTTAACAAAATTCTGGTATATGTGTGTTGATGGTGGTTTTTATCTTAGGGTTAAAATCGTAAAGCCTTGCGTAGATGTGACGTCACTCTGAGAAACGCGACCCGTGTCTAACCTCTCCCTTTGGCAAATTTATTGATGCTCAATATACTTACATGAAATTTATCTAGTATGAAAGACCCGGATGTTACGTAAATTTCGGCGCCTGCTATATTCACTTAATATAAGTTCCTCTGAATGCCTTAATGCTATGTTCTCAGAAAATTTGAACTTTTAATGTTGATCTGACATGCCGATTCGTGTTCTCGCAACGAGTAGCACGAATCTCAAGTATTAAAAATAAGATCTTTGCATAAGGTATTCAATCAGAAAAGCATGATGCTCTCTGGCAACGAACTTAAAAAGAGCTCTGTGTCGATGCATAGAATTCCAATCAACATGACTAACTAGAAGTTAGGGTTCGCGCCTCGCGCAATGTACATACTACTTGTCAAAATTAAGCTGTTAGGTAACTAGACCTGCCAAAGCACCCCGGAAGTGTGGCCACGCGCAACACCGGCCCCACTTCCCATCGACCAATTAGGTCGCCCCTAAATGCGCCACAGCGCATCCCGGAACAAGGCCGGTCCCGTGTTGCTTGCATTGATTCTTCGAGAGGTGCCCCGATTCTTTCAAGAATTCTTCCACGGCTGGCCTTGGCCACGCCAACCCTAATTCTTCAAGGAGAATTCTTCCCATAACGCCTTGGCCATGCCAAGCTAATTCTTCCAAGGAGAATTCTTCCACGGCGCTTGGCATGTAAGCCCTAATTCTTTCGAATTCTTCACTGACGCCTTGGCCACGAGCCTAATTCTTAAGGAGAATTCTTGGCGCACTTGGCCACGCCCCAAGCCCTAATTTTTCAAGAAGAATTCTTCCACGATGCCTTGGCCAAGCCAAGCCCTAATTCTTCCAAGGAGAATCCTTCCAAGGCGCCAAAGATTTGGCCACACAGGAAATCTTTCCAAACGCGCCAAACCCTAACTTTAGGAGCTGAGCCAATTTCTTTGGCCATGTCGGCTCGCGTCTCCATGCCCTTTATTTTGTAAACGGAAGATTGCAACAATCGCGGCTACCTTTCCTCTCGAGATGCAAAATCTCGACCGTCGAAGGTCACCAGAGCTACAGCAAGCCTCCAAAGCTTAACTTGCCAAACAATAGCAACTCACTGTACACAAAAACACTCGAGACATCAAACATGTCACAAACTGGGGGATGCTCATTAGGGTATTGGTGCAGCGGTTTACGGCGTGCGATGTGCAATACTTTCGTTACAAGAAAGTGTCATAAAAAGTGAGGGGCGGTTAGTAATGGCAAGAAATAATGGTGAAACGTATCGCTTCGTTATGGAAACATCAATTCCGGGCGTTACCCGTTTCATTCTCCTCCATTACTCAAATCGTTCCCACCTTTACGAGACCAGGATACGTTTGTTCGACTTTTTATAAATAGGTCTCACCTATTTCCACCCAAAAAACAAGTTTTTGGTGACAGCACACAATATCTAGAAATCACTGGTAGCTTTCCATCACTTTACCATTTTTACTTTACGATCAAGTCATAAAATGCCCACACTTCAGAATCAACTATTCGGGTCTCAACACTTTCTTCGCTTCCCTCCCTAAGACCAACCCTTCTCCTTCACTTTGTGAAGTAAACAGAGCGACCATTTCTTGGTTTAAGCCGGGTTTATGAGTTGATCTCTCGAATCAAAAGTACTCTGTGCGATACATTGTTTAGGGTTTAGATTTGTTTCTCACACACACCCAAAATTACCAAAATCGCGAAGCGATTTTCACCCATAAACAATTGGCGACCATAGTGGGAGATTAATCTCTCGATTCTGATATCAATTTCCATTCGATTTCGTTTTCAACCCCCGATCTCAAGATGGTAGAACTCAGGTCGGATCGCTGACAAACCTGAGAACATTTAGCGTTAAAAATCATCCCCGGTACTACGCTCCTTCAGTGGCATTAATACGCCTACCCGCCAATACCACCGGAGGCGGAAAATGTTCCTTAGGGTGTTATACCACTAATCTCCAGGCCGCTACAGCCTCTCCCAATGTTTCTTCAAGTATGACGGCCAACCGTCACGGAGCCGCTGCTACTCCATCAGGGACGAGATTTGGAGGAGCCGAGAGGAAGCCAACCTCCCCTTACCACTGTTGATATGATGGAAAGACAAAAGGTTCTCGTAGGGCTCAGAAAGACATGGCTACAACTCAGAAGGACATACCTATTTTCCTCAAGGCACTAACGAGCGGCTACCACAAGAGTCACGTCAACCCCAGATGGAGCTGACAAGGAATACTTTTAACATCCGGTGCAAGCACTTCAACAGGACGCGCCTTTATAGATGAAGAGGCTTGCGTTTCTCCTAAACGCCCGGTAAAAAAGAATCAGCAATCCAATTTCATCACACGTGAAGATCAGGAACGACTTCTCCAAAATCGAGGCAAAGAAAATCGGCAACCCTCTGAGTTCACGAGACGCTTTCAGTCAAGAGCGCATGATTTCTGGGGACTTCGCCCATAAAATCGTGCAGTCCATGATGAAACATTTATGTGGGATTCTGTATTTCTCCAAGGCGTGGCGTCAAGACATATTTGCAGCCCTCAACCGCACTGTATCAGGAAAATAGTTGTTTCCATCCAGGGAAGCCGTTCCCAAACCCCAACCCCTCCTAGAGAGCACGATTGATAGATGGGCAGGGACTCTTAACCCTTTGTTCACTTAAAAGATATCGAGTTTAACGGCACCGCGGTCTCAGAGCTTGACATTTAACCATCAAGACTATGAGAGTTGTAAAGGAAAATCGAACAAAAGAAGCGTATTCTTTCCCATGAGGAGAAAAACACTACTTCTTGGCGCTATTTGTGTGTCGTCTTCCTAGTATGCCATATCATATCAATTCGTTTTGAAGCCAAGGGTTAATGGCGCCCTCCCTTGGAGTTATCTCGGGAGCCTCTTCGACCGTTTCGCTCTAGAAACCGATTCAACATTCTCTCGAGGAAATTAAACAAACCACAGAGCTCTTCGCTTCAACATTTCGCTCAGGAAACCTCTTGACATTCTCTGGAGGAAGCCGCTCGGCTTCCCGAGCCGAAGCTACTTCTGCTTCCAATATTTTCGCTACGGAAACCGCTTGACATTCTCTCGGGAAGCCTCTCTCGCTTCCGAGCCGGAAAGCCGCTCAATGTTTCGCTTCGAGCCAAGCGCTCTCTCAATGTTTCGCTTCCAGGGAGCGGCGTCAACATTCTCTCGGAAGCCGCTCAGCTTCCTCGGGGAAGCCACTCGCTTCAATATTCTCTCGGGAAGCCACTCAAAGCTTCGAGCCAAAGTTGCTCCCTTGCCATTCTCTCCATAAGCTGCTCCGGGATCCGAATCAGAAGCCGGCGTTTTGCTACATAAGCTTCAAGCGTCCTCTCCAGAAGCGAGGCGATTCAACGCCTCTCCTTCCTTCCAAGGTTTGTGCCCGTATCTACCACACTCCTCCTTGTCAAGGATCGTGATCCTGACCGGCCAAGGATCGCGGTTGTGGCCACTTTTTGATCCATCTGCGAGCCTCGTGATCGTGGGTTTACAAACTTCACCGCATCTGGCCCGATCCTTTGCTTCCATGGATGCCCATGTAATTCCAACCAACCTATTTTGGTTCCCCACACGACGTAGTCTCTTGATCACATCTGCTTGCCAAGAAGCCGTTCTTTGCTCATTTGTCAATACCGGCGAGCTTCACCATAGCAACAACCACTGAGATATAAATATGTAAACCACACTTCGGGACTGAGGCTCTACATGGGATCCCTTCACTATCAAAGCTAAGAAGACACGGTCAACCAAAAGTCATAGCCATGACAAGGTCATCCACCCTTCAAGGGTTTAACATAAGAATATCATCACCTCTCTGTCTAGAAGGCGTCTGCAACACTTTACGAGGCCGCGACGGATCTCAAGCTGCTCGGAAAACAACGTAACCAAGAGAAATGCGGTTGGGAATTGCTCATCACGGTCCATCCGACAACAATCAAATATTCATGAGATAACTCTAGAGAGAGGCCGGGTGAAACATTTTTCTTGAAGAAACGAAGGGGCCACGATTAATGGCATGACTCTCTCATACACTTCTTCGTTATCCATAATGTTTCATCCATGTGATATTCCAAGCATTTCAGCATCACATCCAGGAGAGTATGATAAGATTGCATCAAATCCCATTGGCTTGGATTCAAGGCAATGCAATTAAAGTAGGCTACACTTGGGGACTAAAGCCTCCTTCATGATTAGAAGCTTAGCAGTCACCACCTTACCCGGTGAATGCGGCGAAGCACATCTTCCACGAGAAAATGGGTTCGAATAATTACATATGGGAATACCGAGAATGGGATGCCTTCACTATCCTGACCGAGGTTATTTCGATTTCAACATCATCACTATCGAAGTTCGCAATAATTTCTCAACATGAAGCCGTACAGCGCATCAAAAACCCCAAAAGTACGCCACGGAGATACATTGCACATCCAGGTCACACGTCGGATCTAATAGAAGTATAACTTGGGACTGCTCACGCATCCCATTCCATACGATAGTCGAAGATTGAAAGGTAGTTGAAGGATGTCTCTTGGAACAAAGTCCTTGGAGACTTAAGAAGCAGCACATCGGCAAGCAAAATGTCTCCCAACTCATCTATTTCATCATGTGTCTCAGGAAGATTTATGCGTAAGGATACACACAAGCTCGTCAACGCATAATTAGACCGGTCAAGGTGCAACTAAGCCATTAATGACTCGACTAATTAGACATGAACGTTAATCAATATAAATTATTATAACAACGATCTAATACGAAACTAATATCGTTGGATAGATCTCGAGAAAAGTTAGGCGAGATGGGCTTGTCAGACGTGTCATTTGGATACCGGTCGGAGAAGAAATCATCGGAATCATGAGAATGGCAGATTATTTACAACTTAGCCGCCTTGGCTGCCCTTATCCAAGCGTTGGGCGTCGTAGTAAATCTCTTGGCCTTATCACCAAGACCGAATTAAAGAAAATCATTTTCTCGTTTTCTTATTCTCTCTTCTTATTCTTGTTCCCGTCTGTTCTTCCTTTTCTCCTCCTTGATCTCAATTTTGAAGATTTGAGCGAGTTTTGTCGAGCGATCTATCTAACTTGATAACGTGATGAATTGAAGAAAGAGGTGTTGTCTCTAGGTGTTAATTTGAGTTATGGAAGAAGTTAATCTGTAAGCTTAATTAGGGTTCTTAATCTGTTGTTATTTCTATGTGAAATTGAGTATGTTTTGGTGTTTAATAACATGGGTTCGTTGTTAATTAGAGTTTAAAGGGTTGTTTGAGGTTTAATTTTAGTTTCTTTAGGAAATTGAGTTACGAGCTAGGGTTAGATGAATTGAAGATGAAGATTATACGGTTCTTGATTTGAATTCGGGTGAAGATGAATTGGTGAAGCTGGGATTGTTGTTGGTGATTTAGAATCGGGGTTCTTTGATCGGAGAAGATGAAGACGAACTAGTTTTGGCAAGTCAATTGATAGTAATGGTTGTGGTGCTTTCTTGATATGAATGGTGGAAGTCGGATAATGGGTGCTAGTGTTATTGGATTTGTACATCAATTTATAAGAGATTTTGTTGATGTATTGATGCTTTAAAAATTGTATTGGCGCTGATATAAAGATTTGAGGATGGCCTCATTTGAGGTGTTGTGTTGAGTTACAAGTTGTTCAGTGTTGTTGAAGTTGCAGGTGATGGATGTAATAAGGTAATGGGTTGAGTTATAGGATTGTTTTGATGAGCGTAAAAGTAGAATTGGGAACCATTCTTGATGAAGTTCAAGTGGCGGGGGAGAAGAATTTAGTTAGTGGATTTAAATTATAAGATTCTTTGAATTGAGAAGTTTAGTAATGAAACTTAAGTGAAGAGTATTGGAGTTGGATGTGGCTATTGGTAATGTGGAGGAAACCTTGTTCCCGAAGAGAATTAGGTGAATGACTTAGGTTGGTGTATAAACTGTTGGTGTTCATTGTACGAGAAATAGAATCGGATTGATATTAGAGATGGTGATGAAGTTGTTGTTTAAATAGAGATGGAGACTATGAGAATGGTGTTAATGTTGTAAGAGTTGTATTTGAAGTTGTGGTGTTAGTTTGAGTTGAGGGTTTAGATTAAGCGAGTTAGTGTGCATTTTAGTTAGTAGTTATTTCTGTTAGAGTTATGTGTGTCTGTGTGTTTTAATGCATTAGTTTGTGGCATGAGCTAATGGCTCGAGCCTTGTGTTTTCTTTGGCCGGTTAATAATCTAGTCGGTCCTTTGAGTCGGTTTATCCTCTGGAATCGGTTCTTGGCTTGAATTGACCACTGTCACGGAGTTGACCCGGTTGACTCGGTGACTTAACTCGTTGACCATTTATTGGACCTTGACCTTAACTAAAAGCGTTGAATGTTAGATGACCTTTCGACTGGCGAGAGACCGTTAGTGACCAGTTAATTGACTCGGATGGACTAGACCTTAAGTTAATGGACTTGTTTAGTGGACTTGGGCTTAGGTATAGTTTTTGTATCTTGATGATTTGGACCCTTGTGGTCTAAAACTAGCTTTTGGTTCCTTCTTCAAAATTGCGAGATATTCATAAGACATATCGATGGACTATAGAGCCACCCCAATTGAATTAGTAAACCTTTGATATGATAAAGGTAGAGATTGAAAGGAGTGTAGAACCATGAATGGGCCTAGGACCATTAAATAGTTCAGCGATAGGTGTCTAAACGCCTTTATTTATTTTATGCTTTCTTTGCGAGTTTTCTTGTAAATTATGTATCTTATGATTGCTTTTGAGTTTTATCGGGTGCAATGGAGTCATTATGAGCAAAGAATGAAACGTCAGTTTGGAGCGTAAAGGGCAAAAATGTCAATTCACGGGAGAGTGACACTTGAAGCGGGCAGTTGCAGTATGAGGTCAGAATGAACTGCAGTTCCATAAAACCAATGATCGAGTTGAGCAAAAGAGGTGGGGTGCAGTCGGTTCTCACCGCCAGAAGCAAGCATATTTAATTAGTTAATATAACGTTAGGTAGAGTGTCGATATCAGTTTTGGTTCCTACATGACCTAAATTCGAGATTTACTGTCTCTCATTCAATCCATTTCCTTTTCACTGAAGTTAAGAAAAAGCGGTGTTGTGTTGTTGGTCAAAGATCGAGATTAAATGAAGAGAAGAAGTTAGATGTGCTACCATGATTTAATTGAAGAATTGGCAGCAAGATGGTTCGATTTGTGAAGATTAATTCTCAGACAAAAACTCTATCAAGAACAATAAGCTGATGTGGGAGAAAATGGATATAAGGAGATCTATTTCTTGAGGATGAATTAGGGTTCTGATTTGAAGTGGAATTTAGGGATTGAGCTCGATTTGAGAACAAGAAGAAAGCGAAAAGGATTTTGAAGTTAGGGTTTTATCTGAAATTCGAATTGAAGGAGAATAAAATGTCGAGATTTGATGGAGTTTGGGGCTCGAATTCTGGACAAGATGTGTATTGTTGATATTCATGAAATGGCAAGATGGGTATCCTTGAGAAGTTGCATTTGAAAGTACATTATGGTGATGAATTTAGAGATGGGTTATAGATGAATTTAAGATTTGGTTTTTCTGAATTCATGTTTTGTGGGAGAATCCGATGAAGATTTGTGTTGAGAGAAACCAGTTGAAGAAGCGTAACCATTCTTGTTGCTTTGTGGGAATCGTTGATTATCATGGGAATTACGAGAAGAATGTGAAGGTAATGCACACATAGATTTACAGGGAGATCACTGGTTGAATGGAAGAGATGGAAATTTCTGCTGGGTAGTCAGAGTTCAAGCTCAGTTGGATGTTGCTGGTTGGCCTGAGATAGAAGCAAACAATGAAGCTAATGGTGGTGTTTGATCGGGGAAGTAGCGATATGAAGTGGTAGAAGCTCGAGGTCTAGTATCTTTGCATGGAACTGGATAAAGCGAAGAAACTCGGGGATATTGTGATGAGAAAGTGCAGTGCAGTGATAATATTCATAGGTTTTTGGTGTTGTGGCTTAATGCAATGCGGAGATTCTTGTTGGAATTGATATGGTTGGGAGATACGGGGAGTGGTGGAGATTCAAATGGCTATGGATGAAATGATCGATTGGTGGTTGTGGTTGTAGTGAGATGAATTGGAGTTGTTGTTTGCCATAAAGAAGATGGTAATGATGATCTGTAGGCTATTTGTCTTAGATGGGCTATTGTGAAAATCGGAAGAGTATGAGCGAGATGGAGTCGCAGGCGGTGCTGCGGAGTTATGGAGATTGGCCCAAAAGTTGTGTATTATTACTGGGCCCAATTGAGCGGTGGCTCGAATCGGATGCGAAAAGCGTGACAAAGCGATGTTGTTGATGAATTAAATGTCGGGTGAAGCACAGGATGAGTTATGTGTTGCGCAAAATAGTTGGCATTGAAGTTGCAGTGAATGGCAAATAGAAGTTCGGTGTTCAAGTGTTGCATTATGACTAGAAGATGGATAGGAGATTGCGGGCGAGATTATGGGTAGAAGTACAGCGAATGTGTTGTTGGTTGTTGTGTGTTTGGCTAGATAATGGGAATGGGTTGTTGTTGGTAATTGCTTTGCGAGAGAAGAGTTGAAGGCTGCGGGGAGAGGTGGCTCAATATGTAGTGGTGATGCACAATGATGGTGCAACACGGCACAAGTTCAAGGTTTGCAAAGAATGGCTTATGCCTTGGCAGCGAAGTAGACCAAGTCATTTGATTGTAATGTGACTCGGATCTGATGATTAGAATCATGAGTCCACGACTCATGCACGACTCGATCATTGGCCAAGGTTGGCCATTTTGATCGGTGATTTCAAGCTACACGAAGGCGATTCCGGTGATTATTAAACCCGGATTCCGTGTGGCACTACGAATTCCGGCGATGGCGTCATCAATTGATCGAACAATTTTGGACGAGAGATTTTCACACGGGTATTTTCCACACATGGGCTTGGTGGACTAATTGGAGATGTGTTTTGAGAAGACCTAATATTAGAAAGAGTATCCTTTTGGAATGAGAGAAGCATATAAATAGAAAAGTCTTTCTCTAAACCTTGATATCTCCATTAGGGAGGCTTCTACTTGTTTTCTAGGGTTTCACATGATAGATTCTTCTAAACTCTTTGTGATGATTTCCAAAAACCCAAGTAGTTGATTTATTTTTATTGGTTAAAGATGTAGTTGGATTTTGGAAACCAAGTTATGATTTTTATGAATTAGTTTTCTCTCAATATTATCGTTTGATTTCTACGGGTTATAATAATTGCATGATTGATGTATTGCAATATGATTGAATGTTTGTTTAGTTAAGTCTAGAATTGATTGAACTCACATCCATATCTATAGCTAATTTAGGGTTCATCATCGAGCGATAACCTTGAATACGAGTAGCATGATATGATTACGGCTTGTAGTGATACATCCTTGTAGTCATATGTAGAAATCGACCTTTGTTCGAATTGTGTGCGAAATGTATTACAATTGCATTGATTAGCCTATTTTGAAACTTAATGCTCCTAGGAATTGAACTTAATTAGCGCAAGGCGTTAGGTTATTCTTTAGGTAGAATTCACATACGCATCTCTAATGTGTGTGTTGATGACTTGGGAAATTTACGAAGTATTCTTGCAATAAGGTATTCTAGTGCTTTTGATGATAGCGAGATTAAATACGAATTCTAATCATACATTCAAAACTTGTTTACAATTGAAGATGAAACCTTTATCCAATATTTTCACATCCTTGATTTGCGTGTTTACTTTTTATTGTTTTGCCTTTATTTTATTTTAGTTTATAAAAATCAGAAAACCCTTTGTTAATTTTAGGAAACCGAAACATATTGACAACCAAGACCTCTGTGTGAGCGATCCTTTCTTGCCTTGCTTCATTATATATTTTGAGTAGTAAGAAAGTGTAATTTATTTTTGGCGCCTTTCGACAGTGATCATTCACTTAGCTTATAACTTTAGAATGGTATGAGATTATGATATGAGCCATGTATGAGCCTTTTGGCTAACTTCTTAGAGTGCTTGTATGATTAACAGTTAGTCGTTATTAACAACGAACGATTCAGAGGATGAACTAGTGGATCGTGGATTTCAAGGTAGGCGTGGTTTGCCTTGTATATCAGGTGGGAACTTTGTAACCTTCTTGTAATCATTAAGTTCATTTTCATATGCGAGCACGATGAGTCATTACTTCTTATGAGCATATTTGTGTGCAAATGATCGGGTATGTTGTGTAATATGCATTGTGTGGATTCTCCAAATGTTATATCTATTTTTATGCTTATTATAGCCGGATGAGGCAATATCGTTATATAGGGAATATTACCTTTTGCAATTTCTTGTGAGAATCCAATCGTTTGCATATTATGCTTGATTGTAAAACCTTGGGACTTACGATGGTAGATTCTTGAAGCATGGTTTGTATAGGCACCCCGTGTGGATGGGCTATTATTAGAGTCTGGAGTTATTCTGCTTTCGCTTTCTCCAATGAGTTTGGCGAGGTCTGAGTAACATATTTTAGTTGTTCTTGCTTCACTTTTGTGGATTCATTCGATGGTGGTCTTTCACGGATATTGCCACTATGGACGCAATATCTGAGGAAGTGGAAATAGAAGAACATTCTTTCATGAATGATATATATTACGATGCTTGTTGTTTCTTTGAGTGAATAATTTGATGTGTGTTTGAGTGGAAATCCCCGCGAGGAGTAGCGTGGTCTCCCCTGACTTCTTGCTAAGTCTTATAGCCCGGATTAGTGCAATACATAGCACGGGAAGTGTATATAATAGCTATCTAGCGCGTAAGCGAAATAGTATTACTTTTTATTTTATAACCTAATTTATGTCGTTAAGACCCGGATGAGAAATATTATATCGAGGTATTTGGGGAAATCATTCTTATGCATATTATGCATGATGACATGTCTTGTTACCATTCTTTAGAACTGTGAAGCATATTAGTGATTACTTGGAATGTTATTTGTTTTCATTGGGCACCCCTTTGGGATGTGTTGATGGTGGATTTTCATTTAAGGTTAAAATTGTAAAAACCCGAAAATTATGCGCTAACATCTTGTAAAAGATAAAGCCATTAATAAGTGTTGAATACTTCTTCACTTTACTAATTCACCTAGAATGGAGCATGTGACAACAATCCCATTGTGAATTAAATACACGAAATTCATCAGGTTGGAGCATGTAGCAACAATCCCATATACCCTTTGAATTTATAGCATTATTAATTAATGCGTAAGCAGCCTTGTATTTCCTATACTCATTATCAGTGCGGCATGACGACTGAGTGTTGCTCTCGGCGAGCAACACCGAACCTCAAGCGTTATAATGAAAGCATGTACGAAATAACCCGTCGTTAAAGGTAACTCTCGGTGTGTTATACTAGCAGATTGAGCAACTCTCGGTGTGTTATACTAGCCCGATTGAGCATCCGGGCTATGTATGGAGTGGAAATGATCTCGATCATCCAACTTCATGACATGATTGGATGGCCCCGGATCAATTCCATAACCCCCAAGCGGTATGGAATATTCGGCTGCTGGGAACCAACGCGGACCCCATGGTCGGCCTCCCAAACGATTGGCATAGCTTGCCGAACGTCCAAACCGAGGAGCGGTATGGGCGGAAAATCCTAAATTAGGGTTTGTGGCACATTACATGTGTCAAGCAGTCTCAACCATCCATCTTCGCGGTATAGATGGAGGGTGTAGATGTAGATTCAAAAGGCCCGAGCATGTCAACACAATCAGAGACGGCATACCATGCACGACCCAATCGGCCAGGACCAACCATGGTTGGTCATCCCAATTAAATGCCCGAATGGAGCATGACGCACGGCCGTGAACCCAAAATTATGGTCTTATGAGCATCACAAGCGTCCATCTTCTAAAACATTTGAATGGAGGATCCAAGATTAGATTAAGCGGTCCGGTCATACCAACATGACCACCGTGGACCCATCTATCCCCTCACACAGTCGGCCAAAGCTAACCATGCACGGTTATCCCAAATCGTCCGCCCAAACTAGCGTGGTTACACTTCCCAATTGCAAACTAATCTCGACCTCTCAACTTCGCCGGACGATTTGAGTGGCTTAGATCAAGTTTTCATGGGAAAGTCAGGTATAGGCGTGAACACCAGCTTATCACCTACACGCCAGACCAATCGACCAAGAAAGACCGTCTTGGAACGCGCGCCCGAAGTTGGCACGATGCACGGCTTTTGTTTGCACTCGTTTTTCGCAAACCCATCTCGACCACTCGGCTTTCTTAGGACGGGTGAGTGGTCCGAGATCACACTTTCGTGAGATAATGGGGTATGGGCGCCTATATCGTCATGCCGTCTATACGCATGTACGATCGGCCTTGCCAAATCGTATCCCCGAAGCTTGGATTCGACCGGTGAAGAGGGATGTTGCGCACCTCTTCTAAAACCTAATTCCATCGACGGCCGTGCAGATGAGTGTCTCAAAGATCATCTCGTCCAGTCCCAACTTCACCTTGGTTATCTGACCCTGGTGGGAGTTAATTGGTCAATGGCGTCTTGGTGATCACCACCACAGTCGCGTTACCACACCATGATGATACTTCACAAGTATCGACCTCTTTGAATAACGCAATTATTCAATTTAGCATTACATGCTACCTTTTGTGGGTCCCACACACACATTCCGTTACATAAATCATGTCCAAATCGGGGGATACATGCGGGGTATTGGTGCGGCGGTTTACATCGTGCGCCGCACAACGCGCCATCACAAGAGCGTGTCGGGGAAGTCATGGACGGTTAAGTGATTGATGGGAGAAGTGGGCAAGCTTCCTCGGTCGTGTGACACTAACACATTACCCCACTACTCCATCACTCCACTTTCCCCACTTCCCACGAGATACGAAGGTTAGGCTAAAATACTTGTATAAATAGGTTCTCCATCCCATTTTTAAAGAAGAACAAGTCCGGGCAGCGAGAGGCAAGTGTTGATACAATCGTATTCAAACAGGAGCGGATAGCTTACACCACCGCAAGCAGTTGACTTTACGATACAAGTCATTCTAGCAAACACCTTCGCATTCTCAACACCTTCTTCGCTTCCCTCCCTAAGATCAACCCATCTCCTTCACTTTGTGACCGAAACAAGGCAGGAGCGGCCATTTCTTAGTTTAGGCCATACTTGCCTGATTGGTCTCTCGAATCTACAAGCACTCACCGCGCAGTGCATTTGTTTAAGGTTTAGACTCATTTCTCATCCACACATCCCAAATTACCAAAACCGTGAAATAGTTTTCACCCATAAACAAATGGCGACCACGGTGGGAGGTTGATCTCGGTTGCAAAATTTTTTTTTTTTTTTGAATTCTCAATTTTTCGGTTTTCATCTCGTGATGTATCCTCACCGAGGAAACCACGGGTGGTTGGGATACCATCGGAAGTATAGCTAGAATCTTTGGAAGATGTCTTGGAAAATCAAGGTGGTATCGCTAGAGACGAGCGAAACATTCGCGCCTTTTGAATGATATAACAACACAATTACAAGGAGGGTCGGCAGGACATCTACTCGACCATTGCGTAAAGCATTTGGATCCTTATCCGGGGTCACACCTTTACCGGTGAAGAAACAAAAGAGCGCATAATGCGGGAGACTGGGAAAGATGAACAACATGGTCGACCAACAATGAAGACTCGAGGATCCACAGAGGAAAGGACTTATCAGGAGTACTACAACGTATCGCCGGATAAAGAAAGGGAGCTCTGACGGCCCTACGGAGCCCTGCTAGAAGATTTATATCTCAAGACTCTTGTTGAAGCTTGGGAAGACTGTCCAATCCGCATCGACACATCAACCAAGCGAAGAAATTCTTGAGGAAGAGAGATCAATCAAGGAATACGTGAATACGAGAGGATGGGAGCGTTGATTCGATCACTCGGCGGTGATATTACGACACCTTCCACATCCCTTTGAGCAAGCGATCATGCAGATATGATGGCACTCACAAGTCTTCCAATTTCATCTCCGAAACGTGCTCCACATCGAAACCATGTAGAGACACCACAACGCCCACGAACATGGGAAGAGCTAGACTCGAAGTACCTACACTTTTCTTTCCCAATGGAAAAGATTTTGGAGTTGTTGGAGGCGTGGGTGCAAAACAGAGAGGTGGAGCTACCTCTGTATAGCGTCCACCAATCGATCAAGAAGTAATGGACCCGAGGTATTGTCATTTCCACCGGTTCCTTCACCACCCTACCAGTGAATGCAACGCTTTGAAACGCATTGTTTAGAAGAAGCTTAATTCATAGGAATAGCTTTCCCTATCAGGGAGATTAATGCGGACGATTTCCTTAGAGAGGCTACTTCGGTTTGATACAAGTAAGGCTTCAAAAGCAAGTAAGTTCTATTCAACAATTTTACAAGAAAGATAGTTTTAGAATTCTTTGGGGACTTGGAATCCCGCTCATAGAGAAAGAGGCTCAATGATCAAATGCCATGTTTGTTTCCATTCATACTTCCCTTTTATGCGATATTTGCAATTTCATATGACATGTGCAATCATTCATGACAAAGATGCAAATTCCATTTAAAATAACCTCTTTCAGAAAAGTTATTCACAAAACTATCTCAAAATAAACCAATTCAATTACCTATTAATTCAAAACCGGAAGTCAAATTATGAAAGGAAATCCTCACTATCACTCAAAAAAGAAAAAACATCTAAAAGAAGAGACAAGTATATGGCACGAATCCTTGAGGAAAGTCCCCGACAAACCTCGTCATGCAGGAAGAGTGACTTTCATCCTTTGAAATCTGACCTACTTCGGCTTGACTCCTCGGACAACTTTTCAACCTCTTCTTCTGGCGAGTAACACATTCTGCGAAGGGACTTCATCTTGTAATTTCGGAGCTCTTGAATCTCGGAGAACCGTTTGAAGAACCAAGGAGCATTGAAGTAAATCTTTGCCAAACACATCTCGATGGCACTTCCCAGGTCTTCAATCATCTCCTCGAAGCTGTTCGACCGGTTGTGACGCTCATCCCATGGATAGAAAATAAAGCTTCTGAACGCGGTTGACCAATGCAAGACGACTCTTGAGCTTCGTAGTGGTAGCAATGTGGCCGTGCTTCTCCCATATCGCGTGTATAACCTTTCGAACTAGTGGCACACTTGAATCCTCCAACCAACACATGACCTGGATAAGGGACAATGAAAGGAGGATCGAACAAAGCTCCAGGTTGCTCTACCAATACTTCACCGATCCGGGAGCCTTGTCGGTTGCGGGAGGTCTTTCGGAAGAAGTCACCACCATGGCTTTATTGATTGGAACACCTTTCGAAACGTTCTTGAGGGGAGCCACCTCAACAATAGCGGATGTTGCCTCTCTTACATTCCTCCCGATATCTACTTCGCTCCGGGTGCTAATTTCCATCACGGCCCCATCAACAAGATCACTTAGGGAGGCACCTTGTCCAGCGAGCTTGCATCATCTCTGTCATGGTGCGGAAAAGGAAGCGGCGGTTTCGCAGACTTCTCGTCATAAAGATCGGTGTTCGACGGGGATCGCCGCGGACTTCTCAACATGAAGGCCAATGTTACCCAGGACTTCTCATTACGAATGCGCGCCAACCTTGTGAAGACATTCTCTTTCGGAATTCCACGATTTCAAGCAAGGATCACTCTTAGAAGAATTTACTTTAGAGAAATGAAGGAATCAACGAAAGAGAATTAAATACCTGCATATTGGAGGAATTGAGGATCACTGAAACCACATGTTGCCTCTTAGATCTCTCTCTACTTGGGGACTGCAATCCTCGGCTACCAGTCCGTTTGGTGGAAGTGGCCTCAACCAGGAAATGCTTCTTCGGGACGTCGGAAGATGGCTCACCACGGGAATTTGTCTGACATCCTCCGAGAATTCTTGGAAAGCCAGCAGTTGCTTCCTCAAAATTCCTTATACTTGTCGGTTACCCTTTGAGTTTCTCCCAATAGGCGGAAAGGAAGACTCTGCGATGCCAAGAACACATCGGCATCAAAGATACAGGGAGGAGTTCTTTGGGGCCTCACGGACGGATAAATGAACACCTGGTCAAATCCCATTTGGCGAGCAGCCCTGTCAATGTTATGCGGAGTCACGGTAAGAGCTTCGTTGAATAAAGGATGGGATATATCTAAAGGAATGCATTTGTCACGAGATAAATAAGTTCTCCAAATTTCATAGTGTTGGCATCGATGCATAGCAACTTGACATCGGGGCCAATCGGAAGCAATAAAAAAGTCTTCGGGTGAGCAATGGAAAGTGGATCGGCCCCATGGACGGAAATTTCGAGAAGACACATTATCAAAGATATCCACGAGTTTCACCGGTTCTGGGACGCCTCCTGCGCGACGAAGTATTCTCGAGCCACCATACAAATTGCAGGCGAAGTTGCGGGAACAGGAGCATAACTTTTGAAATGTTCCCACAGAATTCTGAAGAAAAGCGAAGTGGACATACGACTCCACCTTCTTGTACCCGTTGGAAACATGCATATCCATTGCTAAGGCGTCCAGGATGAGAATACAACGATCAAGGAACAAGGCACCTAAGGGAAGAACTTCGCCTTTTGCTAGCTTTATAGCAATCTTAACGGAACACCCCTTATGGTTTCTTTCGGAACCGTCGTCATATATATCTGGATAGCCACAAAGACAGGAATGCAATCACGTTGAGCTCGTTTTCCAACTCTGATCCGGCTTTGGGTATACATGAGACCATCCGATACCCACTTTGAGGTGTAAAAGCATCTTGTATCTTTTTCTCCTCCTCCTTGTCCATATCGTCGAATTCGCCACCTTTTGGAGTATAGTGTCATAATCACGTTGTTCTGTGTCAGAAAGCTCATAATAAAGATTCGCAGCAACAGGCAGGTTCATCAATGCAGCTACGCTTTCCAGAGTAATAGTCATCTCTCCCCATCTAGATATAGTTGTATGAGTAGAAGGGCGCCAAAGAAATGAAAGTAATCAAGCCTGCATCATCTTTCTTAATTTCAAGATTAGCGGATGCCATGATTGCATTGAGGATTTGCGCTTTGGTCAAATTGGCTTTAACGTCCTTATTATTCAACATGCGTCTCATCCATCCTTCATAAGAAGCCCGGTAGAGTATGACAAGTCTTGAAGTCGATAGGAGATGGCGGATATTCATTTTCTTTGAAGACGGAACCTCATCACAAGTCTAGAAGAAGAAGATGGATCAGCTTCCATATTTTCTGAATCGGAAAGCAGGACTATCTGTGAGAGGGATGTTTCCTAATGTTTGGAAAAGACAAGGTGAACAACTCATCAACAATGTTCGGCATATCTTTGAAGCTGTCAACACTTCCCGAGCTTGGCATGACATTATCTCCGAAGACATATCAACGGGAGTTCTTTTCTTCATTCTACAATAAATGAGTCGTACTTGTATAAAAACACACGATACGTGCGTGAACTGCATTCACGTTGGAATGTATAAAGGCAGGATTGGGTCCAAACACCGGCTCAAGTTTCACCAGTATTGGTTTCAAGTCTCGAGTTTCAGTATTGGTTTCAAGTCCGGTATTGGTTTCAAGTCCGGTATTGGTTTCAAGTCGGTATTACTCAAGTTTCAAGTCAGGGTATTGGTTTATTGGTTTCAAAGCCGGTATTACTCAAGCTTCAAGTCGTTATTGGTTTTAAATGCTGAGTATTACTCAAATTTCAAGTCAGGTGTTGGTTCGGGGCACAAGGCTAGTATAAGGTCGACTTTCGGTCAAGCATGTGTGGGTGGGACCACGTTCGGATCAAACGCACATGGTGGGACCGCATTCATATGAACGTATTATAACACGGTTTTTCTTATGAGAATTGTGTTTATGAAATTCAAGCCAAATTTCTCTCCAAGCTACAACCTAGGAAACTAGGTTTTGCATGCAACGATGGAAGAAGAAGCAAAAACGACATATTCATGGAAGCTCGGAACTAAACAATTCTATCAAAATGGGTGTTTTTACTATCAATCTTGATGGGAAGCTAAGCATGATGTATCTTATCAAAAGATTTTTACCTAGAAATTAGGGTTTTTCCTAAATAATAAAAAAAACCCGGGAAACTTACTCAGCGCGGACGACGACGCCCAGCGCGGCAAGACTCGGAACTCGTGGCGTCGGCGAGGCAGCGGTGGAGATCACGCACGGGAGCTGCCGAAACACAAAAAAAAAAAAAAAAATCGTGAGAAAAAGAAAAGGGGGATGGTCTCTTTTATAGACAAAAATTAGAAGAATCCCAATAGAACAAGGATTCCTCTTTATTTGGTTTCCTCTTTTGATTCAAATACCCAAAGAAGGAAACCAGATCCCACAAAAGGATTCCATACAAGCACAACGGCATGGACAACTAGCGGTCGGTCAATACTCTTAGGGTAAACTTCCTTTATCTTGTCTTTCTCACATATGTATGTCACCATCTCTTTACCTATCCCACAATAGTGTAACCATTATGTGCTAGAAGGGGACTTAATGTTGATGGTGGATTTTCATTTAAGGTTAAAATTGTAAAAAACCAAAAAATTATGCGCTAACATCTTGTAAAAGATAAAGCCATTAATAAGTGTTGAATACTTCTTCACTTTTACTAATTCACCTAGAATGGAGCATGTGACAACAATCCCATTACTCGTGAATTAAATACACGAAATTCATCCAGGTTGGAGCATGTAGCAATGATCCCATATACCTCCGTGAATTTATAGCATTATTAATTAATGCGTAGCTTGACCTTGTATTTCTGTACTCATTATCGGTGCGGCATGACGAGTGAGTGTTACTCTCGGCGAGCAACACGAATCTCCAAGCATTATAATGAAAGCATGTACGAAATACCGTACAGGCTGCAACTCTCGGTGTGTTATCTAGCTTGAGCAATTGAGCAACTCTCGGTGTGTTATACTTGCCCGATTGAGCATCCGGACTGTCCGTATCGATGCGGAAATGATCTCGATCATCCAACTTCACCGGCATGATTGGATGGCGGATCAATTCCATAACCCTGACGGAGTATGGAATATTCGTGGGCTTAGAACCAACGCGGGCCCGCATGGTCGGCCCTCCCCAAAAGATTGGCATAGCTTGCCAAAACGTCAAAGCAAGCGGTATGGACGGAAAACCTAAATTAGGGTTTGTGGCACATTACATGTGTCACAAATTTTCTCAACCATCCGTCTTAGCGGTATAGATGGAGGGTGTAGATGTAGATTCAAAGGGCCCAAAGCATGTCAACACAATCACCGGGCCCCTTACATCCCGGTCGATCGGTCGGGACCAGCCCATGGTTGGTCATCTCGATTAAAATGCCGAATGGAGCATGACGCACGAGCAGTGAAACCCAAAATTAGGGTTTTGAGCATCTGAGGCGTCCATCTTCTCCGGCAGAATGGAGGGTCAAGATTAGATCGCGAGGTCGGTCATACCAACATGACCACCGTGGACCCATCTATCCCCTCACCCGATCCGACCAAGGCATACCATGCTGGTTATCCCAATCGTCGCCCAAACTAGCGTGGTCACACTTCTAGATTGCAAACTAATCTCGACCACTCAACCAGCCAGGACGATTTGGTGGCTTAGATCACGTTTCATGGGACAATCAGGTGTATAGGCATGAACACCAGCCTGCCACCTACCACGCCAGGCCGATCGACCAAGGCCAAGAGATTGGTCATCTTGGAGACAACGCGCCCAAAGTGGGCACGATGCGCGGCTTTTGTTTGCACCCAGATTTACGTAAATCGTCAGTCTCAGCCGCTCCCTGTTGCCGGTCAAATTGAGTGGCCCTAGATCGCACCTTCATGGGACAATAAGGTACGGACATGTACAGGCATGCTAGAGCACACATGCTCGGCCGGTCCTTTCCAAAACACCTCCCATGCTTGGTTTCGACCAAGGATGAAGAGGATGCTTGCGCACCTCTTGAAAACCTAATTCGTCAATGGTCGCGAGATGAGTGTCTCAAAGATCATCTCGTCAAGTCCAACTTTCACCTTGGTTATACAACACAGTCAGGAGTTAATTGGTCGGTGAGGCGTCATGGTGATCACCACCCGTCACTCCTACCACACCATGATGCGGTATCATAGAATACACACGATACTTCACAAGTATCGACTTCCTAAATAACTTAGTTATTTAATCTAAGCATTACATGCTACCTTTGTGGGTCCCACGATCACACACTCGAGACATCAATCATGTCACAAACTGGGGATACATATTGGGGTATTGGTTTGGCGGTTTACAGTGCGGCGTGCACAACGCACCATCACAAGACGTGCCGGGAAGTCGTAGACGGTTAGAGATGGCGGGAGAGTGGGCAAGGCTGAGGTGTGCTAACACCAACACACAACTCCACTACTCCATCACTCCACTTCCTCCACTTCCCACGAGATACGTGAATAAGGCTCAAATGACTTGTATAAATAGGTTCTCCTCCCTATTTTTTAAAGAAGAACAAGTCCAGACAATAGAGGCAGAAGTGTTGATACAAAACGTATTCAAACACCGGAAATGATAGATTACATCGTGCCGATTCGACTTTCGATACAAGTCATAAACATAGCCAACACCTTCACATCCTCAACACCTTCTTCGCTTCCCCCCTAAGATCAACCCCATCTCCTTCACTTTGTGACCGAAACAAGTCCGGGAACTGCCATTTCTTTGGTTTAGGCTGGGGAGTTTGCACATTGATTTCTCGAATCACAAGCACTCACCGCGTAGTGCATTTGTTTAGGGTTTAGACTCATTTCTCATCCACACACCCCAAATTACCAAACCGCAGGATTAGTTTTCACCCATAAACAACTAAGGCTTCAAGTCCTGGATTTGCACGCAGATCGCCTTCGGATTGCGGGGAGAAGAGTCGTTGTCGAAAAGTGTATCCAAGAATCTCTTGAGAAGCTTAGAGAGTATAAGAGAGTCTCTGAGGAGTTGGAGTGGGTTCAAGCTCAGTTATCAGGTTTGCAGATAGCACACTCTCGGCAGAGAGCCGAATGGAATGATCATAAGAAATACTGCCCCTCCAATGAATTTAACGAACAACGCTATCTAGAACTGTCCTCTAAGATATCTTCCCTTGAGTGTAGCTTGTCTGAGTCCGAAGAGACCGTTAGAGTAGTCACCCCTTTACTTGAAGGTGGTGCCCCTTGTATTGTGTTTTCATTGTTGTTGTCCTGATGTTGTTGTTATGTTACTGACTACTCCCGTGTTTTGACAGCCGAGCAAAGGAAGGTGACATCGTTGGAAGAGGAGAATGTCCGATTGAAGGGGAAGGAGAGCGCATGTGCTTGGCGAGGGAAGCTCAATTACTCGGGCAGGTGGCCACTGCTGAGGCGGCATCAATGCATCTGACACTCTACCTTGCTGCTGAAAAGGCGAGATTTAATGATGAGCTCGTTACCAGGGTCAAAGCTTGTGTAAAGACGGTTCTTGATAAGAAGCGGGCCGATGCTGCTGCCAAGAAGGCGGTTCCGGGATCGGCTCCTCCCAAAGAGTAGGCTCATCTTTTGTAGCGCTGCGTTGCTATTTCTCCCTTTGCATTGGGTTGTAATCCGCTCGAACACCTTTATTTTCTCATACGTTTTCTTTTAAGGGGGTGCTGCGTCGCCAATTCGGTTGTTTTTCTTGCTTTCTGACATTACTGTTCACGTTAACGTTCTTACTTGTGTTGTGCCGATGGTGTGTGGTTTTATTTTTATGGATAATTTGTGTGTATCTGCATAAAAATGAGTAGATCAGTTAGCGTAAATTCTGTTTCTGTCGAACACACTCAACATGGAGGGTCATCATGCCCAATGCCATGTCCCGATTGAGGTATCTCATCACCGTCTTTCAAGATCTAGTGGTAGGGTATTTGGTCCGCCCTAAGTTCTATGGGATCGATATCCCAAGAATTTATCAATTAACTTTCTTGGGCAAGTGATTCCGGCCACTTGCGAGGGGAGCAATGTTGCATGCTCGATTGTCGAGTACTCATGCCTCGACAATCGGCCACTGGTTTCCAACCACCAGGGCCCTAGGGATACCTCGGCACTTGCACACTGCCGTCGCCCCGAGTTCGAATAGCCCGTCTTAATGTAAGTCGCCCCGACACTTGCACAATGCCGTCGCCCCGGGTTCGAAACGACCATTCGAGTGTAAGCCGCCCCGACACTTGCACAATGCCATCGCCTCGGGTTCGAAACGGCCATTTAGACGCAATTGTCACATTTCCAACCCCACGTGGCCTTTCAAGGAAATAAATGATAATATATCATACACTGCTCTCATGGGTGATATAGCTTTAGTCGCCTAGCATTCCACGGTCGTGGCTCGGGTGTTCCAGTCACGGTTTTAGTATCTTGTGCCCCTTGAGCCTTCTAGAGCAATGGTATAGGAGTCCTCCCCGCCGTCTTGATTTTAGCCTTTTTATCACGCTCATGTAGGTAGATCCTTGATACCAATTGTCATTTAGAGTTCCTTGGGCCGGACCAGCTTGTTATACTCTCGTTGTATTCTTCGTTGGTAATTTTCCGTCTTTTGTAGGGCCATTTTCTCTTGTTTCTTCTAGGTCGTGAGCTTGGCCGGGATAAGATCTGTAGAGATGTTGCCCGTCTCCCAGCCTCGGTCCTTGTTGTAGGTATCATCGCCTTCGTCGGCGATGGCTTCGGTCCCAGAGTTAACATAAAAGGAGATAATCCAGTTGCCTCTCTACGAGTTGTCCTGTAGGACCACAAAACGTTGCAAAGCTCTTCACGACCCTTGCAGTATTCTCCATCAAGCTTTTCTTTAGGTTGTCGGCGATGGTTTTGTTTGTGATATCAGCTTGTCCATTACCTAAAGGTGTGGACTTGCTCTTTCAACAAGTTGTAGGTATTGAATAGCAAGTCGATATTCTTTCCCCTGAGCTATTTTCCATTGTCCGAGATGATTGCCCATTTGGTACCCAAACGACCAGGATGATGTGTTCCCAAATGAAACCAAAACATCTCTATCGAGAATACTTTAATGGAGCGGCCTCTGCGTTTAGTAAAGTAGTCGGTAGCCACAATTAAGTATTTTCTGCCCGATCCGACATGCAATGGTCACACGATATCGATTCCCATTTGGCTTAAAGGCCGATGGGATACACAAGTTTAACGTCACTTCCTACGAGTGCGTGCTCTTTTTGAACCCCGCATTAAATCAGAGATGAATGCCATATGTTTTGCATCCTCATTCATGTAAGGCCATAATACCCCATCAGTCTTGGCCCGTCTTTACTGGCTATGGCCCGAGATGTGGTTTTCGGCCCCATAATGCAGTCCGTTCGAGTGTGTGCCCTTTCTTTGCTTAGGCATCTTAATAATGGTCCTGTGATTTCTTCGCGAGAATGCCATCTCGGAGCTCATATCTAAATCACTTTTCAGATTTTGTTGATCTCTCGGAGTCATCCTTGGGCGGTGCTCTTGTCTCTAGATACTCGTGGATAGGTTTTAGCCAATCACTGCTTTCTTTGATCGGCCTTAATTCTTTATACATACGCGCTAATGCTCCACTGTCTCGGGCACTGGATGGCATTAAGATTCTCATAATTCTGATGCCTTCGACACTCTGCATCCATTAGCATGGAGGCGATGTATGCTAAGGAAGCGTCCAGTGGCGATTATCTTTCCTATGAGCATATCCGAAACTTGATGTTTGGTATCTGAAAGATGTAAAATTAGTGAGTTCCCAATATTTTTGTAACAAGGGGTCATGTATGGCGTATTGCCGCTGATCTGTCGACGACTAGCTGGGAGTCACTTGTTAGTCTCATGTCTTGAATCCCCATCTCCATTATCGGGCGCGAGCATGTATCACATCTTCGTATTCAGTGACTTTATTGGTTGCCTCAAACTTCAAGTCTGAGTGGACCATCTTTTTACCCTTTGGCGTTGTGAAGACCAACCCAAGGCACGACCAGTCTTTATTGGATGATCCATCCACAAAAACTTCCCATCGTGTCGGGCTACGGGTCTCGAGTAAGTCGGACGGATCCTCTTGGTCTTCCTCCATTCCGGGGATGTCTTCACTTCATCTTCGTCGCTCGAGGGAAAGTGCGCCGAGAAAGTCGGCCACTTTGCATTGTGCTTTTCTTCTTTGTTCTCATTTCGTAGAAAATATCAAGCGCTTGATATATGCACTCCACTTGGAGATCCGCCCCGACACGGCTGCATTGTCGAGTGCTGATTCTATGGAGGATTTCGTGAGTACCAGAATGCAGTGAGTTTGGAAATACGTGCGGAGTTTTTGTGTTGCAAATACCAAAGCTAATATTAGTTGCTAGATTACGGTGTAGTTCTTTTCTGCTTGGGTTCATGGTTTTGCTTATGAAATATACTGGCTTTTCTTCTCCTCCTACGTTCTTGACTATGACGGCACTAATGGCATAGCTGGTCGCCCCAGAGATATAGGGTCGGCAACTCCTGGGGCTCGGGTATTTGTAACTACTTGGCGAGGCTCACGAGATCTTTGATTAATTTTTGGAAAGCTTCTTCATATTCCTCGGTCCATTTAAACTTATCTCCTTTCCTTAACGTCCCGAAGAAGTCCTTGCATTTGTCAGATGATCGAGAGATGAATCGTCCCAAGGCTGCCAAGTTCCCGTTTAACCGTTGTACGTCTTTAATCGTCATAGATGATGGCATTTCTAAGACTGCTCTGATCTTATCTGGGTCGGCTTCGATACCTTTGTCAGTAATTATGTACCCTAGAAACTTGCTCGAGGTAACCCAGAAAGTGCACTTAGCGGGGTTCACCCTCATCTTGTATCTTCTCATGGTTTGAAATATGTCTCGGAGGTCATCGATGTGGTTGGTGGCCACCTTGCTCTTGACCATCATGTCGTCCACATATACCTCAATGGTGTTGTGTATGTTGTATTCAAACATGTCTTCTACTAACCTTTGGTAGGTGGCGCCTGCGTTTCTCAGCCGAGACGGCATTTTGGTATAACAATATAACCCTCCGGGTGTGAAGAAAGATGTGTGCTCTTGGTCCTCGGGGGCCAAGGGGATGCGGTTGTATCCAAGTACCGTCCAGTGAGTGTTATTGCCTTATATCCAACTATGGATTCTACTAGGTGATCGATCTTTGGTGAGGGGAAGCTATCTTTCGGGCAAGCTTTGTTCAAGTCGCTAAAGTCGATGCGGACCCGAACACCTCCATTCCTTTTAGGGACTATCACCATGTTAGATATCCATTGTGGATATTGAGCCTTTCGAATAATTCCGCTATTGTAGCTTCTTTAGCTCGGCCTCCACCGCTACTTGTAGCTCGGGTGCAATTCTCCTCATCTTTTGTCGGATCGGCTTGAACTTGGGGTCTATTCTCAAGTGATGTGAGAAGACTTACGGGTCAATTCCCTCCATATCGTGCATTTTCCGGGCGAATACGTCCATGTGTTCTTTTAAAAGAGTTATCAAGCTGCTTGTGTTTGTTCATCCGTCAATAGAGTCCCTATTCTCACCATTTTAGGCTCGTCCTCGGTGCCTAAATTAATTTGTCGGGTAGATTCTAAGGTCGAGAAATTGGGCTTCGGTTCATCGACTATTGTCGGCTCCTTTGATTGCTATAAGATCTCCTTCTCGCCTGCTTCATAGGTGGTGATGGCTTGTGATATCACCATTTCTAGTTCTTCTCCCGCCCTTATCTCCTTAGCTTTGTTCTTTTCTTGGCGCTTCCTCGATCGCCTTTCTTCATTCTGTTGGATATCTATACGTACGCATTGTCTCGCTGCACGGGGATCGCCCAACACCTCCACTACTCCTCGGTAGGATGGAAACAGAGTCTTTGGTGGTACTGAATCTCTCTCCTTTGATTCTGCGAGCCGAGTCTACGAAGTTAGCCGTAAGGCGACACGACGTCGACCACACGGGGAAAATTGGTGAGTGTGTCTAAATACTCCTCTCTGTCCAGAGACTACGGGTGACTTCTCCCTTTAGTGTCAACATGCCGTTGAAGTAGTAGATTCGATGGGTGAAGCCAGGGATTAAGATGTCATCGAGATAACTCCATTCTTTTGAAGGTATCGTAAGAAATGACCTCGGCGAACTCCGTTGTCCGTTAGTATCCTTCGGACACCCCGTTCTTGATAAGTAAGGTTACCACTAGGGGATCCCCATTGGGCTTGACCATTTGACGGGACGTATTTTCTTGAGAAAGTGATCGGTGCATCGTCCAGGTTCCATGGGCGAGTTTTCCAGCCACATTGAATATTTCTTTCTGGCTCGATCTCTTTTATGAATCTTTGAAGTAGCCATGTACCCCAGAGTCAAACCCTTGAGTTTCAGAGTGCGAGATGGTGTTACGAGCGAGCTGGGTACCGCGATTGATTCTTATTTGATGCCTTGGGACGTCGGGATAAGCTGGTGTCGGCGATGTCTTGACAAAATGTCGCAAGTATCCATCTCGGATCGAGATGCTTGGACGATATCTTTTACCTCCCAGACAATCATTGGTCGAATGGCCACGATACTTGAGTGGTAATGACAAAACTCGGGATGGTTCCTGGTTTCATCATCTTGGATTCCCCTCGTCTTCGGGTATACGATGTCGTTCCTCTTTTCTACTTCCTTGAATATTTCTTCCAATGGTGCGTTTAGTGGGGTGTAAGTTCTGGGTTCGTGGCGAGGCTTCTTTCCTTTCTCGACCCAACTTTTCTTGTTCGACCCTTGATGTGGTGTGCTCGGCCTTTTCTCTGATCGCTTCGGATCTTCTCGTGGGATCGCCTCTACTGTAGTGCTTGCTTCTTGTATTCCCCTATCCTGTGCTCCTTCCTGTATTTCTTCTAGGGCGATGTAGTGTTCTTGCATTTTCCTGATTTCCCTTAACGTTTGGGGTTTCTCGGTGTACATTGCTATCCAAATAGGGTCTGACTTTCCCAATGAATTTTCGAACCCGAAGATCTGTTGATCGACCGGTACCTTCTCGATGTCGGTACACGGCTTTCTCCACCTATTGGTTAGAGACCGCAATGGTTCCCTAAATCTTCGTGCTAGTGTAAAGAGCTTATTGACTACGGGCGAGCAATACTTGTTGTGCATGTAAGTTTCCAAGAAGGTTTCCACCAAGGCAGCATAATTGCCAACGGACTCATCGGGCAAGGTGTAAAACCAGTCCTTCGCCTCACCTTCGAGACTCGCTGGAAAGAACTTGCACATGACCACATCGTAATTTGTCCATTGTAACAGAGACATGCCGTACATTTTGAAATGTTCTCCTACGTCACCGTGCCAGTCAAACACGGATGGGAAGGTCGGCAACGTACACTTTGGTGGGAATGGAGTCTGATCCAGTTCCTTAGTAAATGGTGTCTTCTGTGCTTCGCTGATCACTTCTGCCAACTTGTCGTCCTCGCCATTTCCTGTCAGCTTCTTGACCATCTGCTCAAGTTGCTCGAGCTTTTGCTTGGTTGTCGCATCCGTTCCCTCGTTTGTCGCCTCCTCCTCGGTCGAAGAGTTCTCAGGTGGGTCATACCCTCCCCTTAAGTGATTAGGGTCGGGCACACGCTCTCGGGTCGAGGGTGGGGTCGGAGTGTTTCTTGACTGGGTGCGATTGCTAGAAGCGCCTCGGCTCGACGATCCTCTTGAACCGGCTCTCCGGTTGCGGAGCTGGTAGTTTTCATGCTCCAGGGCTAGATTCCTTCTCTGCAGCTCTCTCATAAGATCTTCCTGCCTTCTTTGGCTCGCCAAGATAGCATGTAACATTGGTTCAGTGCTCTCATGGATAGAGTGGCCATTCACTTGGTTTCCTGCTGCGTTGGGGGCGCGGTTGGTGGTCCTGCTAGGGGAATAACGGGGGGAACGGTTGGAGCTACGGGAGGATCGAGTCTGGTGGGATGTCTCGATTGAGGTTATTCATTCCCAAGCGCACTTGTCTAAGCCTTTCTCCTTCCTGTTCTAGTGCACGTTGATACTCCATCGGTTGTCTTTCTCGTCTCCGTTCCTCCTGCATCATTTGCACTTCCTCGTCTTCCTCAGTATCCGATGCAGTTCTTCCATCTTCCATGTCCCCCTGCATCATCTGGCTCGGGTTAATCCTCAGTATTCTTGGTGGGAGATCGTCGTCTCGGCCTAGATCGACTTCTTCGTCGACAGTTGCCATATCTCTGCCTGGTGCCTGAGTTTCGCCTTGATGATTTTGTCGGCTACCCCCTTGTCGGGAATCCGTAAGTCCTTCTTGTGCACTAGATCCC
>JAJJWW010004505.1:0-52949 GCA_023531295.1 Papaver armeniacum
TCTGGCCTAACCATTTGCACGGGCCATAAGCGCAGGATGCACCATTGTGCATAACCGCAGCCTTAGCTGACCATCTTGGTCAGGCATAACCTTGCAGCCATCTTGGCTCTTCATACTGCATTTCATCACCAGCTCATTCTCTTTTAGCCGCAATCCTCCAATGCACGACTCTAGCATACACAGAACCCATTTTCATAAACCATCACTTCCACCTGCCATTCCATTGTAGCCCTGTACAAGCATTTCCAGCTGCAACTCAATCAAACAACCCAACAGCTCTTGCCTACATCTCATACATAACTCTGAGTCACAGCACAACATCACCATCACTCCCTGTAATGTTTTCATGAAGTACCAGCTCAACTCATCCAACCCTGCAATCAACCTTTTGACTCATAACAAAGACTGTGGATCGCACCCGCTGTGATTGCATACTCATTACCAAGACAACCACACCAGCTGAGTCTACAATTATACCATCTCTTCCAATCCTTCACTACAACAGCTCAAGAGCACCCCAAATCCACCTGCCATCTCAGTCAACTTCTACCCAGCCAAAATGGCCCTGCAATCAGTGTCACCACCAGTATTCATAGCCTGCCTCAACATTGTCTCAGCTCCAACCTGCCATATCTCGCCTCAAGCATCGCCACTGCGAGTTTACCCAGCTATAACTCCATCACCCATGCCTTCATTGTAGCTATCTCTGCAGCATCAGTTGGCACCCGAGTCATGCAGCTTGCAAAGTATAACTTCACAAACCACCAACACTTTATATTGCGACTTACCACCTGTGTTGCACTTGTCCTTCCTTGCCTGTAACTGCTCAGCTCCATTCAACTCCAGCTGATATTTCCAAATCATATCAACACAGCTCACAGCCACCAGTACCGCAGCTGCACTAATCGCAGATTCCCCCATGGCAATCAATGCAACCCCTGAACTTGAGCCACTGCAATTTCATTTCAATTCCAACTCCATTTCCCCAGTTCCCCTGTAATGCAAGCACCATCACCCATTGCATAACCACCTCGCCTATTCTTCATTTCCCAGAAATAATACAAACCCAGCTTGCAATCTCTGAGCCTGTAACAGCAACATCCTATTCTTTGTACAGCTGCACCACCATCCACGCTCCAGCTACCCTTTGCACTTCTACAGCTTCACCACTGACTCTCTAGCTGCAACAATTTCTCCCAGCATCGAGCAACACTTCCACCTCAATTTCTGTCCATTTGTTGGCTCGGTTCAAGCCAACCAACACCTACAATTTCCCCTGCTGCTCACAACAACCTTGAGTCCTACTCTTGCTCTGCAAAAGCAAGACTCCATTCTTTGTATCGGCCGCTTGGCCCGACTCAGCTCCATTGCCAACAACACACGCCGCCAACATTATCACCCACCATTGCTGCTATCAGCCACAGGAAAGCTCATCGGCATCTCAACATCCCGCCAAGCTCAAGCAGCTTCCTCCTTTCTTGATCAACAACACTTAAGCCGTCGTCACATTTGCAATCTTCTACTCGGTCCATTACCTCCGGAACCATCGTAAATTCTTGCTTCTCGAACCCTAATTTATGTGAAAACCCCAAATCAACGAGAACCCAACTTCTATTTCATCCGAGCCTTACTGCACGCCAACTTAAACCCATCTTTATTCGACAACAGCTGCTTCCATTTCTTCCTGAGCTCCAATCACAGACTCCCTTTCCCCGTTCGATTAAACAACGGTGAAACCCTAGTCTATACACCAGTATCTTCCATCACCAGAACAACCAAAAATCTCTTCCATTCGTTCTTAAATCAACAACAACAACTGACCTTGGATTCAATTTCAGTCTCTCTTCTCTCGATTTCACCAGAGAATCAACCTCTCTGCTTTCTCTCCTTCTCAGACAAACAACAGCCGCAAACTCAAATAATGATTGAGTTTTTTCTCTCGATTCTGGGATTGGTTTGTGGTGGGCCCGAAAGAGTGTCTATTTTACGGCCTACGGAAATACCGCAAGTGCACGGTGTCGCGATGTAGCACTGGGCACGTCTGGTCGAACCTGAGAGACAAGGGGTGCTCTAATTGATCTAAGGCTTTGCTAAGGCGAGTTCTAGTGATAACGAGTGACAAAATGTGAGAATGTAACAAAGATATTTTGGTTGCGAAGCAGGTGAGTTGTGATCAAGTGAACCTAAACTAAGTAAAAGATCGTGACAAAGGGTATGCTAAGGTCTCAAATCCACCACTAACCCTATCATGTGTTCAATTCGATTCATGATTCTTGTTCTGTGGAAGCTAAGGGTAATGTGTCAATCTTATCATTAGCTTTTTCACTTAAGGAGTTTCACACAGTAATAGCTCAATTCATTGCCTAAGGTTGCTAGTTGAGTACTAATTGTCTAACTAAGTACAACTAGTCAAGGGTTAGCACTAATCATTCAAGCAAGAGTGAATCACTCTCAACTCGGTCTTAACCTAACTACGATTGCATCCATGGCTTTGGTATACCTTTGTGAGAGTAAAGAGTTGAGGTGATAAATATTGAGCATATTTGATACATTAAACATTCAAGAACAACTCAACATAATTGAGATCACAATCGAGAGAATTAGGGTTTGGTGAAACCCAACAATTAAATTAAAACATCAAATTAAAGCAACAAAGAACAAAATAATACTAAGTGACTGCTCTGGCTAATCCAGGCGTAATTTCTACACAAACCCCTCAGTTGTATTTATACATCCAAAATCAACCAAACCCTAATTTATTATAAAAATGAAATTAATTGGAAAACAGTTCAACCCATACTCACGATTTCGATGTTCCCTTCTTCTCTGCGGCTCTCGTAAATGCCATGCATGGTTGTTGGCTAACCTAACCCTAGTTCTTATCTTCTCTAAGTTAGCTTCTAGGGTTGCGAAGCTAAGAGAGAGAAAATAAGCGCTAGAGAGGTGGGTGGTGAGGCCGTTATTGTGGTGATGATGGTGACGGAAGAGATAAAGGAGTTGGTGGTGGTGGCGGCTCAAAGGCATGGGGGAGGAGCTGGGTTTGCGAGCTCGTGGGAAGTTAAGAGAAGAAAGAGAAGATGAGAAGAGAAATGAGTATGGGTCGATAGGGTATAGGGTATGGTGGCTTATTTGTGATGCCACGAGCAGCGGGGGATGATAAGAACGCTTCGGCGAGCGTAGGATCTAGCGGTGGAGGATCGAGCAGCCGAGGGAGGTAGCCGGTTTTGAGCGATCCGGTGTTGCGCGAGTACATCGAGGGTTGATGTGAGCGAAGGAGCGACCGTGTGATGCATTTGGGTGAGATCTTGACGGCTCGTGAGTGGCGGGCTGGATCCGGGTCATGGGTAGCTCTAGCCCAAGTCTTCCTTGTTGGGTTGCAAGGCGGTTAGCGCATGAGCTTTGGCTATCTGCTCCATAGATGCTCGACTCCAATTCTTAGCTCCTTGGCTCCTCGGTTTCTCCCGGACTTTATTTATTACCTAAAAACACAAAATTAATTAATACAAATATTTATTCTGAAAACAAAGAAAACACAGAATCTGGGATAATATCGATTTATGAGCACAAAAGATGAATAAAATGCCAATAAAAGGTGTATAAATATGCACTATTTGGCACTCATCAAATACCCCCAAACCTCGAATTTTACTTGTCCTCAAGTGAAACAGAAATAAGAAATCCTAACTATACCACCATGCTGGTCTCTCGAATGCATTTAGCGTATGCACTAAGCCTTTAAACCCCTAGGTGTCCCTAGTGGACGAGTTGCGATCTCGTGAGGGTTTACAAGAGGTGTACCCACAAAACCTTCTCCAACTTCGCGGAGTGTAAAGAGTCTCAAGCATCCTAGAAGCTGAGGACATAGAGTTTACGCATGCTAGTAATGAGAGGTTAGAACTATCGAAGAACGCATTCTCATCCTTAAGTCTTTGAGCGAGAAGTAACCATACCATATGAAAGAATTCGGATTCGATTGTGATCATAAGTCTCAACTTCGCCTCACCATTGGGGTTTTATGATAATTGCACTCAAAAAGATCGCTTTTTAGTCTCTCATGTGTGCAGCAGGAATAAAGAGAGAAATCCCGCACACGTTGTAGGTAAGAAGGATAACCTTCGAAATAAAATCTGGAGACTCCACGAAATGTGGACAAAAAGAATCTTTTCCGATGATCTCTAAGAAAGGAAATCAACCATTAGCAAGGGTGGGAGTACTCACTCACTTCTCACCCGATCGGCAATTAGCATCACTCTCTCATAAGAAACCATAGAAACGTCTTCAATCTTCGGTCTTCGGTCTTCAGTCTTCAACTATTGATGACGAACTTCTGAACTTTACAAAAACTTGACTAAAATTATTTATTTTTTTATTTTTTTTTTATTTTTTTTATTATTATTATTTTTTATTTTTTTTTTTTTTTGAAGTTACAAAAAAACGATAAACTCAATTTTTCACAAACTTCATTAATTCTCATCTTATTTCCTTTTCTTTGTTGCACATAAACCTTGGACTATATCAATTTTTCTTTCAATATTCTCGATTACGCTCAGGTTCTTTGATGATGTGTTTCTATGGGTCTTCGATTGATTGAGAGAGAGAGAGATGCTAACGCAAATCGATATTTAGAAGGAGTTTTCATCTTTAGACGTCACCCTCATGATTGACGGAATTAGCACTCAAGAGATCAAAAGTAGTCTGAAAGTGGTGCGAGTTGGGTAGCTCACCATTCCTACCCGGAATTGACGTACGGTGACACACTCTAAAAGCTTTTCAGAAAGTCACAAAGAGTGAAGGTGGGGTACCTCGCTTGATGTAAAATGGGTAGTCTCCACTATGGTTGATCACAATTCTACTACCGAATATCTAAACAACACCTAATTAGCCCTCCCGGTATGGTTAAATCCAACTTTAACGCTCTAATCAACTAAGAAACCCGATTGTGTTCTCCTACAGTACTTCCAATTTCTGTTATTTCGGTGATTCTCTATGTAAACATAGCTAAAAGCATGCTAGTGACTCTAAAATCTCTAAAGGTTGGAGGTTTTTATTTGCAAAAGTTTTGAAATTTTTGAATTTTTTTTTTTTTTTTTTTTTTTAAGTGAAAATAAAAGATTAAAAAGACTAAAAACTCTAAATGCAAATGCACCCCAAACCTAAATCAAACATTGTCCTCAATGTGTCAACAGATAGGAAAAATTTAAACTTGAGTCACATACCGAGAGAGAACAATCTTGAAAAGATAAAAAGGGAAGAGATTACTTGGATGTCGGCAAGAGCAAGGTTGAGCTTCATTCGTCAAGGCAAAATCCAACATTCTCAGTGGTGATTATATCGGATTAGCATAATATATGTGCAAGAAGACTCAACCGAATCAAGAAAAGAAAAATTTAACAAGTCCTACTGGATATATACAATGAAAATTCACCATAAACTAACAGTCTAAAGAGTTGAGGATCAACCCAAAAGACGATATGTACACACATTAACATCCTTACACAAATATAATATGAGAGTGCACGTAAGACTGCAAATGGGAATGAGTTTCCCCCAAACCTAAACTTGTGAACGGGTGTGTTTGGGAGCACAAAATCTTGCAATTTTAAAGGTACATCATGCAAAAGGTCTAACTCGAAATGAGTTTTGCTAATTACAGGCAGACATACATATTCCAACTGTGGCTCCTTAAGAGTGTTATACTTTGATGCAAAATAGTCCAAGAGGACTTGGGAAGCACAAAGCTCTAGGCCTAAGTTAGGCATTTTCAGAAAAGTTGGTTTTGCAATTTTGTGACAAACTACACCTAGGTTGGGTGGAGTTTCAATTTGTGACTCGGAGAGAGAGGTTAGGTACATCTAAGTTATTTTCATGTATAAAATCATTTGCACCGTCACACTCTTTCCTAAGGTCAGGAGTGGGTAAATCATGGTCTTTTCACAGGACAATGGCACAGTTCCACATCAATATCACATGCATGAATATCGAAGAAGCATCATTCATAGGGTTCATGGGAGAGACACTTAATGTCGCTGAACCTAAAAAAATTCTATTACATTTTCAAAATACACATGCTCTTCATATTCATCATCATCATCATCATCATAGCAAAAATCCATCTCTCCATTCAAAATTGTAGTATTTTTAGTGTACTCATCTACCTCTAGATTAGGTTCATATTCAATGTTAGTTGCATGAGTAAGACTAGAAACACTATTTTCAATCCTATCATTTTGTAACTCAATCAAAGTTCCTTTGAAGAATCATCTTGAGTTGTTCCATTGAAGGAGAGTCTTCACTAGTGGGTATGCATTCCTCATATGGATATTCATTGTATGGTTGTGCATGAGGTTCACTAGAGAAGGGAAATTGGACATGTTGCTATATGGATGGTCATGCATTGCATTCATTTCAAGCCTAGCATTTAGCTCCATGAGTGTATCCATTGTTGATTGCAAACTAGGAGTTGGGGGAGTATAAAATTGTTCATCTCCCCACTGTGGTGAATGATGCATGTGTGCGGGTTGATTATGGTCCCAATAGTCACTTCTAGACACTTCGTTCATTGGATTATCATGGTTTTCCCTAGACTGTCTAAAATCATGCAAGATATGGTTTCCAGGTGGTCTAAGCCACCACATAAGGTGCAAGCATGCATTTCATAATGATCTAAAAGTGATATTTGGGTATGAGAAATTTGTTCATTTTCAACCTGTGTGGTGGATGATGTATGTGATCATAATGATTAGGGTATGTGAGATCAGGGCCCTGAGAAGGCCCATATAATTCCCTAAAGTCACTATGGTATGTGGGGTGTTCATCCTGTGAAAGGTGCCCGTAAGCAAGCTCTCTAAGGGATTTATTTGTTCCATCCCCAGATGCAGACCAAAATCCCGACATGATTTAGTACTCAAATTGAACTCAAAATTTAGTTTGGTTTATGTGGGTTTGTTTGGTTTAAATGGGTTCATTTTTGTTTTTGTAAACTTTAGTTGGGAAAGTTTGGTTTTGTTGGGTAAGTTTGGTTTTGTTGGGTTTTGGTTTATTTGGGAATGTTCAGCCCAGTTGCTATTTGAAATTGTTAAGCCCAGAGGTGGATTGATTTTGAGCAGCCCAGCAAATGAATGAGTATAGCCTAGAGTCAGTTGAAATGGGCTGAGTTTTGTTGTGCAAAGCCAAGAATGAATGTGAGCCACAGAGAGGCTCGGTTTGGTTTTGATGGTGGGTTAGCCTGAGTTGGGTTCGATTAGGTATAGCCTGATTTAGGTTGAAGTGGGCTCGGTTCGGTGAGTGAAAGTTGGTTATGTGGGTGTGTGTACATTAATGATGTTACCCAACAGATGTGGGTTTAGCTAGATGGTTTGGCCCAGATGTGTATCCCAGGTTATGTGCCAAGGCTCAACTCAGAAGTACTGTGGGCTCAGATTTTGTGAAACTTGCTCAGCCTGATTTCCACTGATTTGGGTTCAAAAGGCTCGGCTCGTTGTATACACAGCCCAGGTTGCTTATGCAGCCAGTTAGAAAGCTCGGCCAATGATTGGGCTTGATTTGAAAGTGCAAGTTATGTGGGCTGTTGTTTGCAGCCTAGGTTTGTGCAAGCCCGGTGGTTGTGTAGTCTTTAGTTCGATTGTGCGAGCTTGGCAACCATTTCGGCTTAGGTTGGCGGAGTCGGATGCTCAAGCAAATTCAAAAAGTGACTCGGGGTTTGCACCACGGCTCGGGTTGGTCACTTGCGGATGCACAAAGACAAGCTTAACGAGAAAAACACAGGATGCACGAGATGTGGGTTCGGGTCATTCAACGAGGTCAAGTACACGGCTTGCGGCTTCGGGGGCTTGCAAGGTAAAGCAATCACTGGGCTCAGTCAAGTGCAATCTGAGATGGAAAAATAGTTAACAATTGCTTAGATCTTTGAGCAATACAGGGCAAGGCAATACAGGCCAGGTGCACAGTCAGTGCACAGTCAATGGCTCAATGGCTTAGATGCTGAGTCAAGCATGCATAAATTGCTCAAGGGCTTAAGCCTGCGGCTTCAGGGGCTTGCAAGTAAGCACAGATGCACCAGAATATGCCTGAGGTAAAAACAAAAACTCAAATACATACGACTAAGCACAGATGCACATAGTTCTCAAGCCATACAAGGTCAAAGACAAGGTGGTTTCACATGTGCTCATCAGTATAACACCCGAGCATCAACTATCTCGGTGACCTCACTTGTGCTGCAGCTAACTGTGTTATCAAAGCCCAACCTCACAGCTACAGGGGCTGCTTGGCAAGGGGTCTAATGCAATAGGTGAGTGAGGTCAGGGGCTAGCATGAGCAGGGTTAGGTGAGTGAGGTCAGGGGCTACGTTATGTTCAGCTAACTTAAAATTCCAAGGCAAGGCGGCAACAGGCAAGATTGGCTTACGGGGCAAGTTTAATCATACTTACCTCACTCACAGGGCACCGCAAGGTTCAATTCAGTGCATTCACTGCATTAAGCTCACTTGAGCTTTTCCTTGCCTGCCTTGGGTTGGCTCAGCTGCTCACGGGCGCAAAGACACATTCACTGCTAGCTCAAAATGAGAGTTTAGTTTCCAAAAAAATGTTGATATTACAAAGAGAGGATCAAGATGAATACCAGCCCAAACCCGAGAGGCTATTGGACCGGCATGTGGAAAACTACTTTGACTGATTGGGGTCAAAGATGACAATTGATACTAAGTGCAAAGCCCACAGATGCTTCTGACTCAGATCAAAAAGCCAAATGCAAATATATTACAGGATGGTTATACTAAAGATAAAAATGCAGATGTGCAATTATGATGAACTAACTAAGATGCAATGAAGATGCAAACAATAAAAAATTACAAACTAAAACAATAATGTAAAGCAAATATGTACAAGGGTCAGTTAGAGCTCAGTGAAGCACACAATGATCACAGGGCACGCGCCAAGTCCCCGGCAACGGCGCCAAAAACTTGGTAGGCCCGAAAGAGTGTCTATTTTACGGCCTACGGAAATACCGCAAGTGCACGGTGTCGCGATGTAGCACTGGGCACGTACGGGTCGAACCACAGAGACAAGGGGTGCTCTAATTGATCTAAGGCTTTGCTAAACTGAGTTCTAGTGATAACGAGTGACAAAATGTAACAGAATGTAACAAAGATATTTTGGTTGCCGAAACGGCTGAGTTGTGATCAAGTGAACCTAAACTAAGTAAAAGATCGTGACAAAGGGTATGCTAAGGTCTCAAATCCACCACTAACCCTATCATGTGTTCAATTCGATTTGCGATTCTTGTTCTGTGGAAGCTAAGGGTAATGTGTCAATCTTATCATTAGCTTTTTCACTTAAGGAGTTTCACCTGGTAATAGCTCAATTCATCGCCTAAGGTTGCTAGTTAAGAGTACTAATTGTCTAACTAAGTACAACTAGTCAAGGGTTAGCACTAATCATTCAAGCAAGAGTGAATCACTCTCAACTCAGTCTTAACCTAACTACAAAGGTGCATCCATGGCTTTGGTATGCCTTTGTGAGAGTAAAGAGTTGAGGTGATAAATATTGAGCATATTTGATACATTAAACATTCAAGAACAACTCAACATAATTGAGATCACAATCGAGAGAATTAGGGTTTCAGTGAAACCTAACAATTAAATTAAAACATCAAATTAAAGCAACAAAGAACAAAATAATACTAAGTGACTGCTCTGGCTAATCCAGGCGTAATTTCTACACAAACCCCTCAGTTGTATTTATACATCCAAAATCAACCAAACCCTAATTTATTATAAAAATGAAATTAATTGGAAAACAGTTCAACCCATACTCTGATTTCGATGTTCCCTTCTTCTGCGGCTCTCAGAAATGCCATGCATGGTTGTTGGCTAACCTAACCCTAGTTCTTATCTTCTCTAAGTTAGCTTCTAGGGTTGCAGAAGCTAAGAGAGAGAAAATAAGCGCTAGAGAGGTGGGTGGTGAGGCTGCTATTGTGGTGATGATGGTGACAGAAGAGATAAAGGAGTTGGTGGTGGTGAGGCGGCTCTGCAAAGGCATGGGGGAGGAGCTGGGTTTGCGAGCTCGTGGGAAGAAGAGAAGAAAGAGAAGATGAGAAGAGAAATGAGTATGGGTCGATAGGGTATAGGGTATGGTGGCTTCATTTGTGATGCACGAGCAATGGGGGATGATAAGAACGCTTCAGCGAGCGTAGGATCTAGCAGTGGAGGATCCGAACTGGCCGAGGAGGTAGCCGGTTTTTGGAGCGATCTGGTGTTGCGCGAGTACATCGAGGGTTGATGTGAGCGAAGGAGCGACCGTGTGATGCATTTGGGTGAGATCTTGACGGCTCAGAGTGAGCGGGCTCGGATCCGGGTCATGGGTAGCTCTAGCCCAAGTCTTCCTTGTTGGGTTGCAACTGATTCGCGCGCGGGCTTTGGCTATCTGCTCCATAGATGCTCGACTCCAATTCTTCGCTCCTTGGCTCCTCGGTTTCTCCCGGACTTTATTTATTACCTAAAAACACAAAATTAATTAATACAAATATTTATTCTCGAAAACAAAGAAAACACGAGAATGCGGGATAATATCGATTTATGAGCACAAAAGATGAATAAAATGCCAATAAAAAGGTGTATAAATATGCACTATTTGGCACTCATCAAATACCCCAAACCTGAATTTTACTTGTCCTCAAGTGAAACAGAAATAAGAAATCCTAACTATACCACCTGCATTTGGTCTCTCGAATGCATTTAGCGTATGCACTAAGCCTTTAAACCCCTAGGTGTCCCTAGTGGACGAGTTGCGATCTCGTGAGGGTTTACAAGAGGTGTACCCACAAAACCTTCTCCAACTTCAGAGTGTAAAGAGTCTCAAGCATCCTAGAAGCTATGAGGACATAGAGTTTCGCATGCTAGTAACAAGAGGTTAGAACTATCGAAGAACGCATTCTCATCCTTAAGTCTTGAGCGAGAAGTAACCATACCATATGAAAGAATTCGGATTCGATTGTGATCATAAGTCTCAACTTCGCCTCACCATTAGGGTTTTATGATAATTGCACTCAAAAAGATCGCTTTTTAGTCTCTCATGTGTGCAGCAGGAATAAAAGAGAGAAATCGCACACGTTGTAGGTAAGAAGGATAACCTTAGAAATAAAAAACTGGAGACTCCGAAATGTGGACAAAAAGAATCTTTCCGATGATCTCTAAGAAAGGAAATCAACCATTAGCAAGGGTGGGAGTACTCACTCACTTCTCACCCGATCGGCAATTAGCATCACTCTCTCATAAGAAACCATAGAAACGTCTTCAATCTTCGGTCTTGGTCTTAGGTCTTCAACTATTGATGACGAACTTCCGAACTTTACAAAAACTTGACTAAAATTTTTTATTTTTTTATTTTTTTTTTATTTTTTTTATTATTATTATTTTTTATTTTTTTTTTTATTTTTTTTTTTTTAGCATAGTACATGAAACGAAAATAAACACACAATTTTTTTTTTTTTTTTTTTTTTTTTTTGAAGTTACAAAAAACGATAAACTCAATTTTTCACAAACTTCATTAATTCTCATCTTATTTCCTTTTCTTTGTTGCACATAAACCTTGGACTATATCAATTTTTCTTTCAATATTCGATTTCATCTCAGGTTCTTGGCGATGATGTGTTTCTATGGGTCTTCTTTGATTGAGAGAGAGAGAGATGCTAACTGCAAATCGATATTTAGAAGGAGTTTTCATCTTTAGACGTCACCCTCATGATTGACGGAATTAGCACTCAAGAGATCAAAAGTAGTCTTTGAAAGTGGTGCGAAGTTGGGTAGCTCACCATTCCTACCCGGAATTGACGTACGGTGACACACACTCTAAAAGCTTTTCTAGAAAGTCACAAAGAGTGAAGGTCGGTACCTCGCTTGATGTAAAATGGGTAGTCTCCACTATGGTTGATCACAATTCTACTACCGAATATCTAAACAGCACCTAATTCGCCCTCGGTATGGTTAAATCCAACTTAAACGCTCTAATCAACTAAGAAACCCGATTGTGTTCTCCGGTACTTCCAATTTCTGTTATTTCGGTCAGATTCTCTATGTAAACATAGCTAAAAGCATGCTAGTGACTCTAAAATCTCTAAAGGTTGGAGGTTTTTATTTGCAAAAAGTTTTTGAAATTTTTGAATTTTTTTTTTTTTTTTTTTTTTTTTTTAAGTGAAAATAAAAGATTAAAAAGACTAAAAACTCTAAATGCAAATGCACCCCCAAACCTAAATCAAACATTGTCCTCAATGTGTCAATGAGATAGGAAAAATTTAAACAGTCACATACCGAGAGAACAATGCTTGAAAAGATAAAAAGGGAAGAGATTACGGATGTCGGCAAGAGCAAGGTTGAGCTTCATTCGTCAAGGCAAAATCCAACATTCTCAGTGGTGATTATATCGGATTAGCATAATATATGTGCAAGAAGACTCAACCGAATCAAGAAAAGAAAAATTTAACAAGTCCTACTGGATATATACAATGAAAATTCACCATAAACTAATGATCTAAAGAGTTGAGGATCAACCCAAAAAGACGATATGTACACACATTAACATCCTTACACAAATATAATATGAGAGTGCACGTAAGACTGCAAATGGGAATGAGTTTCCCCAAACCTAAACTTGTGAACGGGTGTGTTTGGGAGCACAAAATCTTGCAATTTTAAAGGTACATCATGCAAAAGGTCTAACTCGAAATGAGTTTTGCTAATTACTGAAGACGAACATACATATTCCAACTGTGGCTCCTTAAGAGTGTTATACTTTGATGCAAAATAGTCCAAGAGGACTTGGGAAGCACAAAGCTCTAGGCCTAAGTTAGGCATTTTCGAGAAAAGTTGGTTTTGCAATTTTTGTGACAAACTACACCTAGGTTGGGTGGAGTTTCAATTTGTGACTCGGGAGAGAGGTTAGGTACATCTAAGTTATTTTCATGTATAAAATCATTTGCACCGTCACACTCTTTCCTAAGGTCAGGAGTGGGTAAATCATGGTCTTTTCACAGGACAATGGCACAGGTTCCACATCAATATCACATGCATGAATATCAGAAGAAGCATCATTCATAGGGTTCACAGGAGAGACACTTAATGTCGCTGAACCTAAAATTCTATTACATTTTCAAAATACACATGCTCTTCATATTCATCATCATCATCATCATCATAGCAAAAATCCATCTCTCCATTCAAAATTGTAGTATTTTTAGTGTACTCATCTACCTCTAGATTAGGTTCATATTCAATGTTAGTTGCATGAGTAAGACTAGAAACACTATTTTCAATCCTATCATTTTGTAACTCAATCAGGTTCCTTTGAAGAATCATCTTGAGTTGTTCCATTGAAGGAGAGTCTTCACTAGTGGGTATGCATTCCTCATATGGATATTCATTGTATGGTTGTGCATGAGGTTCACTAGAGAAGGGAAATTCAGACATGTTGCTATATGGATGGTCATGCATTGCATTCATTTCAAGCCTAGCATTTAGCTCCATGAGTGTATCCATTGTTGATTGCAAACTAGGAGTTGGGGGAGTATAAAATTGTTCATCTCCCCACTGTGGTGAATGATGCATGTGTGCAGGTTGATTATGGTCCCAATAGTCACTTCTAGACACTTCGTTCATTGGATTATCATGGTTTTCCCTAGACTGTCTAAAATCATGCAAGATATAACAGTACTCAGCAGGGTGGTCTAAGCCACCACATAAGGTGCAAGCATGCATTTCATAATGATCTAAAAGTGATGACTGGGTATGAGAAATTTGTTCATTTTCAACCTGTGGTGGATGATGTATGTGATCATAATGATTAGGGTATGTGAGATCAGGGCCCTGAGAAGGCCCATATAATTCCCTAAAGTCACTATGGTATGTGGGGTGTTCATCCTGTGAAAGGTGCCCGTAAGCAAGCTCTCTAAGGGATTTATTTGTTCCATCCCCAGATGCAGACCAAAATCCCGACATGATTTAGTACTCAAATTGAACTCAAAATTTAGTTTGGTTTATGTGGGTTTGTTTGGTTTAAATGGGTTCATTTTTGTTTTTGTAAACTTTAGTTGGGAAAGTTTGGTTTTGTTGGGTAAGTTTGGTTTTGTTGGGTTTTGGTTTATTTGGGAATGTTCATTGATTGCTATTTGAAATTGTTAAGCCAGAGGTGGATTGATTTTGAGCAGCCAAAGAAATGAATGAGTATAGCCTAGAGTCGGTTGAAATGGTTTGAGTTTTGTTGTGCAGCCAATGATGGAACAGAGCCCACAGAGAGGCTCGATTTGGTTTTGATGGTGGGTTAGCCCAGTTGGGTTCGATTAGGTATAGCCGGTTTAGGTTGAAGTGGGCTCGGTTCGGTGAGCTGAAAGTTGGTTATGTGGGCTGTGTGTACAGCCCAACAGATGTTCACCCAACAGAGATGTGGGTTTAGCTAGATGGTTTGGCCCAGATGTGTATCCCGGGTTATGTGCCAAGGCTCAACTTCGGAAATCTTTGTAGGCTCAGATTTTGTGAAACTTGCTTTCATTGATTTCTAGAGTTGGGTTCAAAAGGCTCAGCTCAGTTGTATGCACAGCCCAGGTTGCTTGTGCAGCCCAGTTAGAAAGCTCAGCCCAGCAGTTGGGCTTCAGTTGAAAGTGCAAGTTATGTGGGCTGTTGTTTGCAGCCTAGGTTTGTGCAAGCCCAGTGGTTGTGTAGTGCTGGTTCAGTTGTGCAGAGCTTGGCAATTATTTAAACTTTAGGTTGGCGGGTCGGATGCTCAAGCAAATTCAAAAAGTGACTCGGGGTTTGCACCGGCTCGGGTTGGTCATTGCGAGATGCACAAAGACAAGCTTAACAGAAAAACACAGGGATGCACAGATGTGGGTTCAGGTCATTCAACAGGTCAAGTACACGGCTTGCAGCTTCAGGGGCTTGCAAGGTAAAGCAATACTGGGCTCAGTCAAGTGCAATACAGATGGCAAAATAGTTAACAATTGCTTAGATCTTTGAGCAATACGGGGCAAGGCAATACGAGGCCAGGTGCACAGGTCGGTGCACAGTCAATGGCTCAATGGCTTAGATCTTTGAGTCAAGCATGCATAAATTGCTCAATGGCTTAAGCCTGCAGCCTTCGAGGGCTTGCAAGTAAGCACGGATGCACGAGAATATGCTCGAGGTAAAACAAAAACTCAAATACATACAATCATACGGATGCACATAGTTCTCAAGCCATACAAGGTCGGACAAGGTGGTTTCACACAGCTCACCGTATAACACCCGAGCATCAACTATCTCACTGACCTCACTTGTCTGCAGCCTAATCTGTGTTATCAAAGCCCAACCTCACAGCTACAGGGGCTGCTTGGCAAGGGGTCTAATGCAACAGGTGAGTGAGGTCAGGGGCTAGCATGAGCAGGGTTAGGTGAGTGAGGTCAGGGGCTACGTTATGTTCAGCTAACTTAAAATTCCAAGGCAAGGCAGCAACAGGCAGTATTGGCTTACAGGGCAAGTTTAATCATACTTACCTCACTCATGGCACAATTGCAAGGTTCAATTACAGGTGCATTCCGCATTAAGCTCACTTGAGCTTTTCCTTGCCTCGCCTTGGGTTGGCTCAGCTACTCACACAGTTGCGCCCGAGCACACACGTACCTGCTAGCTCAAAAATGAGAGTTTAGTTTCCAAAAAAAATGTTGATATTACAGTAGAGGATCAAGATGAATACCAGCCCAAACCTGAGAGGCTATTGGACTGGCACAGGGAAAACTACTTTGGACTGACTGGGGTCAAAGATGACAATTGATACTAAGCTGCAGCCACAGATGCTTACAGCTCAGATCAAAAAGCCAAATGCAAATATATTACAGGATGGTTATACTAAAGATAAAAATGCAGATGTGCAATTATGATGAACTAACTAAGATGCAATGAAGATGCAAACAATAAAAAAATTACAGCTAAAACAATAATGTAAAGCAAATATGTACAAGGGTCAGTTAGAGCTCAGTGAAGCACACAATGATCACAGGGCACGCGCCAAGTCCCCGGCAGCGGCGCCAAAAACTTGGTGGGCCCGAAAGAGTGTCTATTTTACGGCCTACGGAAATACCGCAAGTGCACGGTGTCGCGATGTAGCACTGGGCACGACGGGTCGAACCACGAGACAAGGGGTGCTCTAATTGATCTAAGGCTTTGCTAAAGCGAGTTCTAGTGATAACGAGTGACAAAATGTAACGAGAATGTAACAAAGATATTTTGGTTGCCGCTTGGCTGAGTTGTGATCAAGTGAACCTAAACTAAGTAAAAGATCGTGACAAAGGGTATGCTAAGGTCTCAAATCCACCACTAACCCTATCATGTGTTCAATTCAATTTGCGAGTTCTTGTTCCTGTGGAAGCTAAGGGTAATGTGTCAATCTTATCATTAGCTTTTTCACTTAAGGAGTTTCACTGGTAATAGCTCAATTCATCGCCTAAGGTTGCTAGTTCGAGTACTAATTGTCTAACTAAGTACAACTAGTCAAGGGTTAGCACTAATCATTCAAGCAAGAGTGAATCACTCTCAACTCGAGTCTTAACCTAACTACGGTGCATCCATGGCTTTGGTATGCCTTCGTGAGAGTAAAGAGTTGAGGTGATAAATATTGAGCATATTTGATACATTAAACATTCAAGAACAACTCAACATAATTGAGATCACAATCGGAGAATTAGGTTTGGTGAAACCCTAACAATTAAATTAAAACATCAAATTAAAGCAACAAAGAACAAAATAATACTAAGTGAGTAGCTTTCGGCTAATCCAGCGTAATTTCTACACAAACCCCTCAGTTGTATTTATACATCCAAAATCAACCAAACCCTAATTTATTATAAAAATGAAATTAATTGGAAAACAGTTCAACCCATACTCTGATTTCGATGTTCCCTTCTTCTGCGGCTCTCAGAAATGCCATGCATGGTTGTTGGCTAACCTAACCCTAGTTCTTATCTTCTCTAAGTTAGCTTCTAGGGTTGCAGAAGCTAAGAGAGAGAAAATAAGCGCTAGAGAGGTGGGTGGTGAGGCTGCTATTGTGGTGATGATGGTGACAGAAGAGATAAAGGAGTTGGTGGTGGTGAGGCGGCTCTGCAAAGGCATGGGGGAGGAGCTGGGTTTGCAGAGCTCGTGGGAAGAAGAGAAGAAAGAGAAGATGAGAAGAGAAATGAGTATGGGTCGATAGGGTATAGGGTATGGTGGCTTGGCTGTGATGCACGAACGGCGGGGATGATAAGAACGTCAGCGAGCGTAGGATCTAGCGGTGGAGGATCCGAACGGCTGAGGGAGGTAGTAGGTTTTGGAGCGATCCGTGGTGTTGCGCGAGTACATCGAGGGTTGATGGAGCGAAGGAGCGACCGTGTGATGCATTTGGGTGAGATCTTGACGGCTCGAGTGAGCGGGCTCGGATCCGGTCATGGGTAGCTCTAGCCCAAGTCTTCCTTGTTGGGTTGCAACTGTTGCGCGCGCGGGCTTTGGCTATCTGCTCCATAGATGCTCGACTCCAATTCTTCGCTCCTTGGCTCCTCAGTTTCTCCGGACTTTATTTATTACCTAAAAACACAAAATTAATTAATACAAATATTTATTCTCGAAAACAAAGAAAACACAGAATCTGGGATAATATCTGATTTTTGAGCACAAAAGATGAATAAAATGCCAATAAAAAGGTGTATAAATATGCACTATTTGGCACTCATCAGTTTGTGTAAGAGATGATGGTGGATATAGCCACCCAGGGCTGGCAGATAAGGGGTTATGGGAGTAAGGTTATATCCAAGTGTCGATCACCTTGATAAGGGCTACCCAAATTGGCAGACCCCTTAACATTTCTTTGGTTGTCATTTAATATTTCTCCAAGAGGATTGTCCCTTAACCTAGGCTTAGCTCCAGATAGTGTCCGCCCATGAAATGACAATTTTGTCCTTTTGGCTCAATTTGGGTAGTTTCTTCTTCTTTTCCTCCGTGCGACTCCAGAGTACCTAATAACTCAAGAGCACGCGTAAAGTACATAATTCACAAGAAAAATAGCAAATAAAGCATAAACTCTATATAGAAAATACGGTGTATTCTACACCTATCAGCAAGACATGTCTGTACCAAAATTCTCTCCGAAATGGGAAGGTCCCTACTTGGTTACCAAGGCTTACAGTACCGGCTACTACAAAATCATTAAGGTGGATAGAGGCAAGATAGAGGCAGTCATTAACGGAAAATGGCTCAAGGCATACCATGCTTGATCATTGTCCCGCTACTGTCCCACGACATGACAATACAGGCATTTTCATTACGCATTTGAATTATCAATTTATTCAGAAAAAAAAAAACGTCAATGAAAAAACTCCATCCATATACCAAAAATCAATGCAATTCATCTCTCAAGAATGTTCAAAAAGAAAATTGACAATAAGGAAGCGTGGCTTAGAAGAGGCCATCCAGCAGATTGTAGTTCCTTGAGAGCATCATCTTCAGCCTAGTTTGGTATCTCTCCGTCCTATTCTTCAAGTTTTGAACTGCCTGCTCCACCTTCTCTGATTCCGCAGCCAGGGCCTTCTCCTCCTCAAAGATAGCTTTCGCAGCGGGAACTACATTCACGAGGATACCAACTCGATCAACCTTGATGATATCAAGACGCTTCCGCAACCAGCCTACGTTGAACTCCATGGATTCGCAGGTAGATACCATGTTCTCCCACTTTTCAAGGTTTGATTCAGCAACGTTGCGGATAGAGATATGTTTCATCTCAGCAATCATGGGAAGAAGGCAGTTTACCGTGGTGACCAAAGCAGATGAACATTGCCGAACTACATTCATGGTTGCGATGTGGCCATACTTTCTTCATACCTTTGTGTACAAAGGCACAAACTCCTTCCGCACTAAGAATCCACCGACAACTCGGTAGCTGGAAGATAGGCATTTCATATGGATATCGAATAAAAGACCCGCATTGGGGTATTCATAAGATGAGATACCCAGATCAGCATCTTCAAGGTCCGCGAGGGTAGGCGTGTTTGAGTTTGAAGGAAGAGGACTAGTTAAGTCGTCGTCGTCGATGACCGTCACGCATGTTCCAGTAGGGTATCTCTGTAAAAAAAAAGGGTAGGGGATTATTCGCCTGATCATGAAGAACAAGCAACTGTTCGGAAAAGAAAAGGAAAAATGGAACGAACCGGTATGATCTTCTTAACTCGGGGGACACGAGCAGGGGATTCATCACGAGGCTCAGATGCAGGCCGTGCACGTTTAACAGAAGACCCTGGATGGTATGAAGAAGACGATCTACTGTTGTTTGACATGATGAAAAGATGAAGTTTCTGTAAGAAAATCCTATCGCAAAATGGTAAAAAGTAGTTCAAAATCCCTACATAAACATATATGTTGAGCAATCCCTAAAGGAAGACTAAAGCGGCTGTGGCGAGGTCTACCCGATAGATGAGGATTCAACACCAACCAAGTCGTGCTTTCTTCCAAACCCTAATCAAGATCGGAAAGACCGTTGGGTATCTAAAAGGAATGGTACAACCAGCTCCGGGACGTTTGAGGCATAGGAAGGTATTCATCTATGCGGTAAAAATGTATTTACTTTAGCTTGATTGTTCCAGTATTTGAGCTGTCACCATCTCATGCCTACCCCACAATTATGCAACCATTATGTGCTAGGCAGGGGACTTAATGTTGATGGTGGATTTTAGTTCAGGGCTAAAATTGTAAAACCAAACTTTATGCGATGACATCCTGCAAAGGATAGAGCCATTCGATGAGTGATAAGTACCTCCTCACTTTATTTATTCGAAGCAATTCAATAAATACACAAAATTCACCCAGAATGGTGCGTGCAACAGCCATCCCAAATATTCTGTGAATTTTACTAGCAATAATAACTAATAATTAATGCATGATTTTCCTAGTATTTTCCGTGCTGTGTTCTCAGCCGAACTCTCATTATTGACATGACATGACGACTGAGTGTTCACTCTCAGCAGAGTAGCTCTAATCTCCATGCCAGTATTGAGACATGCACGAAATACCCGTGTGCTACTCTCTCGACAAAGAGAATTTCGAGTCGATGCACTCTCAGCTCGATCGAACACATTTAATTTCCTTAGGAAAAATATAGACTGTCCGAATTAGTCTCAGAAACGATCATGGCCACACAAGTTGGCCGCGTAATTTAACAAGCCTAACCAAACCCTGGCAAGAGTAGGCGATCATCATGATGACCATCGGCGGGGCCGTTTATGCCTTAGCCGTTCGAACATCACACGAACCCCTCCAGCGCTATCAAACGCCATACCAGAGTAAGGTGGCCGCGTTACTAGGAGAAGGCTCGAACGAGCAAGATTGCTTAAAGCGGTCTTAAAATCATCATGACCGTCCAACTTCACCGGCATGGTTGGACGGATTAGATCATCCCATGAATGATCAGGGAAGCGCTAACGCACACGTTGGCAGGCCCACTTCTCACCTACCCGATCGGCCTTCTCACAGCAATGCCCTAGAGCAATGAACGTTTGCTCGAAACAAGTCTAGCGTGATGCTTTAAAGGGTCGCGGAAGCTCTAGTAGTGTCTTAAATCGATCACAACCATCCAACTTATCCGGCATAATTGGATGGCTTAGATCGCGCCTAGGACCATCGGACAGGTACACACATATTCATCATCTGCCCAACGTGGGCCCCACACGGTCGGTCTCCCCAAAGGAGGAGCATAGCTTGCCAAACCGTTTGGCCAAAGTTGCGCACGCAAGACTGATCCAAAACCCTAATTAGGGTTTGCGGCATTACATATATGTCGCAGTTTGATCATGACCATCCATCTTCGCCAGCCTAAACGGAAGGTGTAGATATAGACTTAAGAGGTACCAAGAGTATCAACATGATCACCGTGGGCCCACCTATGCGTGTGACCGACCGGCCTAGGCCAACCATGGCTGAGCACCTCGAAACGCGTGCCCAAAGGAGGCATGTCACGCGGTTCCCAAATCATTTGCGGCAAAGGATTTCTATCGCAAATCGATCACGAACACTCACCTTTGCCAGACCAATTGAGTGGCCTAGATCGTACCTCCGCGAAACAGAATGGTATAGACATGTACACCGGCAAGCTGTCTACACGCATGCCCGGTCGGTCCCACCAAAAACATCGTTCATGCTTGATTTCGGTCAAGCTGAAGAGTGATGCTTGGGCACCTCTTTAAAACCCTAAAAATCATCAACGGTCGCAAATATGTGTCGTAGATCATCTTGTCCGTCCAACTTTTCCAACTTGGTCAGGCAGCCTAGGCTAAGAGTTAAACAGCCAATGAGGTACCTTGGTGATCACCGCCCGTCACTCTACCACAAGGAGTGATCGTCCAAGGGATGGCCCGCCCATGCGACCTCCAAGCAATCACTCGAAGATGGTTGGGAATGCAGCCATTTTAAGACGCTTCATACATATTGATTGTATTCGATGCATAAAGTATACACGATATTTCATGAATATCGACTTCCTAAATAACTCAGTTATTTAATCTAGCACCGTATGCTACTTCCTGTGGGTCTCACGATCCACTCATTCAAGACATCAAGCATGTCACAAACTGGGGGATACTTACTGGGGTATTAGTCTGATGAGTGCCAAATATTGCATATTTATACACCTTTTTATTGGCACTTTACTCATCTTTTGTGCTCATAAATCAGATATTATCCCAGATTCTGTATTTTCTTTGTTTTCAAGAATAAATATTTGTATTAATTAATTTTGTGTTTTTAGGTAATAAATAAAGCTCGGAGAAATTGAGGAGCCCAAAGAGCGAAGAATTGGAGTCGAGCATCTATGGAGCAGAAAGCCAAAGCCCGCGCAACGCTTGCAACCCAACAAGTAGCAACTCATCTACAAGACATGGGCTTGAGCTAAACCCGACCCGCGACCCGGATCCGAGCCCGTACACTCCAAGCCGTTGAGATCTCATCTTGCTGCATCCTACGCTCGCTGCCTCCTACGCATCGACCCTTGATGTCTCCGCTCCACACCAGATCACTCCGAGCACACCCTGAGCCGTTCAGATATCACTCCCTAGATCCTACACTCGCTGCAGCTTCCTCATCGTCCATCGCTGCGCCTGCTTCACATCGAAACACCCTACACCTATACCACTCGAGCTAATCCTCATTTCTCCCTCACCTTTCTCTTTCTTCTCCCACGATCTCTCAGAGAAAACCCCTACCCAACCATACCTCCACCTCCTTCTTCCCACGCCCATCACAGAGCCATCACCACCTCCATCATCACTTTGCGACAAAGAACATCATCGGTACCACCTCCTCCATACCCTAATTCACACTTTCTCATCCTTTAGCTTCTCTTACCCTAGAAGCTAGGGTTGAGGCAGTTGGGATTAGGGTTTCATCCAACAACTCCCCTGCATGATCGATGGAGAGATCAGAGACGCAACAAGGAGAGAAGTAGCAGGTTTGGGTCATCAATTAGTTGTTATTTGAGTAAATGTAAGAGTATATATTGAAGTTTGGAGGGATGAGAGAAGTAGTCAGTTTTTAGTCAATTTTAGGGTTCATAGTTTTAGTTTGTAATTTTAATTGAAAGTCTGTTATAATGTTTAACATGTTCTGAACTACCTTAGTTAGGATTTACAATGAAACCCTAGTTTGATGTTCTGCTATTCAACTATATTTGATGTGTTCTTGCATGCTTAAAGTTTAAGAGAAATTCAATTCAAACATCTCAATGCACTGCTCTCACAATGAATGTCAAGCATCCATTGTAGTTAGGATAACATTGTGCTGAGTATGTTTCAGCTCATACTTTAACTGTCATTGCTATTTCTTTGATTATTTGTGCTTAACTAGACATATAATGCTCTGAGTAGTATTCTTGGCTGATAATTGAAACTTCAATTGGTGAAACTCCATAGATAAGTGACAAACTTGACACTTTATCCTTATCTATCATAGGAACAAGAGCATTCGAATTAGTTGAATCACATAACCTAAACTAGTGGTGGATTTGATAATCCTAGCACTTGCAACCTCACTATTTGTATTTTATCTAGCTTTCAGTCTTGTAACCTCCAATACAGTCATAAAGACTATAAACAAAGCATAACTTTCTGTCACTTTTCCCTGAAAACAGTTGAGAAAGCTTAAGATCAATCCTTGCATACTCTAGTTCTCTGTGGTTCGACCTGTGCTTGCCACTGCCTACAAAGGCACTGTGCACTTGCAGATTAAGACATAGTCGTAGGAAAATCACTTTTAAGCTCCTATCAAGTTTTTAGCGCCGCTGCCGGGGAACTGGTAGTGTGCTACTTGTTCTTTAAAGCTTCATTTTACTGTTTTTCAACATACCCTGTATATACTTGCTTTAAACTGTTGTTTCTAGTCAGTCTTAGTGTCACTTTGTTATTAACCATCCACTGTGTATATTGCATTGTAAACATGCATTGTTAGTCTTAGTGTCAGACTTTTATCTGGTTACAAGTTTTATTAGTTGTGGTTAGCTCTATTATTTCATGTGGTTAGCATAAATTTGTCTAAACTTTGCATCTGTCAATGCATCTTATTTACTCAGCTTGAGCATATCTCAGATTTAGCTAGGTGCAGCTTAGAGTCTTGCCCTTTCAGCATTAGTGCTACTTTGTTTTTCTACCCACCGCTTCATCGTGCATTCACGGGTACTAAATTTCCGTGTTGAGTTACGGGTACATCTTGAGCTAAAGTAAAACCAAGGAGGAGAACCAAAGGAGCAGAACCAATTAGTGGAATAGCCTAAACCCAGTTTTATACTGGTGGTATTATTCCCTTAACCCTATTTCTACCTTGTGTTGTATTGCATGATAAGACTCTTGCTAGGCAGTCTAAAAGTTTCACTCTTCCTGGGTTCTGTGCTCAGCTCCAGCCCCTGAGCTGTTGAGCTTGAGATTGTGCATGCTCTGTCCTGTTAGCAGTTGTGTTAACCTGATGTTATGCTGGTATAACCATTTGAGTTGTGAATCTGTGCTAAGTATAGCTGCCTGTGAAGCTGTGAGCCAGAGCAAACATAGCATATTGCCCTGCCACTTGTGAATTTGAGCAAACCCTGAGCTTGGCTGTAACCAGCAGGCCTGCCCCTTTTGCATGATAAGTTAGATATCTTCCTAAGCTTGCTGTCAACTTCATCTGTGCATAACTGGAAATAGACCTTGAATCTGTGAATGAACCTTGTATAACATGAGCATGTTCTTTTGCATCTGTGTATGATTTTGCTTCATCTGTGCATTGGCTAACTTGCCACATGCTAAGCCTTGTTCACATAGATACTTAGCTGCCATTGTTACTCAACATCTGTGCTTAACTGCAAGCCCCTGTAGCTGCAGTGACTTGACCCCTGTGAGCCCTCTGCCACCTTGCTAGCCCCCTGAAGCTGCAAGTTGAGTTAGCCTGTGAAAGCCACAAAACCCCTGAGCTCTGAGTTTGACATCAACTCAGACTTTTGGTATCTGAGTGAGTTGATGCCACAAACTCAACTGAGCCAGTTTGACATCAACTCAGACCTGGTTAAATCTGTCAACCTTGGTCTAAAATTTGACTCTGAGAATTGCTGCTGCTATAACCTTGTTGATATCCTGAGAATATTGTAAAAGACCTGCCTTGTTCATTTGTTGAATTACCTCTCATTTGGACCCTTACCCTGCAATTTGTATGTGAACCTGTGATGTCTGATTGAATTGTGAGTAGTAGAAATTGCTTGAGTTTTAACTTGTTTTCCAAACAACACTACCCTGGCACATGCTTCACCATTGTGTGAGCACATCCCTTACCCAGTGCACCATTCACAAAAATTTTTTGTCTTGCTAAGTGCACCTGCCAATCTGGGCTGTGCTATATCTCTTGTTCTGTGAATTTGCTCTAATCTGTGCACTTAGACCTGCCCTGTGTTGTGCTCATTTGCAATCTGTGCCCTGACAGAGCTGTGTTGAAGTCTTGCATTAGACTGTGCTAAGTTGCAAAAAGCTGTGCTAATCTGTGCACAAGCTGCTCACCATTAGCTAGGCTATAAATCTGCCAACCTTGTTTAAGCCAGTGCTGTGTTGATAACCCATCAGCTGGAGCTGCTGGGATGCTAATTTGGCAACCCAAAACCCTGTGCCTGATAGCTTGGCTGAAACAACCCTTGACAGCTAGCCCACTTAACTGTCACCAAACCTGGGCTGTACCCCTCAATCTGGGCTGTCTACCTGTCACCAAACCTGGGCTCTATACACAGCTAAAGCCCGGATACCCAAACTAAACCAAACTGAACCCAATCCTGGGCTGCAAACAACTAAGCCCGCCTCAACTCACTGGGCTGTGCACTATCAACCCACTTCTGGGCTTGCACAAAACCGAGCCCAACACCACATAAACTGGGCTGATACCCACCCGATCATCCGGGTAGTGCAAACAATCTAAGCCTACATCTTTTGGGCTAGAATCAACCTATTCAAGTTGGGTCTCACAACATCAAAGAGCCATCTTTTGGGCTTAAGTCTTGTATTAGTGGGTCATTTTTGAGTTTTTTGCTTTTACGTGTTGAAATTGATTGTATGTTAACATGCTAGATGCACTAGCTAGGCTATGATTGTGTCTTTTAGAGACCAAACAAATCGACTAGTTAGAATCCGCCCGGACGAAATCGTAAGCATACCCAGTTCTTCAACCGAAAACCCAAGCCCAGACCTATTCGAAACAGAGACCATGGGTGATGAACCAAACCCACCCCGTAGTTTCAAGGACTACATGTACCCAACTAGGGCAAGCCAGCCCTCTTGCATCATTCTCTTGTGATGCTTGTCAATTTGAAGCGAAAGCAAGCACCATTCATATGCTACCCGTGTTTAGAGGGGTCAATGCTTTGAGAACCCCTACCATCACGTGAGAGACTTTGAGGATATTTGTGGGACTCGCGTTTTAACCAAATGCCAGAGGAGTCCCTCAAATTGAGATTGTTTCCTTTTTCTCTGAAAGACAAAGCCAAGTCTTGGCTTCATGCCCTACAACCACAGTCCATTAGAAACGGGATGACCTCACAAAAGAGTTTTTCAAAAAGTTTTTCCCAAACGATAAGACGGCGACAATTCGCCAAAGTCTAAATGGTTTTTTGCAATTAGAAGACGAAACTCTAGCAAAATACTTGGAGAGATTCAATGAATTATTACTCCAATGTCCCCACCATGGTTTTGAAAAATGGAGACTCGTCCAAATCTTGTATGAGGGTCTAGATGTTAGAACCCGTACCACACGTCGAGTCAATGTGCAATGGTGCATTTATTGACAAGAGTGCTTGATGACGCTTGGACTTTCTTAATCGAAGTCGCCGAGAAGACTCAACGGTGGGAGTCCATCCGTGAACCGAGAAGGACTACCCCCGCACAAAATGTTCATAGAATCGAGTCGACTTTGAGGGAAATGCAAAAATGGCATCTTTGGCCCGGAGAATAGAAGTGCTTGAGTTGGAAAAGAATGTAAAATCTAATACCCCTACTCTCCGTGACCAAATTGATATGGCCACTTGTGCCGCATGCCATAGTTCTGACCACTTAGTGGACAGCTGTCCAGACTTGCATGCATTTCAAGAGTCTAAAGCCGAGCAAGCCAATGCATTATACCAAAGGCAAGAGAACAACCCTTATTCTCAAACCTACAACCCAGGGTGGAGGAACCACCCTAACTTCTCATGGTCCAAGGGACCTGTACAAGGGGGACCAACAAATAACAACCAAGGATACTCATATCCTAGAAACCCCCAAGTACCACCACACCCTCAGTACCCTGTAGAGAAAAAGACTAGCTTGGAAGACTGTGTCGTTCTGTTAACCCAAGGTCTTTCAAAACTTGAGAAAACTACCGACCAACGTCTCACAAACCTAGATCTTAAGATAGGGCAAATCTGTGATGCATTGAATGAGAGAGAGAAAGGCAAATTCCTAGTCAACCCCAACAAAATCCAAAGAATGTGTTTCAAGCAGGCTCCTCTACCTGCAATGAAACTTCACATAGTCAAGCAAATGCTGTCACCACTCTCCGTAGTGGTAGAATTGTTGAGAACCATGTAGGTGTACCACCTTCAAGCGAGTCTACATCAGACTCCCAAGTACACACAACACCATAGGAAACATCTACTGTAGAGAAAGAATCTCGAGCCCATTGAGAAAACCAAGAGTCCTACTAATATAGATGTTCCTGTGCCAAGTCATGTTCTGTTGCTCCATTTCCACAACGGTTGGTGCAACAGAAGGGGGGTACCCAATACAACGAGATGTTGGAATTGTTCAAAAGAGTTAACATAAACATTCCATTTCTCGAAGCAATCAGGCAAATACCTGCCTATGCTAAGTTTTTGAAGGACATGTGCACACAAAAGCGAAAGCTTCATGTGCATAAGCGTGCCTTTCTCACCGAGCAAGTAAGTTCAATTATTCAAAACAAAACCCCACCTAAGTTTAAAGACCCAGGTAGCCCGACTATCTCTTGTACTATAGGTGAGCATACAATCAGAAAAGCTTTATTGGACTTAGGAGCTAGTGTGAATCTACTGCCATATTCTGTGTATGTGCAGTTAGGTCTTGGGGAATTGCAACCCACCCCTGTCACGCTACAATTAGCGGACAGATCTGTGAAAGTCCCTCGGGGAATCGTTGAAGATGTGCTAATCAAGGTTGATAAATTTTATTTCCCTGTGGACTTCATTGTGTTAGATACACAACCTGTGCATAATCCGAAAATCATATTCCCGTTATCTTAGGACGTCCCTTCTTGGCAACGTCAAACGCTATCATAAATTGTCGTAGCGGGATATTGAATTTGTCTTTTGGCAACATATTTGTAGAACGAATGTCTTTCGTGTGAACCAACAACCCATAGAGTGTGATGATGATGAATTGCACGAGGTTAACATGATTGAGAGTCTGATTCAAGACTCATTGCCCGACATTTTGTCAGTGGACCCTGTGCAAGCATGTTTAGATAACTTTGACTTAGATCTCTTTGAGTCTGAGTACATTGGTGAAGTCCACTCTTTGCTAGAGTCTGTGCCACCCATGGATATTGCTAAATGGCAGAGAATGCAGTGGAACCCCTTCCACTCTCTGATACCAAATCTGCCCCACCTCTTGATACACCACCTAAGCTTGATTTGAAACCATTACCCGATACCTTGAAGTATGCTTTCTTAGGTCCTTCTGACACTTTACCTGTGATTATTGCATCATGTTTAGACACGGAACAGGAATGTAGACTCTTAGAAGTACTTCAAGAACATAAAGGAGCCTTAGGTTGGACCATTTCCGATCTTAAGGGTATAAGTCCCACAATTTGCATGCATCACATAAACCTTGAGGAGAGCACTAAACCATCTAGGGAAATGCAAAGGAGACTTAACCCCAACATGAGAGATGTTGTCAAGGGTGAGATTCTGAAACTGCTTGATGCGGGTATCATTTACCCCGTCCCTGATAGCCAGTGGGTCAGTCCCATTCAGGTAGTACCCAAGAAGTCTGGCATTATTGTAGTTCAAAACGAGATGAATGAACTTGTCCCCACCCGTGTGACCACAGGGTGGCGAGTTTGTATTGATTATAGAAAACTGAACACAGTAACCAAGAAAGACCACTTTCCCCTTCCCTTCATTGACCAAATGTTAGAACGGTTAGCAAAACATAGTCACTATTGCTTCTTAGATGGCTATTCTGGCTACAACCAAATTCACATAGCACCCGAAGACCAACAAAAGACCACATTTACATGTCCTTATGGAACATTTGCTTATCGCCGTATGCCTTTTGGGCTGTGCAATGCACCCGCTACTTTTCAACGTTGCATGATGAGCATTTTTTCCGACATGGTAGATAAGTTTCTTGAGATTTTTATGGATGATTTTTCTGTGTTTGGGTCTTCATTTGATGAGTGTTTGCATCACCTCACATGTGTGCTAATTAGGTGTAAGGAGAAGAGTTTGGTCTTGAATTGGGAAAAATGTCATTTCATGGTTAATTCAGGCATTGTTCTAGGGCATATTATCTCGGAAAAAGGCATAGAAGTAGACAAAGCCAAGGTAGATCTCATTACTTGCCTCAACCTCGTTCTGTGAGGGACATCGAGATCATTTCTAGGCCATGCGGGTTTTTACCGCCGATTCATCAAAGACTTTAGTAAAATTTCACGACCTTTGTGCAATCTTCTTGCAAAAGATGTTGCATTTGTCTTTGATGATGCTTGTAAGGAAGCATGGGAGCAACTGAAGGCTCTCCTTACATCTGCCCTATAGTCGACCCCTAATTGGTCATTACCATTTGAGATTATGTGTGATGCGTCCGACTATCTTTGTAGGAGCTGTTTTAGGCCAACGAGTAGACAAACTCCCTTATGTGATCTACTATGCTAGTAAAACACTTAATGATGCTCAACTAAATTATTCCACTACTGAAAAGGAGTTGCTAGCTGTTGTATTTGCATTAGACAAGTTTAGATCTTATTTGATAGGGTCTAAGGTCATCATTTATTCTGATCATGCTGCATTGAGATATCTTCTGTCTAAGAAAGATGCTAAGGCTCGTCTAATTCGATGGATACTCTTGCTACAAGAGTTTAACCTCGAAATTCGAGATAAGAAAGGGTCAGAGAATGTTGTTGTCGATCACTTGTCTAGGTTGAATGTTGAATATGGTGATGAGTCTGTGCTAATTAGGGAATCATTCCCTGATGAGCAATTGATGCTTGTGTCTGAAATGCCTTGGTTTGCTGATATTGTAAACTACCTTGCTACAGGTAGAATGCCCTTGCATTGGTCTAAACAAGACCGTTCTAAATTCTTGGTGAAGTTAAACACTTCCTTTGGGATGACCCATATTTGTTTAAGTACTTGCCAAGACCAAATCATTAGGAGATGTGTCCCCAATTCTGAACAAAGGGACGTCATTTCTTTTTGTCATGACCATGCATGTGGAGGCCACTTTAGTGCCAAGAAAACTGCTGCAAAGATCTTGCAAAGCGGTTTCTATTGGCCAACACTGTTTAAGGATTGCCATGCATTATGTGTTGCTTGTGACCGATGCCAGAGACTAGGAAGTATATCTAGGAGAAACATGATGCCCTTACAACCCATATTGATTGTTGAACTGTTTGATGTTTGGGGCATTGATTTCATGGGTCCATTTCCGAACTCTGAAGGTAAGTTATACATTCTTGTGGCTGTTGATTATGTCTCCAAGTGGGTAGAGGCCATTGCAACCAAAACCAACGACCATAAAGTTGTTCTTTCTTTTCTTAAGGAGAACATTTTCTCCCGTTTTGGAACCCCTAGAGCAATAATCAGTGATGGAGGTAGTCATTTCTGCAATAGACCCTTTGAATCACTAGTGCGCAAGTATGGAATCACTCACAAGGTCGCAACACCTTACCATCCTCAAACCAGTGGCCAAGTGGAAGTGTCTAATAGGGAAATTAAGCATATTCTTGAGAAGACCGTCAATCCTTCTAGGAAAGATTGGTCTTTGCGCCTAAACGATGCTTTATGGGCCTATAGGACTGCATACAAGACTCCCATTGGGATGTCTCCTTACTGGACTAGTGTACGGAAAAGCATGTCATCTACTGTTGAGTTAGAACACCGTGCATACTGGGCTGTGAAAAACTGAATTTTGATCTTGATAAAGCTGGTACCCGTAGAAAACTTCAACTCAATGAATTAGAAGAATTGAGAAACGATGCATATGATAGTGCCAAAACGTACAAACATAGAATGAAGGTGTTTCACGACAAGCGCATTCTGCGCAAGTCTTTCACCCCAGGACAGAAAGTTTTATTGTACAACACTAGATTGCATTTGTTTCCAGGAAAGCTACGTTCCCGATGGTCAGGACCATACTTGGTACGTACCGTTTTTCCCCATGGAGCTGTAGAAGTTGAAAACCCAAAGCAAACAAGAACATCTTCAAAGTCAATGGTCAAAGACTCGAAACCATTTCTCGGAACATCTTCCACCGAGAAGTTGAGACCGTTGACTTGGAAGACCCCATCTATGTGGACTGATCTAGTTCACTTTTGTACATACTTATGGACTAAAAATCCATCATCTTTCCATTTTCTTTTTCTTTTTGCATAATTTTGATGTGTGCTAACCAACCTTTTTGTCTTGCGCTCGTGATTGTTTCCTTTCAAAGCATTCATCTTTCTATGGTTTAGCAACACCCTTTTACATCCGGTAATCTCTTCCCTTTTCTTTATTTAACATAGTTCTCTCGGTATGTGACTTTTTAAATTCTTATTATCTGTTGACACATTGAGGACAATGTTTAATTTAGGTTTGGGGGTGTGATTTGCATTTAGAGTTTTTAGTCTTTTTGTTTTACTTCTTTTAAAAAAATTAAAAAAAAATAAATAAAATAATAATAATAATAAAAAAAAAAAAAATATTGTAGTTTATTTTCTTAGTTTTGATACCACCATGGTAAAGAAGAAAATTCCAAGTAACAAGGAAATTGAGTAGAAAAGTTCAAAATTGTCAAGTTTTTTTTGAAGTTTAGAAGTTCGTCATCAACAATTGAAGACCGAAGACCGAAGAGTGAAGACGTTTCTATGGTTCCTATGAGAGAATGATGTTAATTGCCGATCGGGTGAGAAGGTAAGTGAGTACTCCCACCTCTTGCTAATGGTTGATTTCTTTTCTTAGAGATCATCAGAAAAATATTCTTTTTGTCCACACTTCTGTGGAGTCTCCAGATTTTATTTCGGAAGGTTATCCTTCTTACCTACAACGTGTGCGGGATTTCTCTCTTTATTCCCGCTCGCACACATGAGAGACTAAAAAGCGATCTTTTTGAGTGCAATTATCATAAAACCCTAATGGTGAGGCGAAGTCGAGGCTTATGATCACAATCGAATCCAAATTCTTTCATATGGTATGGTTACTTCTCGCTCAGCACTTAAGGATGAGAATGTGTTCTTTGGTAGTTCTAACTTCTTGTTACCAGTATGCAGAAACTCTATGTCCTCATAGATCCTTGGATGCTTGAGACTCTTTTACACTCTGAAGTTGGAGAAGGTTTTGTGGGTACACCTCTGGTAAACCCTCACGAGACTACAACTCGTCCACTAGGGACACCTAGGGGTTTAAAGGCTTAGTGCATACGCTAAATGCATTCGAGAGACTCGCGACGGGGGGTATAGTTAGGATTTCTTAATTTCTGTTTCACTTGAGGACAAGTAAAATTCAGGTTTGGGGGTATTTGATGAGTGCCAAATATTGCATATTTATACACCTTTTTATTGGCACTTTACTCATCTTTGTGCTCATAAATCGAGATATTATCCCAGCATTACGTATTTTCTTTGTTTTCAAGAATAAATATTTGTATTAATTAATTTTGTGTTTTTAGGTAATAAATAAAGCTCGGAGAAATTGAGGAGCCCAAAGAGCGAAGAATTGGAGTCGAGCATCTATGGAGCAGAAAGCCAAAGCCCGCGCGCAACAGTTGCAACCCAACAAGTAGCAACTCATCTACAAGACATGGGCTTGAGCTAAACCCGACCCGCGACCCGGATCCGAGCCCGTACACTCCAAGCCGTTGAGATCTCATCTTGCTGCATCCTACGCTCGCTGCCTCCTACGCATCGACCCTTGATGTCTCCGCTCCACACACAGATCACTCCGAGTACACCCTGAGCCGTTCAGATATCACTCCCTAGATCCTACACTCGCTGCAGCTTCCTCATCGTCCATCGCTGCGCCCGCTTCACATCGAAACACCCTACACCTATACCACTCGAGCTAATCCTCATTTCTCCCTCACCTTTCTCTTTCTTCTCCCACGATCTCTCAGAGAAAACCCCTACCCAACCATACCTCCACCTCCTTCTTCCCACGCCCATCACAGAGCCATCACCACCTCCATCATCACTTTGCCTGACAGCAACATCATCAGTACCACCTCCTCCATACCCTAATTCACACTTTCTCATCCTTTAGCTTCTCTTACCCTAGAAGCTAGGGTTGAGGCAGTTGGGATTAGGGTTTCATCCAACAACTCCCCGCATGATCGATGGAGAGATCGAGACGCAACAAGGAGAGAAGTAGCGAGGTTTGGGTCATCAATTAGTTGTTATTTGAGTAAATGTAAGAGTATATATTGAAGTTTGGAGGGATGAGAGAAGTAGTCGATTTTTAGTCAATTTTAGGGTTCATAGTTTTAGTTTGTAATTTTAATTGAAAGTCTGTTATAATGTTTAACATGTTCTGAACTACCTTAGTTAGGATTTACAATGAAACCCTAGTTTGATGTTCTGCTATTCAACTATATTTGATGTGTTCTTGCATGCTTAAAGTTTAAGAGAAATTCAATTCAAACATCTCAATGCACTGCTCTCACAATGAATGTCAAGCATCCATTGTAGTTAGGATAACATTGTGCTGAGTATGTTTCAGCTCATACTTTAACTGTCATTGCTATTTCTTTGATTATTTGTGCTTAACTAGACATATAATGCTCTGAGTAGTATTCTTGGCTGATAATTGAAACCTCAATTGGTGAAACTCCATAGATAAGTGACAAACTTGACACTTTATCCTTATCTATCATAGGAACAAGAGCATTCGAATTAGTTGAATCACATAACCTAAACTAGTGGTGGATTTGATAATCCTAGCACTTGCAACCTCACTATTTGTATTTTATCTAGCTTTCAGTCTTGTAACCTCCAATACAGTCATAAAGACTATAAACAAAGCATAACTTTCTGTCACTTTTCCCTGAAAACAGTTGAGAAAGCTTAAGATCAATCCTTGCATACTCTAGTTCTCTGTGGTTCGACCTGTGCTTGCCACTGCCTACAAAGGCACTGTGCACTTGCAGATTAAGACATAGTCGTAGGAAAATCACTTTTAAGCTCCTACCATAGTCTGGCGGTTTACAGCGTGCAGGGTGCAACGCGCCATCATAAGAACGTGTCAGGAGGTATGGACTGTTAAGATGGTGAGGGAAGTGGGCTAAGACGTGATCATGAAATCACCCACACGACCCCACTACTCCGTCACTCAACTTCCTCCACTTCCTACGAGATGAGGGTTTGCGCTCAATGACTTGTATAAATAGGTCATTTGCCTATTTCTAAACAACACAGACGAACACAGAAAAAACTAAGTGTTGTCATAAGTATCCAGAAATCACCATTCTGATACAAGTCATAAACAGCCAACACCTTCACAATCTCAACACCTTCTTCGCTTCCCTCCATAAGATCAACCCCATCTCCTTCACTTTGTGACCGAAGCAAGTCTGGAACGGCCATTTCTTGGTTTAGGCCAGAATTGTACAGATTGATCTCTCGAATCAAAAGCACTCCCGTGCAGTGCATTTGTTTAGGGTTTAGATTCGTTTCTCATCCACACACACCCAAATTTACCAAAAACCGCAGAAATAGTTTTCACCCATAAACAGATGTATTCCTTAATGAATGCTGCAATAGTCGCTCCAGTAGTTCCTTGGAGAGGAATAGCTTCGACCCATTTTGTAAAGTACTCCGTCACTTTTATGATATACTCGTGCTGCTTCGACGATGGTTCCAATAATATCAAGTCCCCAGCTGTAGAAAGGCCATGGACTACTTACTGAATGAAGGGGAGTACAAGGCGTGTGAATGAGATTGCCGTGAGTTTGACATTCGTGGAATTTCTGCACAAATGCTGCTGCATCATCCTCCATGGTCGGCCAGTAGTACATTTCGTGCACCTGGAAGAATAACTTCTTTTTCCCTTGGTGTTCACCTTCATGTGTCTCTTTCAATATAGTCGGGATTTCAGACTTTGCCAAACATCATAACAGGTCCCCTCCAAAGCTCCTGTGATATAGGATTCCCTCATGAAATACGAATCTTTTGGCTCTTTTCTTCATCTTGGCTACATCCTTTTTGTTAGCAGGAAGCACACCATCGCGGAGGTAGTTGATGTACGGTTCTCGCCATTCCCCAATATAGCCAAAGTTAAGAACTTCCAATTGATGTGGTGGCGCTTGACAATTGGAGCAAGACCCTTGGAGCGTTCGAGATTGGGTCTCCATATCCGGCCAGTAGTATCCGAGGCATTGAAGACATCGATAAAGAGTCACCATTAACGTTTGCCCGCAGATTTCACCATGAACGCGGTTAAGTTGTAGTTGTGCTTTTTCATCTCCAAGACATCTCGACAGGGATCCGTCTGAGTTTCGGTGGAATAACACTCCATGGAGCATGAAGAAGTTTTTTAGGGTTTTAAGACTGACCTTTCCTTGAGAAAATGAACTGTTAAGTTCTTGAATAATCGGAGTTCTCCAATCGCCGATTTCAGTATCTTTGGGTTGTGAAATCCATATTGATGCCATGGTCCGTCTCTTCACCGTCAAAGTCTTTTCCAGACCCTCGAATTGAAATTTCGAAGCTAATGTAGCTAGGCAATCGACGTACTTGTTGTTGTCTCGGCCAATATGAATTATGGTTGCATCAGCGAAATAATTCAATAGCTTTTGCGCCTCAGCTATATAAGGGGCTAGTGTTACCTCTTTGAGTGAGTATACTCCGTTCATCTGGTGACCAGCAGTTTCGAGTCGCCTCTTACTTCCAGGTGTGTGGCTCCTACTTGTTTGGCTAGTGACAGTCCTATGAGGAAAGCTTCGTATTCCGCTGAATGGTTAGTGCACTGGAAGTCCAGCTTGAACGAATGCGAAAGGACTTCACCAGTTGGAGACACTAGAACTACACCCGCTCCTCCGGTATTACTGCTAGGGGTAGCAGAATCGTCAAAATATAATAGCCACGTCTCCTCTTTGACAAAAAGACTGGAAACTCCCCAGGGAGGTCTTCGTGCAGTGCGGTAGTACCTTCTCCCGGGAACGCTGCTAGCAAGTCTGCGACTGCTTGTCCTTTAATAGCGCTCGGAGGAGTGCATGTTATGTCGAGCTCTAACATTTGGAGTAGCCATTTAGCCGTCCTGCCTATCAAGGCCGGTTTTTGAGAGCAATAACTTGACAGGATCGGCTTTAGCTATCAACACCACTTTGTTCGACAGCAGGTAGTGTCTAAACTTATGAATAGCGTGAACTGAGGCTAGACATGCTTTTTCCGCCTTATGAATCATGAGTTTAGCGTCTCTTAAAGCACGACTGAAGTAGTATATAGGGTGTTCAATCCCTTCATCGTCTTCTTGAGCGAGGAGGGGCCCAACAGCAGCATCGCTGGAAGCAGTATAGAGAAACAACGGTCTTCCTTGTATGGGAGACTTCATAACAGCTGGTGATGACAATATTTGTTGGATCTTCTAAAAGGATTCTTACTGCAGCGTGGTCCAAGTGAAGCTTGCTCCTTTTTTCAGCAAGGGGGTGAATGAAGCGATAAGCTGGGCTAAACCAGGTATAAAACACCGAATGTAGTTTACCTTGCCCATGAAACTCTGGATTTCTTTCACAGTTCGCGGAGGAGGCATTGTGAGGATGGCTTGGGTCTTGGTTGGGTCGACCTTGATTCCTTCAACAGTTACTTGGAATCCCTGAAATTTGCCAGAAGAGACCCAAAAAGCACATTTCAAAGGGTTCATTTTCAGTTTGTATTCACGACACCTTTCGAACACTTGCCATAACACGTCTGTATGGGCTGCTCGAGTTTTTGATTTGACTACTATGTCATCTACATAATCTTCAACTTGATTGTGCATCATGTCATGGAAAATTGCAGTCATGGCGCGTAGATAGGTAGCACCGGCATTTTTCAAACCGAAAGGCATCACAGTATAATAAAAGTTTCCAAGAGGAGTTCGAAAAGCTGTCTTGCTTGTGTCATGCTCGTACACCTTTATCTGGTTGTATCCATTGTACCCATCCATGAAGGAGAACATAACTTGTCCGCTGGTAGCATCTACTAACATGTCAATGTTGGGAAGGGGAAAGTCATCCTTGGGGAAGCATTTGTTCAGATCTCTGAAATCGACGCAGCACCTAATTTGACCGATTTTCTTCTTTACGGAAACCACATTGGCTATCCAGGTAGGATGGTGAATGTGATTGATAAAGCCAGCGGCTAGTAGCTTTTGAATCTCAGTCTTGATATGTTCCTCCACATCATGCCTGAACTTTCTTGGAGATTGCTTGACTGGCTTGGATCCAGGTATTATATGTACATGATGAGTGACCAATTTTTCATCCAGGCCGGGCATTTTCTCGTATGTCCACACGAATATGTCTTGATACTCTTTAAGAAGATTCACAAGTTTCGTGCGTTCATCTGCACGTAGAGCTGAACTGATGGAGACAGGCCTTGGAGATTCTTCATTTCCGATGTTGACAATTTCGAGTTCATCTGTAATGGAGTCTGTGCCGTCTTGCAATTGCCGTGGAGCGTATGGTACTTCTTCTTCTTGTATTTTATCATTATGGTTGCATTCTATTGGGCGGAGAGACTTGGCGGTAGTCTCCCCTGTTAATTGCTAACAGCGGTGCTGGTATACAGTTTTCCCTTTTCCATCACGACTTGCCACAAAAGTGCGCTGATAGGGTGTAGAATACATCCTATTTACTATCTATTGTTTATGCTTTCTTTGCTATTTTTCTTGTAAATTTTGTATTTTACGCTTGTTTTGAGTTTTATAGCTACTTTGGAGTCGCACGGAGGAAAAGAAGAAGAAATCACCCAATTTGAGCCAAAAGGGCAAAATTGTCATTTCAGGGGTGAACACTATCCGGAGCCCAAACATGGTTAAGGGGAAGCTTTCTTTTTGGATGAGAACTAAAGACAACCAACTGTGACTAAGGGGCGACCACCTGTGTTATAGGGCACTCAATCTGGGGTGACCCTTATCTTATGTAGAAGGGTATCCTTATCAATTCCAGCTCTCACACCCCTACCCTAAATCGAGAGTTATCTCATTCATCTCATTCCACCTGAAAGAGAGAAAAGAGGCGCAGCCATGGAGTGACTGAAATTGAATCCAAGGTTAGTTGTTGCCGTTGAATTAAGAACGAATGGAAGATATTTTTGGTTGTTCGGTGATGAAAGATCTTGGTGTATAGATTAGGGTTTCACCGTTGTTTAATCGAATCAAAGAAAGGGAGTCTCGTGATTGAAGCTCGGGGAAGAAATGGAAGCATTGTTGTCGAGTGAAGATGGGTTTCGATCCGAAGCTACAGAGAATGGAATCGTAGGTGGGTTTCTTTGTTGGGTCTCAGGGGATCGAAGTTGTTAAAACTAAGCTAGGGTTCTGAATCGAGAATTGAAGTGATTTTGAGCTCATGGTGATATCACAGTAGCAGGAATGGAGAAGGTGATGGAAACTGGTGGTGTTGTAGATGAAGGTGGTACTGTTGCTACCATTGGCAAATAGAGAATGGGTCTGTCAAGGAATTGGAGAGACTGGTGATGCTTGAGCTGCAAAAATGAAGAAATAAGAGATGGGTCTGATCTGTGAGAGGAGATTGTGCTATATGACATACAGAGAAGATTCAGATGATGCAATGGAGATGGATATGGTTCAGTGTTGACAAAGAAGATGAATTTGAGAGAACTGGTGATGCTTCTTAAGGGGATTTGAATGAAAATGGGTTTTACTGTGATGGAGGAATTGAACCAAGAATGAATTTGGTCTTTGCTAAGAGATTAAATGGGTTTTGTGGCCGGAGTTCTGCTCAAACCGAAGTTGAGAAGGAGGATGAAATAGCCTGAATTGGTGTTGCAAAACTACAGGACCAGGGGAATTAAAGCTAAGGGAGAATGGAGTCTGTGAAAATGGTTTGTAGGTGGTAATCAAATGGGTTCTGTGCCATTGATAAGTTGAGATGGCAAGTGGATGGTGGAATGGTTGCAATGGCATTCTTGCACCTGCAATGGAATGAATGGGGCTTATTTGGTGTGGAAAAGCATAGGTGAATGTTGTGAGATGCAGAATATGAGCTGAGCTGCAGGTCAAGATGGTGCCTTGTGATTGTCTACAGGGTTTTGAGGCCAAGAGTTGTGTTTGGCAATGGCTGCAGGTTGGAGTCAGAGTAGTGTTGCAGCTGGCTAAGTTGCTGGTAAGTGGAAATGGGCTGTTATGACATGAGTTACAGGGGGATATTGGAGCTGAAACAAGGTGGAACTGGTGATGGTCCATAGACATTGCAGTGAATGTCTTGAGTTGTGAGAACTGGTGGTGACAGAGATTGCAGCTTTGAGTTAGAGCTGTACACCGTGGTGCTGATTGAGCAGGTGGTGGTCCTGAGTTATGGCTATGTTGATGGCTTACAAGAAGCTGTAGAATGGGAGCTGGTGAATTGGCAGGGTTGTAGAGAATGGGTTGGCCTTGAATTCGTGTTTGGTTGGAAGAGTAAGAAGATGATGGACTTGCTGGTGGTGTTGCAGTGGCAACGGTACAGCTGAATGAATGTTAGAGCTGCAGTTGTTGGTGCTGAGATAGTGCAGCTGTGTTGAAGTTACAGGGATTTGGAAGTTGATGCTGTAGTTGCAAATGTGATGAAAAGGGAATGTGAGAGCTGCAGAAATGGAGTTGCAGCTGTGAAGGATACATGGCCATGATGGCTGGATGCACAAGGATTGTGCATCACAAGTGCAAGCCGTGCAATGGCCTGGCAAGATGGCAAAGGCCTTGGCCACTCGGCCCATCCAGGTGAGTAAGAAGCTAGTTAGACCCCGACCGATCGACTCACTTTAACTCGGTCCGACCGAACCGATCCGATCCGACTCGTTGACCCGACCCGATTCAACTCGTTGACCGGTGACCCGATTCGGACTTCGTTGACCGGTGATCGGACTTTGACTTTGCCGGTCCATGAGGCACTTCTCCCGCACTTCTCCGCCGATTTCCGACCACAATACCAGTTTTCCGGCGACGACTTTTTGGACTTATTTTCTACATGGGTTTCTCTCTATTATGGGCTTGGTGGATTTTTATCTAATGGACTTTAAAGACTTGACCTAATTTTGGAAGGAAGGAAAAGCTATAAAAGAAGAATTCTACAACTTTTGGGAGATATCTTATTCTTGGAACTTGGGAGAGCCGTTTTTGGTTGCACAACTAGGGTTTGCTTTTGTTTATCTTCTTCCTTATTCCATTGATATTTTTGTGATGAACTCCATAGCTATGAGTAGATAAATTCTCTATTATTGGTTAAGGATGTAGTCCTATTTCTAAAACTTGTGTTTGCTTTATGTATTAGTTTTCTCTCTTGACTATCGTTCACTTCTCTACTGTTTTTATGATCACATGATTGAAGTATTGTGATAGGATTTTGATGTTTGATTAGTTAAGTGGCCAATTAATTGAACTTGCATCTTAGTCCATAGCTATTTTAGGGTTTTTCATCGAGCGATAACCTTGAATACAAGTAGCATGATATGTTTACGGTTTGTAGTGATACACTCTCGTAATCATATGTAGAGTTTGACCATTGTCCGAATTGTTATGTGCAACGCATGACAATTGCATTGATTAGCCTATTTCTGAAACTTAATGCTCCTAGGAATTGAACTTGATTAGCGCAAGGCGTTAGGTTATTCTTTAGGTAGATTTCACATACGCAACCTAATGTGTGTGTTGAATAACTTAGGAAATTAATAGATTATCTTGCTCTCTTGATTCTCTAGGCTTTTGATAACACAAGAGATTAAATTGTAATTCTATTCATATATGCAAGCACATGTCTAAGATTGAAGATGAATTCCTTGACCAATATCTCTCTCCATTGATTACTTTCTACAATTTACTTTGCTTTTAATTTGTTTTTATTGCTTAAATAGAAATAAGAAATCCCCCCAATTGGTTACTTTAAGAAATTGATTACGAAATAACTACAATCGCCTCTCTGTGGATACGAACTCTTTCTTATCATATACTTTAGGAAAGTGAAATTATTTTTGACGCATACGACAGCGATCAAATTTTGGCGCCGCTGCCGGGGAGGCACACGGCTAGTTATTGAGTTTTTAGTTTCTTTTTACAATTTCTGCTTTTATCTTTGCTTTTTGTTTGTCGTCTTGTTTCTCACTTGTTTGCTAGAATTGTTTTCAGGTATCAATCCCTGGCTACTAAAGATTGGAATTATCCAAGGTGCGGGATAGCTACTCGACGAGGCACAATACTCCAACCAAGTCAAGACACAACGGACGAGCACGAGTTGGAAGTAGGAGAAGAGATTTTCCAAAAACAAGAAGAAGGAAAAGAGGTTCCATTCGTAGACGAACCATAAGAAGAAGAAGAAGCTATGGGTGATGCAAATCGTTCACTCAAGGACTTGGCTTCTCATAGGCTTGATACACAACAGGGGTGTATTCAAACGAACTCTACTTTTGAGATAAAGCCGGGGTTGCTTAGAGAATTACCAAAATTCCATGGCATGGTGAATGAAGATACAAACAAACATCTTTTGGACTTCCACACCATTGTCACGGCTATGCTTCCAGCAAATGTTGAGGCGGATGGTGCAATGTTGAAGGTTTTCCGTTTCTCTTTAATGGATAGTGCTAAGGATTGGTTGTACTATTTACCTCCGGAAGTGCCACAACATGGAATGGGTTGAAGAAACTCTTTTTAGAGAGATATTTTCCTGCATCCAAGGCTACTCAAATTCGCAAGGAGATTTGTGGGATGAAGCAAAACGTGGGAGAATCCTTATATGAATGTTGGGAACGATACAAGAGATTGGTTGGAAGCTGTCCTCACCACCAATTCAGTGACGCTATGATTATCCAATATTTCTATGAAGGACTCCAATCAAGTGATAGGAATCTCCTAGACGCTGCGGGTGGTGGTGCACTAGTTAACAAGACGGTGGCACAAGCTAGAGAGTTGATTGAAAACATGGCAGCGAACTCACAACAATTCTTGAGTCGTGGTTCGGATGTGATTCTAAGAAGGGTGAGTGAGGTGAGCGAGGTTGAGGAACTTCGTCAACAAATGGGTAATATGAACGCAATGCTTCAACAAGTTGCAGCCGCGGTGATACCAAGTTCCACTCAAGCTTATGAGGACGAGCAAGCTAATGCGATCTTTCCAAATCAACAAAGACGGTATGATCCCTACTCCAACACTTACAATCCGGGATGGAGAGATCACCCCAATTTTAGCTATGCCAATAAGCAAGGAGCGGTTCAACAATCTAGTTTCAACAACCCAAGTGGATTTCAACCTCAACAACAACAATTTCAACCGAGACAACAATTTCAACAACAACAACAACCTCAAAATATGGGGTCCAATATGGAAGAGTTGCTGAAATCTTTTATGCAACGAACGGAGAGTTCGGTTAAGGAGTTGCAAACTCAAGTTGGTTCTATGGCTATGGAGTTGAATCAATTGAAGGCACAAAATGGTGGGAAACTCCCTTCTCAACCTATCAACCCAAAAGAGGGTGTCAATGTAATTACGTTGAGAAGTGGTACACAACTTGTGCAACCCGAAGTCACTGATTCAGGCGCGGTGGAAACACCTAAGGAACCTGTTTTGGAGGAGAAAACCGAGGATTCTCCCCAAACTTCTGAGGTACCTATTTCTAACTCTAAAACTTCGGTTTCTACTTGTGTTCCTCCTTTACCTTTCCCTCGCAGATTTGCAAATTCCAAGAAGGCGGAACTAGAAAAGGAGATTTTAGACATTCTTAAGAAGATCCATGTGAACATACCACTCATAGATGCAATCAAGCAAGTTCCAAAGTATGCAAAGGTGTTGAAGGACTTGTGTACCAATAAACAAAGGCTCAAAGGTAATAAAGTGCTTAGTGTGGGGGAGAATGCTTCGGCAATCTTACAACATAAACTCCCACTTAAGTGCAAGGATCCCGGTAGTTTCGACATTCCCGTCACAATTGGTAACACCAAATTTAACAAAGCTATGTTGGACTTAGGTGCATCCGTTAATGTTATGCGGCTGCCTATGTACAATTCACTTGATCTTGGTCCTCTTAAAAGTCTGGAATTGTGTTGCAATTAGCCGATCGTTCTAATGTCTACCCAATGGGTATTGTTGAGGATGTTCTTGTGCAGGTTAATCAACTTGTATTTCCAAAATGGACTTTTTACGTGTTAGAGATGGATGAAGGTTCACCGGACTCGTCTCTTCCATTGCTACTTGGGCGTCCCTTCATGAAAACGGCGTGAAAACCATTATTGATGTTGACAAGGGAACGCTAACTATGGAGTTTGATGGAGAAATAATACGTTTCAACATTTTCGAGACGATGAGATATCCTAGTGATGTCCACTCTTGTTTCTCCATTGATGTGATGGACACATTGGCGCAACAAATGTTTGAGTTGAATGGTGTTGATACTTTGGAAACCGTGCTCACTACATCTATTGACAATGGTTATGCGTATAGTGATGAGATGAAGGAAACCATTGGTTCTCTTGACTCACTACCGGAAAAATCAGCAATTAAGAATGTTTCATATGCTTCTTTACCATGCAATAATGAAAAACTTGTGCCATCTATTGTTAAATCTCCAAGTTTAGAATTGAAACCTCTTCCAAGTCACTTAAAGTACTTGTACTTGGGTGACAATGAAAATTTACCCGTGATTGTTTCTAACGAGCTTAATGAATTACAGGAGCAAAAACTTCTAAGGGTGCTAAGGAAGTACAAGACGGCCATAGGATGGACAATCGCCGATATCAAGGGTATAAGCCCTGCCGTTTGTATGCATAAGATCCGTGTGGAGGATGATTCAAAGCCTACAAGGGAAGCGCAACGTCGTTTGAATCCTCCCATGATGGAAGTTGTGAAAAAGGAGATACTCAAGCTTTTGGACGTGGGTGTTATCTACCCCATATCCGATAGCAAGTGGGTAAGCCTGGTACAAGTAGTACCAAAGAAATCGGGAGTAACGGTGGTGGAGAATGATAAGAATGAACTTGTCCCAACTCGTGTGCAAACCGGTTGGAGGGTTTGTATTGATTATAGAAAATTGAATGCCACCACTAGAAAAGATCACTTTCCTTTACCTTTTATTGATCATATGCTTGAACGTTTAGCTGGACACTCTTACTATTGCTTTCTTGATGGCTATTCGGGTTATAATCAGATTGTGATAGCAGGAGGACCAAGAGAAAACCACTTTCACTTGTCCTTTCGGTACTTTTGCTTATAGAAGGATGCCTTTTGGCTTATGCAATGCTCCGGCTACTTTCCAAGGTGTATGGTAAGTATCTTTTGGAATATGTTGAAAACATAATCGAAGTGTTCATGGATGACTTTAGTGTCTTTGGTGATTCATTTGACCTTTGCTTGAACAATTTGTCTCTAATCCTTGAACGATGTGTTGAAACAAATCTTGTGCTAAATTGGGAGAAGTGCCATTTCATGGTAACTCATGGCATAGTTTTAGGCCATATAATATCTTCTAAAGGCTTGGAAGTCGATAAATCTAAGATAGACCTTATTCGTGCTCTAACCCCTCCCACTACGGTGAGGGAGATACGTTCTTTTCTTGGTCATGCATGTTTTTATCGTAGATTCATCAAGGACTTTTCCAAGATAGCATCACCACTTTGTAACCTATTGCAAAAAGATGTGGTTTTTAACTTTGATGAGAAGTGTGTGGCGGCATTCAATCGTTTGAAAGAACTTTTGATTTCAGCCCCTATCATTAAACCACCGGATTGGAGCAAGCCTTTTGAGCTCATGTGTGATGCAAGTGACTATGCGGTTGGTGCGGTGCTTGGGCAACGTGTGGGGAAGCTTCCTCATGCTATCTATTATGCTTCTAGAACGTTAAATGAGGCCCAACAAAACTACACAACCACTGAAAAAGAGTTATTAGCCATTGTTTTTGCTTTAGAAAAGTTTCGGTCTTATCTAATTGGTACAAAAGTTGTTGTCTTTTCTGATCATGCAGCACTTAGATACTTGCTTACAAAGAAAGAGGCGAAACCGAGGCTCATACGATGGATATTACTTTTGCAAGAGTTTGATATTGAAATCAAAGACAAGAAAGGAATTGAGAACACCGTTGCGGATCATTTGAGCCGACTTGCTGTGGACAAGGAGACTATCCCGTTGCGTGAAAGTTTCCCGGACGAGCAACTATTCTCAATTGCCTTTGGAGAACCATGGTACGATGATATTGTTAATTACTTAGTGTCTAAACAAATCCCAAAGAACTTGTCTCGTGCTGAGAGGGACAAACTTAAGAAGTTAGGCAACCAATACATATGGGATGATCCATACTTATGGAAACATTGTAGTGACCAAGTAATACGTAGGTGTGTTCCCGAAATTGAATTTAATTCTATCTTGTCTTTTTTCCACTCATATGCTTGTGGAGGACACTTTGGGAGTAAGAGAACCGCTCTCAAGGTATTGTAATGTGGTTTCTTTTGGCCAACTTTGTTTAAGGATGCACATGCATTTTGTATCACATGTGATAGGTGCCAAAGAACCGGCAATCTAGGTGCTCGAAATCAAATGCCGCAAACTATTATTCAATTTGTGGAGGTTTTTGATGTATGGGGAATTGATTTTATGGGCCCTTTTGTCAATTCTAATGGGAATTACTATATCTTGCTTGCTGTGGATTATGTCTCGAAATGGGTGGAAGCTAAGGCCACCCCAACTAATGATTCTAAAGTTGTTTCAGATTTTGTGCAAGCTAATATATTTGCAAGGTTTGGCATTCCAAGGGCGATAATTAGCGATGGAGGTTCACACTTCAAAAACAGGTTCTTGCAAAGCTTGTTAAAGAAGTACAATGTGTCGCATAGGATTGCAACACCCTACCATCCACAAACAAATGGACAAGCCGAAGTTTCCAACCGAGAGGTGAAATCAATTCTTGAAAAGACGGTGAATCCTACAAGGAAGGATTGGAGTTCGCGACTCAATGATGCTTTGTGGGCGTATAGAACCGCATATAAAACACCTATTGGGATGTCTCCTTTTAGGCTTGTTTATGGTAAACCTTGTCACTTACCCGTGGAAATTGAGCATAAGGCGTTTTGGGCTATTAAGCAATGCAACATGGAGTTGGATGGTCTTTGGAAAGCAAAGGAAGTTACAACTTCAAGAGCTAGAGGAGATTCGCAATGATGCATTTGAAAGCTCGCGGATTTACAAGGAAAAAACGAAAGCTTTTCATGATAATATGATTTTTAAGAAACAATTTTGCATTGGGCAAAAAGTGCTTTTGTTTAATTCTCGTTTGCAATTATTTTCGGTAAATTAAGGTCACGTTGGATTGGACCTTTTATTGTGACTAATGTGTTTTCTCATGGTGCAAAGTGGAAATTCGTAGTTTAGCTACAGGTAATGAACTTAAAGTGAATGGGCACCGGTTGAAACCATATTATGAGAACTTCTCTTCGGATGTCGTGGAAGGAGTTAATCTTGTGGAAGTACTCCCTCTGGAGGAGTCATAGAAAGCAAGGAGATAGTCGGGCTGACGACTTTAAACCAAGCGCTAATTGGGAGGCAACCCATCGGTTTTGTATCTCTTATCTTTTTTTTTTTTTTTTTTTTTTTCTTGTTATGTTTTTACCTTTTCTGATTTTTTTTGTCACTTTTCCGTTAGGATTTCCCACCTTGACTTTCTTTGGACGATTCAATTACATTGAGGACAATGTAAAGTTTAAGTGTGGGGGAGTGGTTTGTGTAAATTTTTGCAATTTTTCAACTTTTTTGCAATTTTTCAACTTTTGTGTAATTAGTGAATAAGAAAACTTCAACTTGTAGTTAGTTTAGAGTCACATAGTATACATGTCGCTAAGATTACATCGAGAATCTCACAATAGTGACTGAACTTAGAGATGACAGAGAACATGATCGGGTTTCTTACTTGTATGAGAGTTAAAGTTGGATTTAACCATGCCAGTGGCAAATAAGGTGCAGACTGAATTCGGTATTAGAACAGTGATCCCCTATAGTGGAGACTACCCATGTTACATAATGTGAGGCACCGACCTTCAAATTCTTTGTACCTGTCTAAATTTGTGCTTTTAGAGTGTGTGTCACCGTACGTAAATTCCGGGCAGAATGGTGAGCTGTCCAACTTCCCATCATAGAAGCACTATTTTGATCTCTTGAGTGCTATTTTTATCAACCATGTTGGTGACATCGAATTGCTAACTTACATACCACTTGTGATCTTGTTCGCAGTTAGCACCATCCACCTTATCTCTCTCTACACCAACAGGTCCATAGAAACACCATCATCATCAACAAGAGGAGCATCACAAATTTGAAGGAAAGTTGAATACGTTCGAGGTTTACAAGCAACAGTACAGAAATGGGCAGATTTCAGATTTGAGTAAAGCAACAAAACAGGGAGCAAAATTTTTATAAGTTGAAGACTATTATACAAGAGTGGAAATTATTAAGGATGAGAATTAGAGAAGTTTATGATATCAAGACATACAAGTTGTGAAGAATCAAGTGGTAAAGTGCTTACACCATGGCCTTTGTATTTTATTTTATTTTGTATTTATTTTCTCTTCTCTCAAAAAAAAAAAAAAAAAAAAAAAAAAAAAAAAAAGAAAAATATAAAAAAAAAAAAAAAAAAAAAAAAAAAAAAAAAAAAAAAAAATTATATTTTGGGTTTGTATAGTTTATTTTTATTTTTGTATTCTTTCAATAAAGCCAATGGAAAGAAGGAATATTTATAATGAAGTTTCAAGCAACAAGGAATTTGAGGGAAAGAATCACATTGTCGAGATTCTACGAAGTTCAAGAGTTATCATCAAGACTGGAAGTCCAGCTTGAACGAATGCGAAAGGACTTCACCAGTTGGAGACACTAGAACTACACCCGCTCCTCCGGTATTACTGCTAGGGGTAGCAGAATCGTCAAAATATAATAGCCACATCTCCTCTTTGACAAAAGACCGGAAACTCCCTGGGAGGTCTTCGTGCAAATGCGGTAGTACCTTCTCCGGGAACGCTGCTAGCAAGTCTGCGACTGCTTGTCCTTTAATAGCGCTCGGAGGAGTGCATGTTATGTCGAGCTCTAACATTTGGAGTAGCCATTTAGCCGTCCCGCCTATCAAGGCCGGTTTTGAGAGCAATAACTTGACAGATCGGCTTTAGCTATCAACACCACTTTGTTCGACAGCGGTAGTGTCTAAACTTATGAATAGCGTGAATCGAGGCTAGACATGCTTTTTCCGCCTTATGAATCATGAGTTTAGCGTCTCTTAAAGCACGATCGAAGTAGTATATAGGGTGTTCAATCCCTTCATCGTCTTCTTGAGCGAGGAGGGGCCCAACAAAGAAGATCGCCGGAAGCAAGATAGAGAAACAACGGTCTTCCTTGTATGGGAGACTTCATAACAATTGGTGATGACAATATTTGTTGGATCTTCTAAAAGGATTCTTACTGCAGCGTGGTCCAAGTGAAGCTTGCTCCTTTTTTCAGCAAGGGGGTGAATGAAGCGATAAGCTGGGCTAAACCAGGTATAAAACACCGAATGTAGTTTACCTTGCCCATGAAACTCTGGATTTCTTTCTGGTTCCGGAGGAGGCATTGTGAGGATGGCTTGGGTCTTGGTTGGGTCGACCTTGATTCCTTCAACAGTTACTTGGAATCCCTGAAATTTGCCAGAAGAGACCCAAAAAGCACATTTCAAAGGGTTCATTTTCAGTTTGTATTCACGACACCTTTCGAACACTTGCCATAACACGTCCAGTATGGGCTGCTCGAGTTTTTGATTTGACTACTATGTCATATACATAATCTTCAACTTGATTGTGCATCATGTCATGGAAAATTGCAGTCATGGCGCGTAGATAGGTAGCACCGGCATTTTTCAAACCGAAAGGCATCACAAAGATAATAAAAGTTTCCAAGAGGAGTTCGAAAAGCTGTCTTGCTTGTGTCATGCTCGTACACCTTTATCTGGTTGTATCCATTGTACCCATCCATGAAGGAGAACATAACTTGTCCGCTGGTAGCATCTACTAACATGTCAATGTTGGGAAGGGGAAAGTCATCCTTGGGGAAGCATTTGTTCAGATCTCTGAAATCGACGCAGCACCTAATTTGACCGATTTTCTTCTTTACGGAAACCACATTGGCTATCCAGGTAGGATGGTGAATGTGATTGATAAAGCCAGCGGCTAGTAGCTTCTAAATCTCAGTCTTGATATGTTCCTCCACATCATGCCTGAACTTTCTTGGAGATTGCTTGACTGGCTTGGATCCAGGTATTATATGTACATGATGAGTGACCAATTTTTCATCCAGGCCGGGCATTTTCTCGTATGTCCACACGAATATGTCTTGATACTCTTTAAGAAGATTCACAAGTTTCGTGCGTTCATCTGCACGTAGAGCTGAACTGATGGAGACAGGCCTTGGAGATTCTTCATTTCCGATGTTGACAATTTCGAGTTCATCTGTAATGGAGTCTCATGCTGTCTTGCAACCGCCGTGGAGCGTATGGTACTTCTTCTTCTTGTATTTTATCATTATGGTTGCATTCTATTGGGCGGAGAGACTTGGCGGTAGTCTCCCCCGTTAATTGCTAACACGGTCTTTGGTATCGATTTTCCCTTTTCCATCACGACTTGCCACAAAAGTGCGCGATAGGGTGTAGAATACATCCTATTTACTATCTATTGTTTATGCTTTCTTTGCTATTTTTCTTGTAAATTTTGTATTTTACGCTTGTTTTGAGTTTTATAGCTACTTTGGAGTCGCACGGAGGAAAAGAAGAAGAAATCACCCAATTTGAGCCAAAAGGGCAAAATTGTCATTTCAGGGGTGAACACTATCTGGAGCCCAAACATGGTTAAGGGGCAGCTTTCTTTTTGGATGAGAACTAAAGACAACCAATTTTTGTGACTAAGGGGCGACCACCGTGTTATAGGGCACTCAACTGGGGTGACCCTTATCTTATGTAGAAGGGTATCCTTATCAATTCCAGCTCTCACACCCCTACCCTAAATCGAGAGTTATCTCATTCATCTCATTCCACCTGAAAGAGAGAAAAGAGGCGCAGCCATGGAGTGACTGAAATTGAATCCAAGGTTAGTTGTTGCCGTTGAATTAAGAACGAATGGAAGATATTTTTGGTTGTTCTGGTGATGAAAGATACTAGTGTATAGATTAGGGTTTCACTGTTATTTAATCGAATCAAGGAAAGGGAGTCTCGTGATTGAAGCTCGGGAAGAAATGGAAGCAAATTGTTGTCGAGTGAAGATGGGTTTCGATCCGAAGCTACAGCGAGAATGGAATCGTAGGTGGGTTCTTTGTTGGGTCTCGGGGATCGAAGTTGTTAAAACTAAGCTAGGGTTCTGAATCGAGAATTGAAGTGATTTTGAGCTCATGGTGATATCACAGTGGCAGGAATGGAGAAGGTGATGGAAACTGGTGGTGTTGTAGATGAAGGTGGTAGTGTTGCTACCATTGGCAAATAGAGAATGGAGTCTCATCAAGGAATTGGAGAGACTGGTGATGCTTGAGCTGCAAAAATGAAGAAATAAGAGATGGGTCTGATACTGTGAGAGGAGATTGTGCTATATGACATACGCGAGAAGATTCGGATGATGCAATGGAGATGGATATGGTTGGTGTTGACAAAGAAGATGAATTTGAGAGAACCGGGTGATGCTTCTTAAGGGGATTTGAATGAAAATGGGTTTTCTTGTGATGGAGGAATTGAACCAAGAATGAATTTGGTGCTGCTAAGAGATTAAATGGGTTTTGTGGCTGGAGTTGTTGTTCAAACTGAAGTTGAGAAGGAGGATGAAATAGCCTGAATTGGTGTTGCAAAACTACAGGACCAGGGGAATTAAAGCTCAGGGAGAATGGAGTCTGTGAAAATGGTTTGTAGGTGGTAATCAAATGGGTTCTGTGCCATTGATAAGTTGAGATGGCAGGTGGATGGTGGAATGGTTGCAATGGCATTCTTGCACCTGCAATGGAATGAATGGGGCTTATTTGGCTGTGGCAGCATAGGTGAATGTTGTGAGATGCAGAATATGAGCTGAGCTGCAGGTCAAGATGGTGCCTTGTGATTGTCTACAGGGTTTTGAGGCCATGGGTTGTGTTTGGCAATGGCTGCAGGTTGGAGTCAGAGTAGTGTTGCAGCTGGCTAAGTTGCTGGTAAGTGGAAATGGGCTGTTATGACATGAGTTACAGGGGGATATTGGAGCTGAAACAAGGTGGAACTGGTGATGGTCCATAGACATTGCAGTGAATGGCTTGAGTTGTGAGAACTGGTGGTGACAGAGATTGCAGCTTTGAGTTAGAGCTGTACTGTTGTGGTGCTTTGATTGAGCAGTGGTGGTCCTGAGTTATGGCTATGTTGATGGCTTACAAGAAGTCAGTAGAATGGGAGCCGGTGAATTGGCGGGGGTTGTAGAGAATGGGTTGGCCCTGAATTCGTGTTTGGTTGGAAGAGTAAGAAGATGATGGACTTGCTGGTGGTGTTGCAGTGGCAACGGTACAGCTGAATGAATGTTAGAGCTGCAGTTGTTGGTGCTGAGATAGTGCAGCTGTGTTGAAGTTACAGGGATTTGGAAGTTGATGTTGTAGTTGCAAATGTGATGAAAAGGGAATGTGAGAGCTGCAGAAATGGAGTTGCAGCTGTGAAGGATACATGGCCATGATGGCTGGATGCACAAGGATTGTGCATCACAAGTGCAAGCTTTGTGCAATGGCACGGCAAGATGGCAAAGGCCTTGGCCACTCGGCCCATCCAGTGAGTAAGAAGCTAGTTAGACCACGACCTGATCGACTCACTTTAACTTCGGTCGACCGAACCGATCCGATCCGACTCGTTGACCCGACCCGATTCAACTCGTTGACCGGTGACCGGGCGGACTTTGCCGGTCACCGGAGCTGTTTTCCGGGCACTTCTCCGGCCGATTTCCGACCACAATACCATTTTTCCGGCGACGACTTTTTGGACTTATTTTCTACACGGGTTTCTCTCTATTATGGGCTTGGTGGATTTTTATCTAATGGACTTTAAAGACTTGACCTAATTTTGGAAGGAAGGAAAAGCTATAAAAGAAGAATTCTACACTTTTGGATATCTTATTCTTGGAACTTGGGAGAGCCGTTTTTTTGGTTGCACAACTAGGGTTTGCTTTTGTTTATCTTCTTCCTTATTCCATTGATATTTTTGTGATGAACTCCATAGCTATGAGTAGCTAAATTCTCTATTATTGGTTAAGGATGTAGTCCTATTTCTAAAACTTGTGTTTGCTTTATGTATTAGTTTTCTCTCTTGACTATCGTTCACTTCTCTACTGTTTTTATGATCACATGATTGAAGTATTGTGATAGGATTTTGATGTTTGATTAGTTAAGTGGCCAATTAATTGAACTTGCATCTTAGTCCATAGCTATTTTAGGGTTTTTCATCGAGCGATAACCTTGAATACAAGTAGCATGATATGTTTACGGTTTGTAGTGATACACTCTCGTAATCATATGTAGAGTTTGACCATTGTCCGAATTGTTATGTGCAACGCATGACAATTGCATTGATTAGCCTATTTCTGAAACTTAATGCTCCTAGGAATTGAACTTGATTAGCGCAAGGCGTTAGGTTATTCTTTAGGTAGATTTCACATACGCAACCCTAATGTGTGTGTTGAATAACTTAGGAAATTAATAGATTATCTTGCTCTCTTGATTCTCTAGGATTTTGATAACACAAGAGATTAAATTGTAATTCTATTCATATATGCAAGCACATGTCTAAGATTGAAGATGAATTCCTTGACCAATATCTCTCTCCATTGATTACTTTCTACAATTTACTTTGCTTTTAATTTGTTTTTATTGCTTAAATAGAAATAAGAAATCCCCCCAATTGGTTACTTTAAGAAATTGATTACGAAATAACTACAATCGCCTCTCTGTGGATACGAACTCTTTCTTATCATATACTTTAGGAAAGTGAAATTATTTTTGACGCATACGACAGCGATCATGCGCTCCCTCTTGGTATGAAGATGAACCGAG
>JAJJWW010004507.1:0-30644 GCA_023531295.1 Papaver armeniacum
AATACCCTTGCACTTTTAGGGGCGACCCCGAAAGAATTAGGGGCGACTTTTATTCCCAACCCATATACAACGTTAAGGGATGTCCAAAAACGCGGAGAATACGTTAATGCCCTTACACAATCGGAAGCTATTTTGTTCCCGATTATAATAACGCAATCGAAAGCTTAGTAGCTATATTATACTACCGATTATATTGAATTTGTGCCAAGCGCGCATCTGGCTTCTATAACAATCGGTAGGAAAAATAACCTCACTAGACTACCGATTATAGTAGCTCCTAAATTCCCAAAATTGGTGATTTCGCCAAGAAAGAAATTTGGGGCAACTCTATAATCGGAAGCCTTATTAACTACCGATTATTCTAGTTCCCAAATTCGAAAAAAATGACATTTCTCGGCAAAAAACAAAATTTGGGGCAATTTGTATAATCGGTAGGTTATTATCTACCGATTATACTCCAACTGATATTGTGCAAAAATTTTATGAAAATCGGAAGTTTTAATTGTTGATCGACTACCAGATTATACTCCAACGGCTAGTTAGTTCAAAATAAACTAGCCGTGCCTCGAAAACCAAACACAATCGGTAGATAATACATATTGACAAACCTCCGATTATTTTGAAGTAACAGTTAAACTAGCCGTTGGGTACTTTTTTTTGCTATAAATAGAGACCTATCTCTACCAAACTTATTCACCCATCACATTCAATCTTCCTAAATCAGTCACCCAACACTTTGAATCACCAAAAATGGCTACAACTCCGTTCAATAATATAGAAGATGTTGCTATTGTCAGAGCACACACCACTCTCACAAAGCACTCCGTTGAGGAAGCGCAATGGGTGACCAGTAACGAAGACCCAACAAGAGGGCCTTACTTTGGGGATGATCAAAACACCAATGCTTGGTGGAAACGGGTGTTTAAGGTTTTAAAGCACTAGCGGAAATCGTTATAGGAGGACGCTCCGCAAATAAAGGGAAAGGTACGCATATTTATACAATGAATGCGTCTTCATTGAGAAACGAATTGAAAGCTCGTAAGGACGCTATGCCAAACGAAGACCGAATGAGTAGAGTAAGTTTGTGAATGAATAGGCCTCTTATCAAAAATTCTTTATTTGGTTATGATTATTCAACAACGCTAACTTATTTAAAAATTGTTTTCCCGGTATACTTTGGGTCGGAGCCAATACGAATTAAGGTACGGTCATGAGTTTCGCACGAGGACTGCTACACTCTCTTGGAGGAAGTTGAATGGCAATTCGCCCTATATAATTAAACTCGTAGAGAATCCCTAGGGCGATGTATTGAACAATTTTATGTGTTTTACTTCTATTTTATTTCAACTACATGTATGTTTTTTCGATTCAATAAAATGAGTGACTTCAAATCTTTGGTTCAATTTTAGTTGGTGTGGAAATACGGATTTTAGAAAAAACTCATTTAGGGGCAACCTATAATCGGTAGGTTTTGGAACCTATCTTAAAATACGATTATGGCTACATCCAAATCACGAACCACATGGTTAGGCCTGGCCTTGTACCCTCTTAACCTATGGATTCGGCAAGGGTTCGATCGGGGCTCCTTACAATCGGTAGTTTATTAAGTTGAGTAGACTACCGATTATGGTAGATTTCAAATTTCCTACAATGAATGATTTTACAAAAAACTCATTTTGGGGCAACCTATAATCGGGAGGTTGGGTAACCTACTTGGCTTCCGATTATGGCTAAATCCAAATCACGAACCACATGGTTACGGTCGGCACTTTGCACCCCTCAAAACCTAGGGAATTTGGCCAATGCTCAATTTGGGGCTTCCAATAATCGGTAGGTTATAAGTAACCATTTCTTCCGATTTTGGGCTACTCAACAATCGGTAGCTAATGAGGTGGTATTACCTACCGATTATGGCTACATCCAAATCACGAACCACATGGTTAGGCCTGGCCTTGTACCCTCTTAACCTATGGATTACGGCAAGGGTTCGATCTCGGGGCTCCTTACAATCGGTAGTTTATTAAGTTGAGTAGACTACCGATTATGGTAGATTTCAAATTTCCTACAATGAATGATTTTACAAAAAACTCATTTTGGGGCAACCTATAATCGGGAGGTTGGGTAACCTACTTGGCTTCCGATTATGGCTACATCCAAATCACGAACCACATGGTTAGGCCTGGCCTTGTACCCTCTTAACCTATGGATTCTGGCAAGGGTTCGATCTGGGGCTCCTTACAATCGGTAGTTTATTAAGTTGAGTAGACTACCGATTATGGTAGATTTCAAATTTCCTACAATGAATGATTTTACAAAAACTCATTTTGGGGCAACCTATAATCGGGAGGTTGGGTAACCTACTTGGCTTCCGATTATGGCTAAATCCAAATCACGAACCACATGGTTACGGTCGGCCTTTGCACCCCTCAAAACCTAGGGAATTTGGCCAATGCTCAATTTGGGGCTTCCAATAATCGGTAGGTTATAAGTAACCATTTCTTCCGATTTTGGGCTACTCAACAATCGGTAGCTAATGAGGTGGTATAACCTATCGATTAATAACCGTTTGTGAGATAAAACCAAAGTCGACCTAAATTCAAATTCATTTCATTTTCTTTTCAACTTCAACTTCAACTCCTCTTCTCCTCTTTCCTTCCGATTTAGAGAGGAAAACTCTCCCCCTCTCCTCGCTATACATCGTTCATCGTCGAATCGAATCATCGTCGATTATTTTCTATAAAGATGAAAGAAACGGAACGTAAGAAAGCTCGAACCAAAAACGTAGTGCGCGGTGAGGATCCGAATATTGGATTGCATGCCCGTAATAAAAGAGGTTTTAACTCACGAACCCGAAGAACACGGAGACGATGAAGTAGGCGTCCGATAGCCAAACTCTCGGGCAACTTCAAATGGCGCCGATTAGGTAAGATTCTACCATTAATTTGGTTTATATTGCTTCATTTGGACGAATCCATGTTTATTTTTTTAGGGTTTTCGGTTATTACCCAGAATCGGTAGGTTAGGTATTGTTATAAACTTAGGATTGTGGTCGAACTCTTCATTTCACGAGAAAATTTGTCATATTCGGGTGTTAAAAATTTAGGTATCCTACCAGATTATATAACGTTTTTCATTCTTGAGGCCTAATTCAATCATAATCGGAAGCTAATTGTGATTTATCCTTCCGAATAAACTAGGGAAGAACAAGTATTAGAGACGCAATAATCGGGTGAAATATTCTGTAATATCTTTCCGATTGTTTAGGCTAACAACTTGATTTGTTTCTGGATACAAAGAGACGCATATTCGGTAGACATTAGTTTTGTTAGGCTTCCGATTGTGTGGAATTCGGAGGGTTATGTTGAACTTTAGGTTCCGATTATTGTGTGTAGATAAACATATTCGAACACAAGAAAGTTTATTTTGTTTCCGATTATACGTATTCGGTAGCTTTAGGTTAACTTATACTTACGATTGTGAATAATCGGAGGCATTTTGTTAAATCAACCAACCGAATATTTAGTTTCATAACCTGTTGTACTTTTTGTTGTTGTTTAGGGATAGGCGAGGTAAAAACATCCAAGACTCAATTGTCTCGGCTAGTGCAAGGAAGGATAGGCGTCAGAACACTATGCTAGTGCAAGGAGAGCTAGGACTGCTAACGCCGCTTCAAGTGGTCAAGTTGGAACTCAACAAGCAAGCCAAGAAGCTGTTCAACCTAGTGCCCCTCAATCAGAACCGGTTCAATCAGGTGTTCAACCAAGTGCCTCTCAATCACAACCAATCCAAGAAGGTGTTCAACCAAGTGCCTCTCAATCACAACCAATCCAAGAAGCTGTTCAACCAAGTGCTTCTCTATCACAACCAATCCAAGAAGGTGTTCAACCAAGTGCTCCACCATCACAACAGAGAAATTGAACAAGCGAAGAAGTAGGACAAGCCGAAAAGAAAAAATCCTCCTCGAAAGAAAGCGAAACACCTTGTCGAGAGATGAGCGAAGGTGAAGGATATTCCAGAAGGTGTAATACTTGGGCTCTTGGGAAGATGGAGGACAATTGTTATTTGGATACAAAGAATCCTGGGCCAGAGAAATATATGAAACTGAGGTAATGATCGTATCCATTTTATTAACTTATTATGTTTTTCTCCGTAATACTTTTAAGGGTTGTAGTTTTAGGTTATTCTAATTTTATTTTTTAACTTGTTATGTGTTTAATAGTATCATTCCGATGCGGTTCGTTTACTCAAAGCGACCGCCGCACCAACAAAATGCTAGATTGGCCTTTGGAGGATGAATGTCAAAGGTTCAAGACCATTATTGCGAATTCAGGGTTGGCCGATCTTGCGGGGAACTCAATGTTGGAACATGATCGGGTGGCTATATCGGCGTTTGTGGAGAGACTTTATCCTGAGACCGACACCTTCCATATGCCGTTTGGGGAGATGACGATAACCCAGATGATGTTGAGCAGATTCTTAAACTCCCCGTCCATGGCAAGGGTGTTAGGGCCGAGTTCACTAAGCAGTTGGAATGGAGGAATCTTTATGATCGACTAAGAGGTGTTTGGGTTGGGATGAAGAAACATCAACAAGCGAGTTCAAAAGATGCATGAAGTATAGAACTAGGCAGTTCAACATGGGTACTATGATGGATATGTTCAAGGGCACCAAGGAAAAGAAGAGAAAGGAACTTTAACGGACGAGCAAGTCAACCACGCGGCCACCGCATATCTCCTATGTGTATTGGGATGTGTCATTTTCCCCAATACCGGTGGCAATCGGGTCGACGCCAACCTTTTACAACTTCGGATCCTCTCGATAAAGTGCATGAGTACTCTTGGGGCACGGCATGCCATGCGTGGTTGATGGAAGAGTTGAGAAAGGCGTCGAGGGTTGGAATTAGCCAAGTGGCGGGAACGTGAGTCTGCTACGGTATTGTTTATTAACTCCACATACTTGGTTATTTTTTTATTTTTTTTATACTATTGAAGAATCAATTTCTAATACTTGCAAAAATGACATTATAGACTTGGATCTACGTCCACTTCCCTATCTTGGAATTGGCCATTGAAAACCCGGCGTGGGAGAAAGGTGACCTATGGGAAGAAGAAAGTACGTCTTCGATGACAACCATTCTAGGACGAAGGAGCATCGGGTGATTCGTTTGAGGAGATTTTGGACTCACTTAAAGCCCAAGACGTATGCTTTGATCCATACAAGGAAGACCGAGGCTCTTTGGACATATCGCCGGTCGGTCCGATTTGGCACTTTATTTTGGACCGTTGTGGCACCCCACGGGATATGTGATGTACAATGCCTCAAGGGTGATGCGACAACACGGCTTTGTACAAGGTATACCAAAGGAGGAAATCCATGGCAATTTCACTTTGGTTACGGAGCAATGCAAGTCGATAAAGATTCTATCACGGTGGTTCACAAGGGTTCACCATCCTGTCAATTCCATTGGGATAGAAGGGCGCATTACTTGATCAACCAGGAAGGGCAGCCAACCAAGGTTTTGAAAATGCTCCCAACTACATGGATTGGTACCGCAATGTTTCTCATGTTCGTGTAATCCGTGATCTTAAAGCAAAGCCGACTTCGTACAAGAGTATCCTGAAAGAGAAGCTGCGGGTTTTGATAGATTAGTACGTATTGTTTTGTTAATTTAGTTTAATATTATGGGTCAAAATAGAGTAATAACCGTTTGATGGTATGCTATGTTTTAAAAGCAGATGAACAGGTTCAAGCGTTTGTCGAAATGGTGCAATTTGATTGTATAAAGGCCGAAAGCCTGTTTCAATTGAGAAGATAAAAAGACCACAAACGAGTTGATTGACAACGTTGACAATGAGGGAGTATGCATCTCGGTTCGGGGAAAAATTGCAAAAGAAAATGCAACCAAGGTGAACAAAAGAACTCGGGCTTCATCAAGCACTCAAGTTGATGAAACCCATGATGATCTTTGGTCAAGTCGTAGAGCTAATAAAAATCGCAAAGTCAAAGCAAATAGGAACAAGTGAACTCTCGGTGTTGTAAACTCTCGATGTTTTTCGTTAACTTTATGGATAACTTTGTTTATGTTGGTTATGTCGGATTATGTCGTTTTCAAAGATTGTGTCGGAATATTAGTTGTTTCGTTATGTTTATGGATTAAGAACGGTTATTTTACACATTTTATGCATTTAACGATGACTCATAAGCGAATCACACGAAGAGACATGAAAGTGTTGAATTTTGGAACACAATCGGAAGATAGGTTTATATATTAACCTACCGATTAGGGGATGTTCCAATTTTTAGTCGAGAATCGGTAGGTTTATACGTTATTAACCTACCGGTTCCGGGGATTGTGCAAAATATTTGGTCGAGAATCGGAGGATTGCTAATATACTTTTCTCTCCAGATTATCATGTGTAAAGAAAACCTGTCTTACGTATCCAAACAACACCACAATCGGAAGGTAAATGTGCACCTTCACTTAGAATAACAATAATCGATAGGTTTATTTGTAATGTTCCTTAATTGTTATATGTAAAAAAATTTGTTCTCTACGTAACCAACCAACACCATATTCGGAAAGTAATTGAGCGCATTTACTCCGAATATTTGTAATCGGATGTTTGTGGTTTCGTTAATTTCCGATTATTATACTAAAAAACAACTATGGTTTATGTAACCAAACAACACCATAATCGGAGGGTCTGGTAATATATTGAACTCCGGTTATGGCTGCATCCAAATCACGAACCACATGGTTATGCCAAGACTCTGTACACTCAAAACCTATGCAATTTGGCAAGGGTTCGATGTGGGGCTCCTTATAATCGGTAGGTTGTGAAGTTGTTAACCCTACCGATTATGGTAGATTTCAAAATTCATCACATGAATGATTTTAGAAAAAACTCATTTTGGGGCGACCCATAATCGGATGGTTTGGTAATATATTTAAGTCCCGATTAACGCTGCATACAAAACACGAACCAAGTGGTTATGGTCGTTGTGTGCACTCAAAACCCATGAAATATGGCAAAGGTTGGATCTGGGGCTCGTTATAATCGGTGGGCTATATAATTATATACCCTACCGATTATGGTATATTTCAAAATTCATTACGTGAAGGATTTTAGAAAAAACTAAATTTGGGGCAACTTATAATCGGTAGTTTATGTAACCTATTAGGCTTAGATTATGGCTACATCCATGACTCAAGCAAAGTGGTTATGGTTGGCTCGCACCCCTCAAAACCTATGGAATTTGGCCAAGTGAATACGGGGCTCCTTATAATCGGTAGTCTTATAAGTTGGATAAGCTACTGGATTATAAAGAGATTATTGGCCGAAGTATCAACACAACAATCGGTAGGTATAGTTTCATTTTAACCTACCGATTGCATGTTACCTACGATTATGGTGTTGGCTACGGAGATTATATAAGGGCATATTGGCCATTTCGAAAAATCGAAGATAAGGGGTAGCTTAGATTTACGTTTGGGTGACCTTTTTTGTCTTTTAGTGTCGCCCCTAATTCTTTCGGGGTCGCCCCTAAAAATGCCAGGCTAAATACTGCAATAAATTCGAGTCATTATTTAATGCTCTCTGTTCCGAAAAGAGAAAGGGAGAGAGAGAGAGTGTACCAAGAGCCTTGAAAGCTGGTCAATGTCATGTCCATGGACCTCGTGGTGCACTCTTGTGTCTATTGGATGGCTAGTCATCTCTTGTGTACATTTCGATAGTTGTTCTCATAATTGTACCATGGAACAACAATAGCATGAGGACAAATGTTGCATTAAAAGCATCATCATCAGTCACCCATGGAAAAGAATATATATCACACCCAGAACTCATCTCAGATGGAGGAGATGCTGTTCCGATATCCCCCGTTTGAACGAAAAGATTTCTTATTTTCTCTTCAATGCAATTATTTTTTATCCCACTGGACTGGATTATGAGTTTTTATGTGAAGTCACTGCTACTGTTGCCATTTCTATAGACTGATTAATTAAGCAATGGAAAATATTAATTAAATTTTGGAGCCTGACTAATCTTCTCAATCGTGGACTCTTAATCATTAAATTTTTGAGCCTGACTCTGAAAGTAGTGGAATATATAAGCAGCAACGATTCGGAGAAGTTGGCATTCTAAAACGTCTCACATTGATCATACTTTTTTTTTTGCTTTTGGATAGTTCAAAGGAAAAAAAAATGCATTTAACAATCCTAGAGCATTTTTGAACTAGTAAGCTCACGGTCAACTGATAGGTGTGATGTCAGAAAACAAGTTATTTTGGTCAAAAAAATCTTCTACTAAAAATTCGTAACTTCTGCTAGCAAGATCGATGTTCACTAAACTTGTTCATTTCACAACTAATACTATATGAGGTACAAATTCTGAGTACCCAAGCTTAAATTAAACAAAATTTCATAACAGCCCTGAATTCCTAATTCAAAGTAAGCCACTCATTAACAACTGTAATTTCATACCTTAGACATATGATAACAGACTCGCAAGGCCTAATAACCCACTATGGACTGACCATGCCACAAGTCAGAATTTGAACAACGAGCAAGACTGACAAACCCATCTTCCAAAGCTTTCCTTGTTCCATTGTTTCACAACACGGACTGGAATTTTACAATCATTGGAATCATCCTGATTCAAAGGCGGATGCCACAATCAGAGCTGAAATAAATGGAGAGCAACTATGTAAGATTATAAACGGCCACAAACACGGAGATGGACTAAAATATGTAAACAATAAGAATGAAAACTCAAGACTTTCCAAATGACAACTACAGTATATAACACCAGATGGCCTGCACAATCTGTTTGTCTAATCTAGTGTGTGTAACTTATACAGCTAAATACTACAATAAATTCGAGTCCTATGCCGAGAGGATGTTTCAGAAAAACTAATAGTTACCTATAGTTGACTTACAACTACAGTATATACCACCAGTTGGAATCCCATCAAATGATAAGAACCAAAACAGAGATTATTTGGGTATCACACAACAAAAGCTGAAGACATTGAAAACAAGTGGTCAAGTATTTGAGGAAGAACCAGCCTAACTTACCATAGAGAACTCAGCAGGGTTCAAAGTTAACATCAACTAGTTATGGTAACAGGTGAACTCCAAATGTATAAAAACAACATAGAATAAAATCACACCACACAAAAAGGAAACTAGTTCATGTAAACTCCAAAAAATAGCACTTTAAATCAGAAACAATATCCAGACTTCACGCATCGACAAATTGCAATTAGCATACTACAGTATAAGGTAAAATGCAGACAGTCCACTAAACAAAGCCAAAGCATACAATGAAGTAACAAAGAAATATTTAAAACCATATAGTAAGGAACGTGTCCATATGGAAACAAGGGTTCTGCAAGAGACCTCTAACCATTTCAACTTATAGGATTTTCCCCATCCAACTCATTATGCCTTGTAAGCATCCAGTGATACTTAAATTTACCAATACGCAGGAACTCATGAACAACACACATATCAGATACGCAATTCCTAACATTTATATGACCTCGATCTAAGTACCGTATGCAAAAGTTTCCCAAATGCCAGACACATCCTATAGTTCAAACGGCATAACTATAATGAAATCGTTTTCTACTAATAATAAGTAGGTTTGATTCATGCGTATAGCTCATTCTTCTTAGGGTTTCAATTCAAACTAAGAAGAGAGTTGTACATTAGTTTTGTCCTGTAATGGTTAATGTCACAGTTTTGTTCCTCTTCATTGTAACCGAACAGGAAAACGTAATTATTTCATTTACTAGTTCTCCTCATATAGAATATATATTCTTTTGAAATTCGGAACAAAAAACATGGTGTAGTAAAACTATCAAATGTCTGCTAGCATATGGTATTCCCATTCCTAACAAGGTTTTCTAATGTTTTACACAGACAAATATGAAACAGACAAACCCAGGATATGTATGCAGTACCTTTTCAGCTTCTCAGCGAAGGAAGTTTTTCTTAACTACTGAGTGTTTTGCTTTCTGGTGGCCTCTACTCCTGATATTGCGATTGGAAAGTACCTTAAGAGTACACATGTAGAAATTAATGTAAAGCAGAAATTACAGGGCAAACATAACAGGTTTTCACAACACTACCACAAACACCTCGTTTTAACCCAATTCCAAAGCTAGTGGTAGTGACGACATCAAAGAAGGAATCAAACATGGTCTTGACCTAGCTTTTCTTGAACCTAGTTATGAAAATTATACCTCAATTTGACCAGATGAGCTTGTTCTTGTTCCCGCCATTAGTGATGGATAAATGTTTTGCAGAGGGTGTCCACTTCTCTGTGATACAGATATTACCACAACAAATGCTGAAATAAACGAAGCAATAAACTTGTCATTTGGTGCATAAGAAATACATCACATAAATAAGCAGATGTGAATGTGAGATGTCATATGTTGAGAGGGACTCACCTTCAAACTTCAGATTCATGAATATCTAATTAACACCACCATGATAAACTGAGCAGACATAAGGCCTAATGTGGGCGTGAAATGATTCATCGATGATTCAAAATCCCAGTACTGCAATTCCAGGCAAGTGTACAGATGCATCACAATACCGGGATATAAATGTCTGAAGTACTCATAGCATTCAACATTGGACCCAATATCGTTCTGCGATAAATCAACTAATATTTACAACCAATTTTTAAATTAAATACATAAAATTAATAAGTAAATGTAAATGAAAACTTAAATCAATAGTTACCAGATTTGTTGCAAAAAAAAGAGCACGTTAAGTTTTCCGAATCCGCAAATACCAAAATGAGTACACAATAAACCATCTGTTTGTTTCTTCTTCTTCCTTTTCTTCTTTTTAATCTTCTGGATCTTTAGAAACAACAACTTTGATTTATAATTTCTCCCAACACCTTGCTCTTCTTCTTCTTCCATATCTTCTTTACGTTTCATCATCATCAACCAATGACTCATTTGATCTCATCTATCTACTAATCAGTTCCTTGTTAGATGTAGGGTTTGGTTTAGGTCTTCCGGTTCCCGATTTGAATCATTTGATGGCTGAAAAAATTACGTCTCCCAATTGACACTTTCCTTTCTTTTATAGGGATCTCACGTTTATATTTACCATGTACCTACCCAGTGGATAAGGGCACCTTCTTATGAAGACATTTTCCACATACAAGGCAAACCACCCATTGCTGGTTTAGCTCATTGGACCAACTTTAGTGTCTAGGGGCAGGTGAGGATGATGCTTATGGTTGGAAAATGTACCATGGAACAGCTTTTTGAGATGCATTGTGATATCAAAACAATAACATGAGGACAAATGCTGCATAGAAAGCAAGTTGGATAAAGCATCTCCCCTGCAAAAGAAGATATCACTGCCTTAACTCAATTATATGTGTGCGTGCCCATCCAAGCATGCTTTGTGTTTCATGACACCATTTCAAATACAAAGTAAGGTACTACTCAAAGCAACTGCAAACTCATAATATAGATATTGTTGTATACATGAAAACTGACAGACGAGACCTAAGAAGCCACTATAAGACTATACCGCCAGTTAGATTTTGTACACCAGCAAGACACACCCACCCATATAGGGTTCAATTGTTTCACAAACCGGAATTTTACAATCATTTGACAAACAACAAAAACAATGTTTCGACTTTAGTAACCACTGCAATGCTGCGACTGCGTGGAGAGCTTTTCCTTCTGCATCAAAGAGGGCAGAACCCAATAATATCCTGCTTGAAGCTTTATTTCATCCATCTTACAGGCAGAAAGTGGAAAAACAGACATGGGAAAATCACTCGGAATACTGTTTTTTTGAATACCTCCACCTCAAACTCCCTTCAACAACCATCCACTTTCATGATATTAAGCAGATGCCTTAGAATCTTCCTAGTCAAAAGGTGGATGAACTTCACTACAACATCCCACAATTAGAGCTCCAATTGAAATAAATGGAGTATGCGTTAGAATACATGATTTCGAAAACAATTGAATTCGCCAGCAACTTCAGAAGATTATAATAGACAGCCACAAAGACAGATGGACCAAAATATGTAGATAAGAATGAAAACACAAAGCGGGGTGAAATTGTTTTCTACTAATAATAAGTAGGTTTGATTCATGCGTATAGATCATTCTTCTTTGGGTTTCAATTCAAACTAAGAAGAGAGTTCTACATTAGTTTTGCCCTGTAATGGTTATTGTCACAGTTTTGCTCCTCTTCATTGTAACTGAACAGGAAAACGTAATTATTTCATTTACTAGTTCTCCTCATATAGAATATATATTCTTTCGAAATTCGGAACAAAAAACATGGTGTAGTAGAACTATCAAATGTCTACTAGCATATCCCATTCCTAACAAGGTTTTCTAATGTTTTACACAGACAAATATGAAAGATAGTTCAACCATGAACAGACAAACCCCCAGGATATGTATGCACGTACCTTTTCAGCTTCTCAGCGAAGGAAGTTTTTCTTAACTACTGAGTGTTTTGCTTTCTGGTGGCCTCTACTCTTGATATTGCGATTGGAAAGTACCTTAAGAGTACACATGTTGAAATTAATGTAAAGCAGAAATTACAGGGCAAACATAACAGGTTTTCACAACACTACCACAAACACCTCGTTTTAACCCAATTCCAAAGCTAGTGGTAGTGACGACATCAAAGAAGGAATCAAACATGGTCTTGACCTAGCTTTTCTTGAACCTAGTTATGAAAATTATACCTCAATTTGACCAGATGAGCTTGTTCTTGTTCCTGCCATTAATGATGGATAAATTTTTAACCGTGTTTTGCAGAGGGTGTCCACTTCTCTGTGATACAGCTATTACCACAACAAATGTGAAATAAACAAAGCAATAAACTTGTCATATAAGTAAGCAGATGTGATTGTGGGATGTCATATGTTGAGAGTGACTCACCTTGAAACTTCAGATTCATGCATATCTAATTAGCACCATGATAAGCTGAACAGACATAAGGCCTAATGTGGGCGTGAAATGATTCATCGATGCTTCAAAATCCCAGTACTGCAATTCCAGGCAAGTGTACAGATGCATCACAATACCGGGATATGAATGTCTGAAATACTCATAGCATTCAACATTGGACCCAATATCGTTCTGCGATAAAACAACTTATAGTTACAACCAATTTTTAAATTAAATACATAAAATTAATAAGTAAATGTAAATGAAAACTTAAATCAATAGTTACCAGATTTGTTGCTGAGCACGTTAAGTTTTCCGAATCCGCAAATACCAATATGAGTACACAATAAACCATCTGTTTGTTTCTTCTTCTTCCTTTTCTTCTTTATAATCTTCTGGATCTTTAGAAACAACAACTTTGATTTATAATATTTCCCAACACCTTCTTCTTCTTCTTCTTCCATATCTTCTTTACGTTTCATCATCATCAACCAATGACTCATTTGATCTCATCTATCTACTAATCAGTTCCTTCTTCTGAAGACATTTTCCACATACAAGGCAAACCACCCATTGCTGGTTTAGCTTATTGGACCAACTTTAGTGTCTAGGGGCAGGTGAGGATGATGCTTATGGTTGGAAAATGTACCATGGAACAGCTTTTTGAGATGCATTGTGATATCAAAACAATAACATGAGGACAAATGCTGCATAGAAAGCAAGTTGGATAAAGCATCTCCCCTGCAAAAGAAGATATCACTGCCTTAACTCAATTATATGTGTGCGTGCCCATCCAAGCATGCTTTGTGTTTCATGACACCATTTCAAATACAAAGTAAGGTACTACTCAAAGCAACTGCAAACTCATAATATAGATATTGTTGTATACATGAAAACTGACAGACGAGACCTAAGAAGCCACTATAAGACTATACCGCCAGTTAGATTTTGTACACCAGCAAGACACACCCACCCATATAGGGTTCAATTGTTTCACAAACCGGAATTTTACAATCATTTGACAAACAACAAAAACAATGTTTCGACTTTAGTAACCACTGCAATGCTGCGACTGCGTGGAGAGCTTTTCCTTCTGCATCAAAGAGGGCAGAACCCAATAATATCCTGCTTGAAGCTTTATTTCATCCATCTTACAGGCAGAAAGTGGAAAAACAGACATGGGAAAATCACTCGGAATACTGTTTTTTGAATACCTCCACCTCAAACTCCCTTCAACAACCATCCACTTTCATGATATTAAGCAGATGCCTTAGAATCTTCCTAGTCAAAAGGTGGATGAACTTCACTACAACATCCCACAATTAGAGCTCCAATTGAAATAAATGGAGTATGCGTTAGAATACATGATTTCGAAAACAATTGAATTCGCCAGCAACTTCAGAAGATTATAATAGACAGCCACAAAGACAGATGGACCAAAATATGTAGATAAGAATGAAAACACAAAGCGGGGTGAAATTGTTTTCTACTAATAATAAGTAGGTTTGATTCATGCGTATAGATCATTCTTCTTTGGGTTTCAATTCAAACTAAGAAGAGAGTTCTACATTAGTTTTGCCCTGTAATGGTTATTGTCACAGTTTTGCTCCTCTTCATTGTAACTGAACAGGAAAACGTAATTATTTCATTTACTAGTTCTCCTCATATAGAATATATATTCTTTCGAAATTCGGAACAAAAAACATGGTGTAGTAGAACTATCAAATGTCTACTAGCATATCCCATTCCTAACAAGGTTTTCTAATGTTTTACACAGACAAATATGAAAGATAGTTCAACCATGAACAGACAAACCCCAGGATATGTATGCACGTACCTTTTCAGCTTCTCAGCGAAGGAAGTTTTTTCTTAACTACTGAGTGTTTTGCTTTCTGGTGGCCTCTACTCTTGATATTGCGATTGGAAAGTACCTTAAGAGTACACATGTTGAAATTAATGTAAAGCAGAAATTACAGGGCAAACATAACAGGTTTTCACAACACTACCACAAACACCTCGTTTTAACCCAATTCCAAAGCTAGTGGTAGTGACGACATCAAAGAAGGAATCAAACATGGTCTTGACCTAGCTTTTCTTGAACCTAGTTATGAAAATTATACCTCAATTTGACCAGATGAGCTTGTTCTTGTTCCTGCCATTAATGATGGATAAATTTTTAACCGTGTTTTGCAGAGGGTGTCCACTTCTCTGTGATACAGCTATTACCACAACAAATGTGAAATAAACAAAGCAATAAACTAGTCATATAAGTAAGCAGATGTGATTGTGGGATGTCATATGTTGAGAGTGACTCACCTTGAAACTTCAGATTCATGCATATCTAATTAGCACCATGATAAGCTGAACAGACATAAGGCCTAATGTGGGCGTGAAATGATTCATCGATGCTTCAAAATCCCAGTACTGCAATTCCAGGCAAGTGTACAGATGCATCACAATACCGGGATATGAATGTCTGAAATACTCATAGCATTCAACATTGGACCCAATATCGTTCTGCGATAAAACAACTTATAGTTACAACCAATTTTTAAATTAAATACATAAAATTAATAAGTAAATGTAAATGAAAACTTAAATCAATAGTTACCAGATTTGTTGCTGAGCACGTTAAGTTTTCCGAATCCGCAAATACCAAAATGAGTACACAATAAACCATCTGTTTGTTTCTTCTTCTTCCTTTTCTTCTTTATAATCTTCTGGATCTTTAGAAACAACAACTTTGATTTATAATATTTCCCAACACCTTCTTCTTCTTCTTCTTCCATATCTTCTTTACGTTTCATCATCATCAACCAATGACTCATTTGATCTCATCTATCTACTAATCAGTTCCTTCTTCTGAAGACATTTTCCACATACAAGGCAAACCACCCATTGCTGGTTTAGCTTATTGGACCAACTTTAGTGTCTAGGGGCAGGTGAGGATGATGCTTATGGTTGGAAAATGTACCATGGAACAGCTTTTTGAGATGCATTGTGATATCAAAACAATAACATGAGGACAAATGCTGCATAGAAAGCAAGTTGGATAAAGCATCTCCCCTGCAAAAGAAGATATCACTGCCATAACTCAGTTATATCTGCGCGTGCCCATCCAAGCATGCTTTGTGTTTCATGACACCATTTCAAATACAAAGTCAAAGTAAGGTACTACTCAAAGCAACTGCAAAACTCTTAAATATAGATATTGTTGTATACATGAAAACTGACAGACGAGACCTAATAAGCAACTATAGACTACAATACTAGTCAGATTTTGTACACCAGTGAGACACACCCATATTAATGGGTTCAATTGTTTCACAAAACCGGAATTTTACAATCATTTGACAAACAACAACAAAAAATGTTTCTGACTTTAGTAACCACTGCAATGCTGCGACTGCATGGAGTGCTTTTCCTTCATTGAAGAAGGGCGGAACTTAGTAAGATCCTGTTTGAGCTTTATTTCATCCATCTTACAGGTGGACAATGGAAAAACAGACAAGCGAAAATCACTCAGGATACTGTTTTTTGAATACCTGCACCGCAAGCACCATTCAACAACCATCCACTTTCAGGATATTAAGCAAATGCCTTAGAATCTTCCTAGTCAAAAGGTGGATGAACTTTACTACAACATCCCACAATTAGAGCTGCAATTGAAACAAATGGGCATGCGTTAGAATACATGATTTCGAAAACAGTTGAATTTGCCAGAACTTTAGAAGATTGTAGACAGACACAGAGACAGAGATTGACCAAAATATGCAGATAAGAATGAAAACACAAAACTTTCCAATGCTTATGGCCTGGACAACCTATTTGTCTGATCTAGTGTCTGGAACATATACACCTAAATACTACAATAAATTCGAGTTATATGCGGAGCGGATGTTTAATAGCTACCTGGAATTGACTGATAACTCCAGTATATAACACCAGTTCAAACTACATCGAATTAATAAGAACCGAAATAGAGATACTTTGGACATAGAAACAAGTGGTCGAATATTTGAGGAAGAAGCAGCCTAACTGAGCATAAGAAACTCAGTAGGGCTTCTAACATCAACTAATTATGGTAACAGGTTTTTGATGCGGTACTTCTAAAGCTAAACATAAAAGCAATATAAATTGGCATCACATAAAAGGAAACTAACTCATGTAGACTCCAAAAATAAAACATCAAATCAGAAACAAAATTTCAGGCTTCAAGCATCGACTAACTGTGGCATACTATAATGTAGACAGTCTACTAAGCAAGGCATACAATGAAATATACAGAAATATATAAAACCATCAAGCAAGGAGTGTGTACCAGCTGGAAACAAGGGTAATAGTTTAGCAAGAGACACTAAACCATTTCAACTTATATGACTTCCATCCCACATCCAACTCATTATGCTTAGTAAGCCTCCGATAATAGTTTAATTGACCAATATGCAAGAACTAAGAAATAGCACACATATGTGATACACATTCCTAACATTTATATAAGCTCCTTCAATCAAAAGGTCATATGTATACAAAAGTTTCTGAAAGGCCAAACACAACCTACAGTTCAATAGACAGAAAGCAAAACATAATGAAATATGTTATTAACTAATAATAAGTAGGTCTTCTTATTTACATATAGCTCATGGTTCTTTAAGTTTCAATTCAAATTAAATCCAACCTTGTTCCCTCATTTGTGCCATGTAAATTTTTTAGTTAAAGGACCCGATCTCTTATGAGCAAGAAATTCAACTTTTGTTACTCATATTTTCAAAACATTATTAGTTTATTACTTACTATGCAGCCTTCGGAAATTGGGTGCAAAGCTTTTCTACAGTCTTTATTTGCAGGGGTTTCAATGTATGCATCACTTTCAGTTGGTGGGTACCCTCCGTTCTTTGAGCCTATAAAGAATTCCATCATGCACAGTGATTAATAGTATTCAACAGCAAAACTTATCTAAAAAATTTCATGTCCAATATTTTCTTACGAATTTGGAAGAAGAAAAAACATGGTATAGCACTATCAAATGTATACTAGCATATGGCATTCCCATTCTTGACAAGGTTTTGTAACGTTTTACACAGATGAATATGAGTAATATTTCAACCATAAACAGCCAAATCCAAGACCAAGAAATAAACCTTGAAGAGCTTTCAATTTGCAGAAACGAAAAGTGACTGTAAAGCCAAACATATATGTATGTACGCACCATTTCAGCTTTGCGTTGAGGGGATCTTTTACTACCAATTGTGTGCTTGGCTTTTTGGTGGCTTCTAGTCCTGATAATGCGATCGGAAAGTACCTTAAGATTACACATGTTGGAATTAATTAGATATGAATGTAAGGTACCACAACAAATCCTAATAAACAGAACAATAAACTTGTTCTTTAGTGCAATACCAGGAATCTTTCAACAAAACTCTCTTTCAAGAATCGCCCTTCCATCCTCACATTTGAGAGTTGTGACTCATTCTCAGTGTCTTTCCAGTGACTTTTTGTTTAAGCTTGAGGTTTTAGATTACTTGCTCCAATAGTTGAATGTGACAAGTACTCCTAATCAAGTTAAAAAAAATGGATGATGATTAAAAGCAACATAGAATCAATTTGCACCACAGAAAAGGAAACTGATTCATGTAAAATTCAAAAATAGTACATCAAATAGGAAACAAAACCTCAGGCTTCAAGCATCGACTAACTGCGTCAAACTATATAACATAAAACGTGGACAGTCTTCTAAGCAAAGCATACCGTGAAGCAATACAGAAAAACATAAAACCATCAAGCAAGGAACGTGCAGCATCTGGAAACAAGGGTAAACAAGAGACCACTAAACCAGGACTTTTCTCACGAATAATTTGTGAACTAGCTTCTGACGAATGACAGATTACTTCACCATTATGGGATATGCATTCATAATCACATACCTTATCTTTATATTCTCCCGTTCAGAGATATAACATCCCAGAAAAATGGGTGTTCTAGAACAACCAGAGCACCAGACGTTGGAACCCATGTCGTTCTGCGGTAAAATAGGTTATAATTACAATCAATTTACAATTGTGATGAAAATGAAATTGCTATAATCAAGTAAATGAAAATGAAAACTTAAAATTAACAGTTACCTGATTTGCTATAATCATGTATCAATTTCCGATTCCGGACATACCAAAATGAATACATAATAAACCATTTTGTTTCTTCTTCCTTTTCTTCTTTTTTGGTCTTCTGAAGTTTTAGAAACAACAAATTTGATTTACCACTCGACAAATCGTTTCCAACACCTTCTTCTTCCCTATCCATTTACACTGTTAATTTAGGGTTCAGCTGAGCTGCCCACAGCCCAGAGAAGAAGAAATAGAAAAGTGAAAGAGAGACTATTGTGTTGCTAGCTAGAGTGCTAGACACATAACATACTGTAACTGCTATTATTAAAGCAAGAGAAAGAGAAAACCTTGAAAGCTGCAAAACCAGCGAAAGAAAGGACAATGAAGCAAGCAACACCGTGGGCTTGTCAATGTCATAGACTGGTAGACCTCGTTGTGCTGCTGCTACACTCTTGTGTCTGCTGGGTGATTTGGCTAAACATCCATCGGTTTTCTCTTGGGTACTTGTCATTTCAATAATTATTATTATGAGGACAAAAAAAAAATGTTGCACAAGCAGGCTAGGATGAAGCATCATCACTCAGATCAGATGGAACTCAATCATATGTGCGCGTGCCCATCTTTAGATGGAGCATACTGGATTTTGAGTTGGCATCTTTACCACACTGGTTTGTTCATGTGAAAGTATATCATGAACAGTCAAATTCAATCTTAATAATATTATGTCTAATTGGGCTTTGCGTTTGCCCACAATTTTCTGTGGTCTTATACACATGTAGATGTAGTGTTGTTTTCTAATTACCGTGTAGGCGTGTACCAAAATAAGAGCAGAACAGACTCATTGACACTGTTAAAGAAATTTTCCGGTGCACTTGTCATTTCCCCTCGAAGTGTGATTAATGGGTAAAATGCACATTCTGATACCCACACACCTAAATAAACAAAATTTCATTTATTTATTTTTCTGAAGCATTACAAACAAAATTTCATGAGACCGTTCCCACTACGAAGTAAGCTACTCAAAGCAACTGTAAATTCAAAACATTGTATACATGAAAACCCACTGACAAGGCCTAACAAGCACTACAGACTCGCCCATATTCCGCAGCCTGTCTTGTTCATTTGTTTTCACAACAGAAAGTTTACAAACATTTCACCAACAACAAAAAAGTGTCTGGCCTTTTGTAAGCACTGCAATGCGCTGTGCCGGCTTGGAGGGATTTTTCTTCTGCAGCAAAGAGGGCAAAAACCCAGCAAGGATCTTCTTGGAGCTGAATACTTTCACAGCAAACAAACACTCCAAGATAAATATCCTAATTTGATTGGGGGCCAAAGATATTAATTGGGGCCTCCCACTAGAGGACAAAAAAAGGTCACCCAAACTTAATTTGGGTCACCCCTTAGCAATTTTTTCTAAATCACTAAACTACCCTGAATGATTAGTATTAAAACTTAATAAAATTAATTTAATTAGTGTGGTTAGATTATGTAAGATTAAAATCAGTTTTTTTTTTTTTTTTTTTTTTTTTTTTTTTTTGAGTTGAGAAGAAGAGGAGGTTTTAGAGGAAAACTTGAGATTTTTAGAGATGAGTAATTTAAGTAGGGGAAATGATGTTGGAGAAGGTTCAAGTAACAAAGATGATTGTGTTGATGGTAAGATTATCTTAAATTCTCTCATGGATTGGATATATGTCACAACACAGAGAAAGAGTCGTCAATGTCGAGGGATGTATACCCTAAGAGCATCCACAGTCATCGACCAAAACTAAATATTTGGTCGAAAACACAGACACTATCGAGTGGAGTAAAGACTAAATCCTAGACTAAAACTAAAAACCAAACTAAATTTGGTCTTTGGTTTAGTTATAGTCTGGCGTAATTTGACACTACTTTCGATTGGGGCGTAGTTTGTAATTTGCGTTTGTTAATGAGACGTAAATTTAATGTACGCCCGATTGAAACGCAACTTTAGACTCACTTAGGTGGGGCGTAATTAACATTTGCTTACGATACCAAGCGGCACCATAATATTGCGCCTCATTCAAGCGTAGTCACAAGTTACGTCGGCCAAGGCGTGATTTTAAAGTCACTTTGTAGTAGCGCAATTACTAGTACCGCTTTGTTGAATGTTGGGCGCAATTATAAGTGTTAGGTTGAATGCATGGGCGCAATTATAAGTAACGCTTTGTTGAATGCATGGGGCGCATTTATAAATACCTTTGTTACTACATGGGGCGCAATTTATATCTACGCCCCATCCTTCACCGTCCAAGACTTGCCACGTAAGGGATCCGTAAGCCAAAGTGAACGAATAAGACAAAGTGAACTTATATAAAGCATCTCTATATAAGTTGCGCCCCATCAGGCGGAGTCACTAAGTTGCGCCCCATCTGGCGCAGTCCCAAGTTACGCCCCATCTGGCGTAGTTCCAAGTTGCGCCCCATCAGGCGAATTGTAGTATTTGCGTCCCATTAGGCGTAGTTTGTATTTGCGCCCCGTCAGGCATAGTTCTGGATTACGTTCCACACCAAACGCAAATTTAAACACCGCCCACATCAGGCGTAACTTAAAGTTGCGTCCAACCCAAACGCACTTAACAACTACGCCCCATATCAGACGAACCATTCTAACTCCGCTCCACCAAATTTACTCCTCCAACGTAGTGTCTCACCACGGACTAAAACCATATCTTTAACTTTTTTTTGGTTTTTAGTCTTTAGTTTTACTCGTCCCACTGCAGCTCTAACGACTCTATAAAGTCGTCAATGTATTGACACCAAAAATGACGACTCAAACCTGCAACTTTTCCAGGTTATGAAAAATCGTCAGGGTAATATGATATACCCTGACGACTCAAACCTGCAACTTTTCCAGGTTATGAAAAATCGTCAGGGTAATATGATATACCCTGACGACTCTTAGCTTGGGTCACAAAGAGTCGTTATTTTTTGTGTCTATACCAAGACGACTACGAAATTTTTGGGACGAGAGAGGCTGTTTGTTTTTCACTGGGTCGTTAACCTTTAAAAAAAGGGTAGTCCATAGAGGATCGTCATAGGTTTCTATATTATGTTAACGACTCTAATCTAGGGTAAAAAATATGAAAACCAGAAATATGGTCGTTATCTTGATCACCATATACCCTAACGATTTTTTATGGTCTCCACATGCATGTGAAAAATCGTTAGGGTTTAGGCTTGTCGATTGACGACCCTTTTACTGCAACTGAAATTTTTCGAGCGAAGATGTTTTTTTTTTTTTTTTTCTTGGAGTCATTAACGGAGGAGAAGAGAAGAGTTGAGAGGGGAGGGAGTGGTCTTTTTGTTTAGAACTATAAATAAATTGGGGCTTAGAATTAAGGGTTAATAGGTTTTTAAGATTTATTTTTAGTGAAGGGTAAAACAGTCTTTTCAATATCAGATTAATACGCCCCTCAAAAAATTGGGTGCAAATAAAAAGTTATGGCCCCTAATTAAAATGTTTGGAAAATGTTTGGCCCCAATCAAACGAGGATAAATATCCATTTTCAGGATATTTGACCACTGCCTAGTCTGCCTTGGAATCTCTCTAGTCGAAAAGTTGACCAATGAATCTTCCTAGTCAAAAAGTGGATGAACTTCACAAGGAATATCCCACAAATCCCACAATCAGAGCTGCAATTGAAATAAATGGAGTAGCCTTAGAATACATTATTTCGAATACAGTCGAGTTTACCAGCAACTTTATAAGATTGTAGACAGAGGCAAACACAGAGATGGACCAAAAAATGCATATAAGAACGAAAATACAAAACTTTCCAATGGTTATGGCCTGGACAACCTATTTGTCTACATCTAGTGTGTGGAACATATACACCTAAATACTACAATAAATTTGAGTCATATGCTAAGAGGATGTTTAATAGCTACCCAGAATTGACTAACAACTACAATATATAACACCGGTGCAAACTACATCGAACTGATAAGAACCGAAACAGAGATACTCTGGGTATCATCACACAACAAAAGTTGAAGATATAGACACAAGTGGTCAAGTATTTGAAGAAGAACCAGCCTAACTGAGCATGGGAACTCAGCAGGGCTTCTACCATCAACTAATTATGGTAACAGGTTTTTGATGCAGGATTTCTAAAACAAATATATAAAAGCAATATAGAATCAATTTGCACCACAAGAAAGGAAACTGATTCATGTACAGTTCAAAGATAGTACATCAAATCAGAAACAAAGTCTCAGGCTTCAAGCATCTACTAACTGTTTAATTCACCATTATGCAGGAACTCAGAGATAGCACACATATGAGAGAAGCATTCCTAACATTTATATAACCTCCTTCAATCAAAAGGTCATGCACAAAAGATTCAGAAACGCAAAACACAAGATACAGTTCTAACAACATGAAGCAAAACATAATGAAATATATTCTTAACTTATAATAAGTAGGTCTGATTTACATATAGCTAATGGTTCAGACTAAGAGAAGTTCTAAATCCAACCTTGTTCCCTCGTTTGTGCCTATGTAAATGAAAGAACCTGATCTCTTCTGAAAGGAAATCAACTTCACTACTGATATTTTCAAACCAATATTACTTACTATGTAGCCTTCAGAAATCGGGTGCAAAGCTTTTGTACAGTCTTTATTTGCATGGGTTTCAGTGTATACATCACTTTCAGTTGGAAGGTTCCCTCCATTCTTTGAGCCTACAAAAAATTCCACCACGCACAGTGATTAATGGTACTCAACAGCAAAATTTATATAAAAAATTCATGTACTAGCAATATGGAATGAAAAGTGACTGTAAAGCCAAACATATGTATGTACATAGCATTTCAGCTTTGCGTTGAGGAAATCTTTTACTAACAATTGTGTGCTTGATTTTTTGGTGGCTTCTAGTCTTGATAATGCGATTGGAAAGTACCTTAAGAATACACATGTCAGAATTAATTAGATACGAATGTAAAGTACCAGAACAAATCCTAGTAAACAAAACAACGAACTTGTCGTTCAAATACCAGGAATCTTTCAACAAAACTCTCTTTCAAGAATCGCCCTTTCATCCTCACAAAGTCTTGTTAGTGGCGTTTCGTCTAAGCTCGAGGTTTTCAATCTCTTGTGTCGACAGTTGAATGTGGTGAGACTCCTAATCAGGTTAAAAGAATGGATGCTTATTAATTACAAACAATGAAATTAAGCAATCAACGGCGTTTGGTTTAAGAAGAATACTTTCCACTAAAATGAAACAAATCTTAGATACTGACTTCACAAATCAAACACACATATTAGAATAATCCATACCAGCATTGTCTTAATTTGGATGTTTTGATTTTAGCTTTTTGGAGAAATTTTGTTCTCATATTGAACATCCATAAAACCTGAAATTAAACAACCGTATTCTATCTTGCCATGTCTTTTGTCTCCCATCCAAAGATTTTGAAACATCCCAGAAAAGCAGGTGCTCTAAAATCCTCGTAGCAGTCGACGTTAGAACCGATATGGTTCTGCGATTAAAATTCAAATAATTTATAATTACAAACACCAATCTAGTATAATTTTAATACTAATCAAGTAAATGAAAACGAAAGCTTAATTCAACAGTTACCTGATTTCTCCATTAGGGAAAAAAGCATGTATTCCGCCCGTACCAAAGATGAGTACACAATAATATTCCACACCTTTCTGTTTCCTTTATAGCAGGTCGCACTCTACATTGCACACGCATATTTCCCTTGTATTTTTGCAGCTCGTTAAATGGGTACACTCTTTACTTGCATCTAGGAGTTTCTGCGATTAAATTTAAATAATTTATAATTACAACCACCAATCTATAATTGTAATACTAATCAAGTAAATGAAAATGAAAGCTTACTTCAACAGTTACCTGATTCAGGGAAAAGAGCATGTATCATTTTCCGATTAGGCTCGTACCGAAGATGAGTACAAAATAAACCCTTTTGTTTCTTCTTCCTTTTCTTCTTTTTGCTCTTCTGGATCTTTAGAAACAACAACTTCGATTCATAATTTCTCCCAACACCTTCTTCTTCGATATCTTCTCTATTATGTTTCTTCATTATCAACCAATAACCCATTTGATCTTAACTATCCAAGGGTTAATTAGGGTTTAGAGCTCCCTGTTTCACAGTTTGATGGCTGAAAACATTTACAGTGTTATTTATGAAGTGAGTCGATGCTTAGCTGAGCAAGCTGGCCACTATTTATGAGAAAAACACAAGCAGTATCCAGAGAAGAAGAGGAAGAAAGAAGAAGGAAAGCAAAAGAGAAAGAGAGAGACTTGTGTGTTGTCAGATGAAGAAGACTACTGCTATTATTAAGCGAAGCTGCTTCCCATCCCCCACTTTTCTACACCACCATTTTACACCCCTATGTGTCACTCTTATCCACCGTAGATTTCATCCTCACCCTACCCCACCTGAGAAAAACAGGGTCTAGAATATAAAAGTGAGCCAATAACACATGGACACATAGGGGTGTAAATTTTTTGGGTATAAAAGTGGGGGATTTCTAGCATTTTCGATTATTAAGTGAGTGAGTAAGTTATTTAATGCCCTCTCTTCTGAAAAGAGAGAGGCTGAGAAAGAGCCTTGAAACTTGCGAAAGAAAGGATAATAATAATCATAAAAGAAAGGAAAGGATAAAAGAGCAAGCGAGACCCTGGGTTGGTGACGCTGGTCAGTGTCAAAGACCTCGTGGTGCTGCATGGTTTTTAAAAGCCTACGCTTCACGTTTCGGAGCGTACGACTCGCTTCAAATTTCAGCATTCCGCTCCGAAGCGTTCATGTGAAGCGCATCTTTTATGAAGCGTACGCCTCACGCTTCGCTTTAAATTTCAATTTTTCGTTCTAAAACGGTCATGTGAAGCGCATCTTTCAGGAAGTTTTAAAATTTTCGCCTAATTTTTAAAGCTTTTAAAAGAAAAATATGAATGTTTTAAGAGGGAATTGAACACCCACCTCTCACTCGTCTGGAGTAGGTTGAACTGGTGTTCGAGGGTGAAAACGGTTTCTGCTGATTTCGGTAATTTCGCGTGAGTGGGTGAGAAACGAGTCTAAACCCTAAACAATGTACTGCAAAGGAGTACTTTAGATTCGAGAGATCAATCTGTACAAATCCGGCCTAAACCAAGAAATGGTCATTCCGGACTTGCTTCGGTCACAAAGTGAAGGAGAAGGGTTGGTTTTAGGGAGGAAGCGAAGAGAGTGTTGAGACCGAGAATAGTTGATTACGGAAGAGTAGTTGTTTGACTTGTATCGAAAGTGAAAGCTAACGAGATGGGAAAGCTAGCAAGTGATTTACGAGTGTTGTATACTCCCGACCCAAAACTTGTTGTTTGGTGGAAATAGGTAAGACCTATATATACAAGTCGTAACATAACGTACTACGGTCTCGTAGAAAATGGAAACTTGGTGAGTAAAGTGGAAGGAGGTGATAAATGGGTAACGCACGGAATTTGATGTTCCATAATGAAAGGAGCGTTTAACCATTATTCCTTGTATTTACTAACCGACTCATTCTTATGACACTTTCTTATAACTGGCGTAGTGTACGCCGCACGCTGTAAACTGCCAAACCAATACCCTAATGAGCATCCTCAGTTTGTGACATGTGTTGATGTCTCGAGTGTTTTCGTGGAAAACGTGTAGCATGTTGTTGTTGCTTGGAAAGTTGAGCTTGGGAGACTTGCCGGCTCGGTGGTGACCCTCGACGGTCGAGATTTTGCATCTTGAGAGGAAGGGTAGCCGTTGATTGTTGCAACCCTTCGTTTTGGCAACCAGCGTCGTGCATGGCTTTGGCATGTGTTAGGCGCGGCCAAAATTAGGGTTTAGTACAAACCGTGATGTTTGGCTTTGGGCCGCAAGTTGCCATGCGTTAGGTGGCGAACTTGTGTGGTCGAGATTTGCATCTCGGGATGGAAGGGCAGCCGTTGATTATTGCAACCCTTCGTTTGGCAGCCAGCGGCATGACCGGTCTGGTTTTGGCATGCTCGTGCATGTTTTAGGCGCGGCCAAAATTTAGGGTTTGGTATAAACCGTGTAGTTTTGGCATTGGGACTGAAGTTGCCACGCGTTGGGTGGCGAACTTGGACGGCTGAGATTTGCATATTAGGAGAAAGGGAAGCCGTTGATCGTGGCAACCTTCCGTTTGTAGCCTGGCAACTTTGTCTAAATTAGGGTTTGGCATGCTGAAACCCTAATTAACGCCCTTTACTAGAATCGTTGTAGAATTCTCGTACGGACTCGGATTTTGACGGTCTACCCCTCCATTCGACCGAAAAAGAATTTCCTATCTCCTTTAGCGGGGATATTTAGGTTTTGAGCTCGTTCGGGAGGTGAAAACAGCTCAACGGTAAAACTCAGGAAGAATTCAGAAGGGATGTTGCCGGCCCGAGGTGGCATAGTCGCGCTTGTGTAATGGCGGCATGGATGGAATGGATTTTTGGTACGCGCGTGCGGCATGTTGGCGCGGTTTTGGGAAGCTAGCGCGTTTTGGGAAGCTAGCGCGTTTTGGGAATCTAGCGTGTTTTGGAAAGCTAACCTCTTTTGATGGGCATGGTGGGCATGCCTTGGCGCGGAGACGTGGCTGACATGGTTTGCCATTGGCACGGTGAGCGGCTGGCATGGCTCTGGTATGCCTTGGCGCGAGGCGTGGGTGGGCATGGTTTTCCCATTGGCATGGTGGTGCGGTGGCATGGTTGGCATGCCTTGGCGCGAGGCGTGGTCGGCATGGTTTGCCATTCACACTGCATGGTGCGGCTGGCTTTGGTGGCATGCCTTGGCGCAGAGAACGTGGTCTGACATGGTTTGCCATTGGCGGTGGTGCTGGGTGGTATGGTGGCATGCCTTAGCGCGAAGAGACGTGGGTGGCATGGCCGCCACGCTGGCAGGTGGTCGGCTGGCATGGTCGGCATGCCTTGGCACTAAACGTGGCTGGCATGGTTTTCCCATTGGCACGTGGTGCGGCTGGCATGGTCGGCATTCCTCCAGGCGCGGAGACGTGGTCATGCGTGGTTTGCTATGGGCACGCGATGGGTGCGTCACAATAGTTAGCATGCCTTGGCGCGGGAAACGTGGCTGGCATGGTTTGCCATTGGCACGGTGGTGAGAGAATTAGGTTGGTATATACGAAGATGTTGTCGGTCAATACTAAGGGTTCTGCCGTGTAACATGACACATGTATATAAAAAAAAAGGTACCATGGTATTATTACGTGGGCATCTTTGATTGATTCAATAAATGCGCTAGTGGTCATAGTGACGTCATATGGGATGTACGTTCACGATTTTAACCCTAAGCTAAAAACCACCATCAACATTAAGTCCCCGCTTAGATCGGAAAAGGAGCATTGTTATGGGTAAGCATAAGATGGTGGCAGGCAAGGACAAAATCGAAACGGCAAGTCATGAAAGATGGCTAGAAGATTCGGTCTAACCTTTTTCGAGAGTGTTTTGAGAATCCGTGATCCTTTTTCTGTTGGCGGCCTTGCATGAATTCTACTTGCGTCGTTACTGGATAGACCGCGGAAATAGTATATGTGATTCCGGGTTGAGATACGGTGATGTCGGCTTGGTTTGGTCATGTGTTACCTTGGAATGGGAGCCGCAGTATCATTCGCTTTGGAATGAAGCCGTTAGCGATCGACTTGGAAGGGAGCCGTCAAGATTGGTCGGCTTGGAAGGGAGCCGTCACGTTGCTCGGCTTGGAAAGGAAATGTCAACATTGGTCGGCTTGGAAAGGAGACGCTATCATAAACTTGGCGCGGGTGTCGAGCTTGAGTGCGCTTCGGGTTAAATGGAATGATGGCAACTTGCTTCGGTCCGTGGAAGGATGGCGATTGGCTTCGATTACGTGGGATGATGGCAACTTGCTTAGTTCCGTGGAAGGATGACGACTGTCTTCAGTTCCGTGGAATGATGGAAGCTTTGTCTAAATTAGGTTTGCATGCGGAAACCCAATTAACGCCCTTACTAAAATCGTTGTAGAATTCTCATAAGAACTCGGATTTTGACGGTACGCCCTCCATTCCGATCGGAAAAAGAATTTCATATCTCCTTTCGCAGGAATATTTAGGGTTTGAGTTCGTTTAGGGAGGCGAAAACATCCCGACAAGAAACTCAGAAAAAATCGGGAGGAATGTCGGGCCGGAAAGGCATAGTCGCGCCCAGTCATTTATTCTCGTTCATGGAGAGAAGGAACCTTTATTCGTTCAAACTCTGTAAACTCCGCCCGCATGAAAAGAGGTATCGACCCTCTTTTGTTTTTCATTGTCTGCCCGGATCCATGCTTTCGTTTGCGTGTCTATCCAAATGGATTCCAAAATTTACCAAACTCCATTGCATTCTTGGGATGGATGGATGAAATATATGCTCAATAACGATTATGTAAGGGCTAATCTTGGAGATTGTAGTTGCGTTTCGGTCCATCCTTGACTTTAGGTTGTTCGGTCTCGGACCTTGTGATCGCGATGATGATATGGCTTTGTGGATGATTGTATGGTAGAAATCTTCCAAAGCCACGGGGATGAAATAGATGAGTTGGGAGACATTCTGCCGATATGTTGCTATCAAGTCTTCAAGGACTTTGTTCCAAGAGATTTCCTTCGAACCCGACTTACGAATCTTGGACTATCGTGTGGAATGGGATGCGGTGGCTTCGAGTCCCAGGTTATATTTCTGTTAGATCCGATGGCATGGCCGAATATATAAATGCATCTTTGTGGCGTGCCTTTAGGTCTTCGATGCATGTACGGCTTCATGTTGAGAAATTCCCGCGCTCGAAACTTCGGCAGTGATGATATTGAAATCAGAAATAACCAGTTGAGGGGAGTGAAAGCGTCCCATGCTGATAGTCCCCATGTGTAGTTTACATGTTTATATCCGGTATGGTCGGAGGGTTGACCATGATAAAGATATCACCATCTCGCATCCGTACTACCGGTGACTCTATTACTTCTTCCATGTGAAACCGAAATATGGAGAAGTACTGGACACCTTTTGTAGCGGTTGTTGCTATGGTCAAGCTGGCTGGTATCAACAAATGAGCACACGGGTTCTGGAAGCGGTGTGATCGTAGAGACTACATTATCGTAGCAACAAAATAGGTCGTCTGGAATTGCACGGCGTCCATGGGAAGAAAGGGATTGGTCGGATGCGTAAGCGAGTAACCGCGCACGGCTCACGAGTTTTAGCGAGATGGATCAAAAAGTGTCCACAATCATGCGATCCTTTGGTCAAGTTGTGATCACGATCCTTGACGGGGACGAGTGTGGTGGCTACGACATGATCTTTGGCGGGAAGAAGTGGCGTTCAAGAGGATTCGTCTCTTGGAGAGGATGTCAAGCTTATGGAGCGAAATTTGAAGCTTCGGGCTTCGATCCTTGAGCGGCTTATTGAGAGAATGCCAAGCGTAGCGTCTTAAAGCTCGGGAAGTGAGCGCTCCCGAGAGAATGTTGAAGGAGCGGCTTAAGAGATGGTTGGAGATGTCATGTTTGAAGAAACGTTGGGTAAAGAAGCGACTTCGCTACAGTGACTAGAGGTGTAACACCTAAAGGAACATTTTCTTCATCGAT